>CM060964.1:279239887-279479887 GCA_030765045.1 Tenodera sinensis | reverse complement strand
GCTTTTGCAGTCGACTGTATACACAAACGTGACAGAGGAAAACAGAGGTGTCTGTTATCGCAGCATAAACATTTGCTGACCTGTTTATTAAGGGTAGGCAAGCTGACTGGATTTCTGATCAAGGTCATTCGTCAAGAACAAACGCGCAACCTATAACTATTTCCACTATATCCTTAAGACATTCAGCACCAGCCACTTATCACTGTATTTAAATCCTGCAATTTGTTACACCGGTTTTCTATACAGGTGGAAATGATATGATCCGTCAGACTTTAACAACAAATTTCTCATGTTGTGAATAACAAGAAAGTCTAATACCAAAATGTTGAAAAGTTTATAGTTTTCTAGAAAAAAATATGTTATCAAAAAAATTTATCATCACCTGGCTGAAAAAGTATTTATTGAAGGTTCTTGATTTATGGCTATATTCATAGAAAATTGAATAAACGACAACTTTTTCATTTGGCGTATTTCAATAGATTCAATGGTTTTGTGTAAATTAAATTTAAAAAACCCACAATTTATTGCAGCAAAAAGCCAAAAAATTGTGGGTTCTTTGAAATTTAATTTACACAAAAACCGTCAAATCTATTGAAATATGCCAAAGGAAAAAAGTTGTTTATTCAATTTTCTATGAATATAGCCATAAATCAAGAACCTTCAATCAATAATAATTCAGCCAGGCGATGATAAATTTTTTTGATAAAAATATTTTTTTCTAGAAAACTATAAACTTTTCAACATTTTGGTATTAGACTTTCTTGTTATTCACAACAGGAGAAATTTGCTGTTAAAGTCTGACGGATCATTTCACTTTCACCCTGCATACTCATGTTTATCTCTATAAGGCTTGTTCCTAAAATCAAAATCCTAAAAAAATACTGTTCCAAAAAAGTCAGTGTTCTTGCCACTGTTAGCTTTCGGACTATACTTAACAAGCACAAAAAGCAGAAGATAAGTTACAAATATACATATGTGTATGCACTATATTTTGTATGAACTCATGTCCTAAATAAGAAGCTTTTTAGTCTGAAAGAACCTATTTTATTGCCATTTCTATGTTTAGGATGGTGCTTTAATATACACATGCAAATACAAACTACAAAGCAAGCTCTTCTTCTTCTTCTTCTTCTTCTTTTTCTTCTTCTTCTCCTTCTTCTTCTTCTTCTTCTTCTTCTTCTTCTTCTTCTTCTTCTTCTTCTTCTTCTTCTTCTTCTTCTTCTCCTTCTTCTTCTTCTTCTTCTTCTTCTTCTTCTTCTTCTTCTTCTTCTTCTTCTCCTTCTTCTCCTTCTTCTCCTTCTTCTCCTTCTTCTCCTTCTTCTTCTTCTTCTTCTTCTTCTTCTTCTTCTTCTTCTTCTTCTTCTTCTTCTTCTTCTTCTTCTTCTCCTCCTCCTCCTCCTCCTCCTCCTCCTTCTTCAATTCCTACTCCTCCTTCTTTTCCTATTTTTTGAGGACAATGTACCTTGTTATTGGACATTACAGATAGTAAAATATTTATAGATTGTTAATTACTCATCAATAAATCTGCACTTGTGCTCATTATATTTAATAGTCCATTAAAAAGAGTGTGAAACATATCAATGTTAGGCGATGAAAATCTTATAACCCCATTACCATAAATTTTACAGGAGGAGCAAAAAACTGATATAAAAATTTGCAGAAAATGTTGCAGCAACATCTGCTGCAGTTTTTGCTAGATAACCCAGACTCAGTCACTAAGAGGTGAAAAACTTTTATGCACCTTTGCATGTCTTTATGAATTTGGAGTTCCAAGGTTTTCACTTTGAATTTATAAAGAGAATTTGGAGATATGAGGTATAAACCATAATACATTGATCTAATATATATTAAGATTAAAAGGAAATAACACTATAAAACTGTAAATTAGCTAGAACGTTGTATATTAAAATACCATTCTTAGGAATCTGTAATTAATAGAATGTTACATCTTATTGTAATCATACAATATAACTAGGCTTATTGCAAGTCATTTACCTTTTGCATTTATTACAAAAGTGCAAATTGCCCAAAAAAATGGTAATCCAGCTCTTCTTTATTTCACATCCTGCAAAATTGTTTTCTAGCTTCCAACATCAGGCATCATAAAGGAAGTTACATATATGATGGAAAAATAAAAAATAACTTTAAATATGCTCTAAACAGTCAGAAATACATAAATTCACTTGAAATAAAACATACAAGCTTGGATGCTAATTGCCTTGCTGCCAGCGTTAAAAAGGTCAATACAATGTAGTCAAATGAATTGGTGAAAGTTGTCCCTGATGATTAGGGCTTGGATTTTTATGACTTAAAAACTCTTGAAACATGTATGCATTTATGCCTTAAAAATTACAAAACTATGACTTAAAACATGACTTAAAACTTCAAAAGAAAAAACAAAAATGAAAATACTTTTCATAGTGACAGCCTTCATTTTCAGTAGAGTTGCAGTAGATAACTATGTAGGGCCTATAGAAGACAGATTATATGCGCCTTCTTGAAGTTTAGAATCTGAAGATCTTTTGTTGCTTTTATCATATAAGAAGTAGCATTTGTAAAGAAAATAAGCACATTCTCTTGTTCTTCTTCACCTGGCAACAATAAAGTCATTGCAGTGTGAACAACAGCAAGGGAGTTGTTCACCCTAACATCTTGCACATCAATATATATGTTTCTCCAGTCATCAGTACATTACTGGTCATCAGTACTAAGATACTTTACACAGAAATATACAACAAAACCTCACACTATCATAACATTGTACTTAGGCATCTTGAAACTATACCAAAGTTGAACTGTTTGTTCAGTTATTGACAAAAGGATACTGTACAGCAACACATGGTATGTGGCTGAAATTCCTTTCTATCACTAAGCAGAACAAGGAAAATGAACATCAGCTAGCTAGAAGGGGGAGGGGGGCGGAGGAAGGGTGAGAGAGAGGGAAAAGTAGTTGATTTACTCTTCATACATACTTCCACTGTTCCAAATGGACTCGTGCACTTCCAGGTATTACAACCTTTGATCTGCAGACTGTAACAGCAAATTCCTGCTAATACCCACTACCATTAAGTGAAGGTTGCTGAATGAAGTTCAAGCGTTATGAAATTATGTTTACGGAAATATATGTTAAAATGTTAAATACTACATAAAATATGAGTAAAAGTATGCTCTTATTCATATATTTTGGCTAAAGATGACCGTTTTCACAAATATACAAAACATAAATTAACTTACACGTGGAAACATAAATATATTACATGTCATAAAAAGCCAAGCCCTACTGGTGATGTATTTGTTGTCCATTGAGGATATACACACAGTCCAACAATAGATGAACCTATCAGTTATTGTTTTGTGGCTTACATGTATTTCCAATAGAGCAATGGATAAGGGTTTGCTCATACGAAAATGTGTGGCATAGCTAAGTGTAACTAGGAGTGCTTGAGCAGGTGGTAACCTACAGTTCTCAAACCAAGTACCCTTTGCCATGAACTCTGACAACTTTCATATCATTGCCTGCATGAAAATAACTTGTATCTGTGGTCCTGTATTGTAATATGGTGAAGGGCAACATCGCACTCCTGACATAACATGTGCGTTGTTGATAAACATCATATAAGAACTATATCCATTGTTTGTCATCATGACACAATGGTGCAAGATCAACAATATTAACAAATCTAGCCGTAAAACACAACTTACACTTATGAAGTTTATTTACTGAATGGCAGGTACTGAACAGGACATTCATTTTCACAATAAATAGTAATGGTAGTTTGCTCCTAACACTGACACATGTGGTGGATAGTTTCAGTATCGTCTACTAGACATATGTCTAGAATGTTGGTGCATAGGTAGGTAGTGAATGGGTATCGGGCTTAGAAAGAATTTTTGTTGGACATAAAATAAAAAATATCCTGGAATCCTCAGGTATAACATCTGTAAGCTGCTGGAGATGTACATACTTTCTCATGTTGATCTTAAATGAAGATTTGTTGAGAGGCAGTACATCAGCTAAATTTTCAGCATTACTAACTTTTCTGGAAAGCTTTTCCCTAATGCATCACATGTCAGTTTAAAGCAAATTTCACCTGAGAGATCATATTTCTAACATCTGATATCAGTTACCGTAGGATCTTCAGCTCATGACCCAGGCCTAATTGATGAATATAATCATCAGTTTGTCATGGGCCTTGAAAAATGAATATGTTTCATAACATAGGTCTGGATTTTTGTCTTGCAGTGATATAAATATCATCTCAGGAATGTATATCTTTGGGTTCCTCAATCACCTTTCAATTAGAATGTGCTTGGAATCATACTCCATTTGAGTGCAGCCCTTCTCTAGGAACTTCTGAATTACAGTTATGTCTGTCTGTTCGGCCAAGTGAACCAGTGCATTACTCATGATTGCGTTGCAATTTTGGTGTGTCTATTCATCACTATAGATTATAATTTTTGGATCATATTTAATATTTTCTATACAATGCACCATTGTACTGGCAAACTCTGATGCATTCATACCTCCTTCACACTCATGCCACAAGAAGCAGTAACCATCACTCATTTTCAGGTCATAAATTACAAGGTTGTGGACCTTCAGTTTACTTCTGTAAGGCAATGCTGATGTCTACAACTTGGGAAAGAGCAGAAGGGCTTGTAGGTCCATAATAAATACTTCAGCTGATCCTTATACAGAGAGTTGTCCCACTTAAGCTTGGATGTTTTTACTTTCTCTACTGGTAAGTAGAGGAAGTATTGTATTCCACTCAAAAATTTGATGTCGAGATTTCACCGGAAATATATGTTTTGAGACCCTCTGAATCAAAAAAAAAAAGAACATTTTTAGAAAAAGGTCTGTGTCTGTGGGTCTGTCAGTCTGTGGACAGCATAACTCAAAAGCGAAAAGTCAGTTAAAAATCAAAGTTGGTATTTAAATTTAATGTCTTTCAAGGATGTGACACAAAGGTTTTGAAGAAAATAGCCCCACCCTAAACTACCCTTTACATGGAAAATTATTCAAAAACTTTTATTTTCTTGAAAATGGCTAACGATTTTGATTAAAATGACATGTTTGAGATATTTTTACGACAAATGAAATGTATATTTTGAATTTTCTGGCTATAGCCTATGTAGTCCTGTTTACTCTGGATGACTTTTGAATAACTCATAAACTGTAAGAGATAGACAAAATCTTACTATACAAAAAATGTAGATCTTGCTAAAAATGTTTTTGTATAGTGAACCATTTTGGAGTTATTCCTTGTTATTTGTGTCAGTTTCGGAAAACTTAAAACTCATAAAATGGAACATTGTTGTTCATCTTTTTATATGTTAAGCATGCAAAGAGAACAGGATCTCAAAGCTTTAAAAGATTTGACTATCGCTCAAAGCCTACTGTGTTTCATATTCCCCTTGCACCTACAAGGAAATAAGCAATAAGATAGTTTGTACAAATGTTTATCTCAACTAACATGAAGGAGATAGAGGAATAAGAGTTTGTAAGAATGGTTAGTACAAGGGTAGAGAAAGTCATGTGAGTGCAACACATCAGATTTTTATTTATGTTTTCTCATGGCAAGATATCCTTTTGACACCAGCTATTGTTCAATGTGATGTCCATGGGCTTTAACTATGGCTCTGGAGTGCAATTTCCATTGTAGAAGATGACATCTAAGAAAGTTGCCGATTTGTGGCAGGTGTACATCGTTGGGCTTTCTGATGCCAGTCACTGCTTTTCGATGATAGTGGAAAGGTGCAGACAAAAAGGCCTTAAGTTATGTGTGGACTGTATAACACAGCTACACAAAAATGGATTCCCATCTGCAAAACAACCAGCACAACCTAAAGGCATAGTAGCCAAGGTGAGTTTAGCAGTGACTCGAGAAAACCGGCCAACTCGAAGAAGCATTGTCAGCCACATTGGAACATCTAAAGGAACTACTTTATTGAATATACACACCATTTTTGGTCTAGATAGGTGCCATAAAGCATCTGACATCCCTTGAAAGAGGGCATATTAGAGGACCCTTTACTAACACAAGAAAACTATGAACACAACCTGGCATGCTAGTTGAAGCATGAGTTTATCTAGACACAAACAAACCCTAGGCAATTATTACCATCAAGTGGACCAAAAGGGACATCCCAACTTCATTTGAGAGAACAAGGAAAAGTTTACCAAGGGATTCATGATGTTGCAGGTGACTGCTCTCGGAGGAAACTTGACATTCACAGTTTCCAACAGCGTAAAAATTAATGTAGTCTACTGTCAAATGGATCCAATTTTTGATGAAGTTTCCCCAGTTGTATGGTAAGGATGCCCAAAATGTTTGCAACCACATGGATAAACCATCTAGTTACACTTCTCAGTACCACCTAGGTGGCCTGGATTCGATCCCAGGGACCCGCATGTGGTATTCGTGGTGGACGAAGCGGCGTCAGGGCGGGTTTTCTCCGGGTGCTCCGGTTTCCCCCGCCATCTCATTCCACCGGTGCTCCATCTTCATTCCATGTATCATCAGTGTCACCGCCTGCGGTGCCGTAGTAGTAAAAGCGGGCGTTAAACACTACAACAACAACACTTCTCAGTCTTACCACCATGGGAAAGCTGTGGAAACAGATGTCCATGTGGTACTATTTAAAAGGATTCCTGTGAAGTCACTAGATGCCTCATCAATGGACTTTAGTGCATTTAGTCTGCTGAAATAGTGCCTTGCTTCTTGATGTTCCACCACAACTGAAGGAGTTTAGAAAGCCTGCCAGGATGAGTGGACCAACATCCTCCTTCCTGTTCTTAGACGCAGTCTTCTACAATGGAAATTGTGCTGCAGAGTCATAGTTAAGCCTGTAAACATCACATTGAACACAATAGGTGAAAAAGCATAAGTAAATATGTCTGAGCTTAAGTGAGGCAACCCTCCATATATCCAGATTATTTGCTTCTCTTGCATCATTTTTACTTATCATGTGTACAGAACATTTATTCTATATAAAGTTGCTTGCATTGTATTGTTCATAGGTCACATTGATTCTTTTTTGGGCAGAAAAAAAACTTGATTGTTTTCATTAAACACTTCACAAAATTTTGAAAGGTAAAACCAGAGCTGAAAAATTCAGTACCATAGCCGAAATTTGAACCGCAGATCTTCTGCTCTACTTGTGACTGCTCTTAACCACTGAGCTTCCATGGCCACGTGCCAGTACAACATTAAATTTCCCAAAAGATTTGCATTTTCCCTGTACACCACAAGGGAATCTCAAATTTGAGACCATGTACCCCAATGGCAACTTAAAATTGTAACTACTTAAGTCCTGGACTTGAAGATTTTTATTATAGTTTCCATATTATTAACATTACATGTATCATTATGTGGAAACTTCACAAAACTTTTCATAAGCAGCAGCAGTAAGCCTTTTGTTGTTACAAAATGTTTTCTCTGTGTAGCTCTGCATTAGTTTGCCAATTAGGCTCAGAGTACAGATTCTTGTAAGCACTATGGGATTCACGCTTCAATAACTGAGTTAGAAACTCGCACATCTGAAAGCAAAATAGTTGCTACAGAATGTTTGCATGAAGAAATTCAATGCTGTCATATTATTTCGAACTGATGACACAAAGAATAAAACTCCTTTTCATGAGGCACCTAAAGTTGGGCAGAATTAACTTGGGACTTGACTGGCACCTTGTTCACTTGTCTGCAAGGGCTTGTCAGGATACTTTGTCAAATAATGTGCAACAAGGATGACATCGGTTATGTCGCATCATGTTATTGGCGCAGCTTGCTGACACACCTCTTGCAGCAGAGTGAACGAGCTGGTTGTCAAGTCCAAAGTTGATTCTGCCTAACTAATTAATTGAGATTTTTAATGTTCCTAAATAGTTAGGTTAATGAAATAATCCTTTAAATTTAGAGAAACTTGCATATAATTTTGAGAATGCCAGAATAATCATAGTTCCAGGTCAGTTTAACTATTGGATTTAGATGTTCTGTTTGACCATTATATATGCACCTTTAGATATGAGCCACTAATAATTGGCGGCGCCGTGGCCGAGCGGTTAGCGCGCTCGCCTACCACCTAGGCGACCCGGGTTCGATCCCAGGGACCCGCATATGGTATTCGTGGTGGACGAAGCGGCGTCTGGGCGGGTTTTCTCCGGGTTCTCCGGTTTCCCCCGCCATCTCATTCCACCGGTGCTCCATCTTCATTACATGTATCATCAGTGTCACCGCCTGCGGTGCCGTAGTAGTAAAAGCGGGCGTTAAACACTACAACAACAACACTAATAATTTACACACAACAGTAAGAAATTCACAAGGGAACCCCTGCAACATGACAAGGCATCACTTACTGGTCTAAATGATGCATGCACATACGAGGCTTTCAGACACATGATAGAGCAGGGGAGATACAAGCTTTTCATTTATACCTCTAGATGGCAGTGTGATAATGAAAACTGAGTGGCCTCATTTGAGGCCTGCACATAGGCTCTTAGAGCTCTTTGTGCCTCTTGTACTGGGTCATTCAAGTTTGACAGTCCAAACAAAACGGACTACATCCTTGGTAGATTGTGGTGTAGCACAATGGTAAGTTTGTGTTCGCTATAGAATGTGCACCACTGTTTTCTGTGCTGACAAATGGAATTACGTAGTTTTTGGTGGATGATGGAGTTAAGAGGTTTTCATTGCCTGGCATCAATACGTACTATTAATAATTACAGAATGTTAGTGTGACACATGGATACTGTGGCTTTATGTGCTTCATTTTGAGAACAAAACAATCAACCAAGCTGACAGTACACAGTTGCATACAACAGTGGCTTAGGATTATTGAAGCTTCCTTTGTAAACAGAAACACTAGTGAACCTGCTCAGATTTTGCTGTCTAACAGACAGTTCCCATTGCAAGCACCATAGCTGACTTACACTGCTCAATGAATATCTTCAGGGATTGCTTAATGGCATACATTTCAAGCTTTTGAGAGGTTAACCAGTAACTGCTGAAGTATTGCCAAATGTAAATGAGGATGCTTCATTCCAAGTATGACATTATTTAGCCACATTTCTGACTCTAATGTGGTTGGGTACTAAGTTTTCCTTTCTCTTAAAATCTATCCAATCCATATGATGATGATGATGATGACGATGACGATGACAACGACGATGACGATGATTAACAACAACAATATAATAATAATAATAATAATAATAATAATAATAATAATAATAATAATAATAATAATAATAATAATAATAATAATAATAATTAATAATAATAATTTAAAAAATAATAGATCAATGTTTGAAGCTTAACAGGGTCAGGATGCCTGAAAGAGTTGCTTTAGAATTTTACCTCATCCTGAAAATGTGTCATGGCTTGAAATGCCAACAGCTTCTAACTTCGTTGCAATAAAATGTCTTTTGTTTTTAGATACCCAACAGAATGCAGGAAAGCAGGGACATTTTTAATATATGTTTATTGCATTTAGCTCCCACAGTACTACTGAAAATTTTCAAATACATTCTAGGTCAAGACAGCATAAAAATTGCTTAAACTACAGTGATTCTGGCAGTCACATCATAAAATTAATACAGTTGATTAGATGACCATGAAATTAATGAAAATGCAAGGACATTTGAAAAGGTGGGCTCAAAATTGACCTTTATGTCATTAGAACTTGAATGAAAATTAAGTAAATCTCCCCAAAATTGCATCACTTTAACTGTTCATACATATTACATGTGAACCATTACATTGTATGCATTCATGACTTTACACTTTTAATTTATTTTATATTTTCAAGGCTCTAAGTTTTTAAATATTAATCCTTTTGTCATCAGTAAAACTAAAGTTGAAAAACATCAATCAAACACTTTTACTTAAATCCAGTCAAACCTTACCTTGCAGCAGCTTAAGTACTTGTAATAACTATATCGCAAAATAAGTCTGTTGCATTAAAATAACAATATATATAAAATGATTATAAAAATGGCTCAGTAAGAGAAAATTCACTGCAGTGCCTAATGTAAAGTGAAGCAATCTGATCAATGCATTCATTTGGACTCTTACCATTCTGTTCTACCTACCACATGTAAGACAAAACTTTCCCATTGTTTACTGAAAAGGAAGGCTTATGTGTAACACTTGTAACTCGCATTTTCCAACTCCTTCAAGTTCATAGTTTTCATTAGTTGCATAGGTGATTGCTAGACTGGTTTTGATTTAATTTCCCTTGTTTTATTATTCATTCACTTCTATGTCACTTTGTCCTATTTTGGGCTTAAGTTGTATGATGGATCTTCCAGTAATGGAGGGTATGGTGTTGTAGAAATGTTTCTTGATGCCTGAAATGGATTGCATCATGTGCTTGGATATCCTCTTTGAGGGGTCTGCAATACATGCTTGGAGATGGGTTGCTTGTGGTTAAAGTACATATTCACTCTGAGGGGGCTGCAATACAAACTGGTATGCTACTGTAGTTTGATATTAGATTATTAGGATTTGCTATTGCTTCCACTTCCTTGCTTTTCATTTTCTGTTAAGATATAATTAACATAACAGCAAAATTACCATTACCTTCTTGCTTCACCCCCCATCAAAATAGGCACAATAGATTGCTAGCTTTTGTGTGAGGCAGTTATCTCCCCTTGTCCTGAACACTGCTGTACCATAATCTTCAATAAAGAAAGATGTACAATTTAATATGCATGAGAGTAATTCAGGAAGTAACGACTGTTTAGCTTTAATAAATTAAGAAAATATATATTTGATTAAAGAAGTATGTTGGTTACAGAATTGAAACTTACTTTACACACAATTACCTCCATTAAGCATATGTAACATACATCCATGGGCTTTAGAGTTCCTAGGTTGGAGTTGGCTGGTGCAAGTTCATTAAGCCAAGATGTTCAGACACAACTTTACTGAGGAAAGAATGTGAAATGTGTGGGAAAGATATCTCTAACTCCTCCAGGGTTACATCTGTCTTGCTGATTTTGCTGTACAGTTTATTCTTTAAACCATGTGTGACAAGTGAATGGACATCCCAATTGAGTTTCGTATTGCACATTTGTTTGTCCATTGTTGAACATTTCACACAGTTTTCTTACGTTTCTTTCATTCATTACTGTATCACTATAGACTTCCTTTAGCTGATTATAAATTCCTGGAGGTTTCAACTTCTGAGCATTCAAAACTCTAATAACTCTCACTTCACATTTGAGGGGACTTCATATCATAGAGCTCACTTTGAACAATCACAGAATGCAAAATAGTTTATTTTGACTGGTACACCCATAACACAGAAAAGATGTTCAGAAAACCATTTGATCTTGGGCAGAAATCCCATAGCAATCTGCACAGTGGGAATTTGTAAACATTTGTTACTTCCTGGATTATTCTCATATAAATTCAGCTATATACAGTGGCACACAAAGTTCAATTTAGAAATAAATAAATACAGCTCTGTCAAATTGGGAATTAGTGAGTCACCTTAACAAATTCATATCACAAATGTTAAGAAAAATATACACAATTTGGGGGAAGGGCGATGAATTCATTTAAGCAAAATGTTAATGATTCAGTTTGTACCTTACAATCCATCCAACACATTGTATTATGCACATATTCCTCTTTAATGCTCATGAACATGATTTAAGTCAAATTGATTCCAGTATGCAAGTCCACAGACTTTATGATGGAACTATCTGGTTATAAAGTGTTGAGTTCATACACTCCCTTTATCCATTTGCAGTTCAACATGATTCTGCTTCCAAGCACTGACATAACCATAAAGAAAATGCTAAACATGCGTTAATCTGTATCTTGTATTCCAATTAATAAAGGAGCTCCTTTAAGAGGATATTTTTGTGTCTGTAAACAAGCACATTGTCTCAATGTGTGGCATAGTATTAAGAGTAACTTTATTTTTTGTTAGATTTTTTAAATATTAATAGAATAAAGAATATGACTGCTCCTCATAGAGAAGCACTCTGTTTTACAGTATTTTTCATTTCATCTTCTCAATGATTCATTAACAGTGGAATTCTTAAGAGACTTGTGGATTGAAGTAGAATGTATTTGGTGATACAGTGGAACATTTTCATAAGTTCATTTCTCTAGAGACTAGCAGCACCAGTTTACAGACCATAATGCAAATCATTGATTGAGAAAGACATGGGAGGTTTTCATAATGCATAAATGGCAAAATCTGTTCTTTAAGGAATTCTTAATGTTAATATATAAGCAAGGTATCAATAGTGGGACTTTGATTCTGTCCTTAGGAAGAGTTTAAATATGTTGTGTATAGTTGAAATATAGGTATGAATTGTCTAATATAAAGAAAGAAGTATAGTACATATTTTTATTGTATTGTTAAATAAAGTTCAGCATTCACTGTTCCTATATTTTCCTCTATTTTTAACACTGTAATTAAATGTAAGATGATATGTTTATTTCCCTCTACACACAACTGAAAAGTTTGGCTTGCAAGTATATAAAAATTTCTGTGAATCAGTACATTTTGAACAAATGATAAGAAGTTTTTAAACTGTTAAAGAAAAATTGTTGTAAACAAAATGTTGAAATATATTTTGCTCTGTTTTAGCTTTTGGCTACATGTTGTAATAGAACATTTTATTATTGAATAATTGCTCTCCGCTGCTTACAGATGTACAGCATGCACAGGTTCCTTTTAAACACAACAGTTTGTTTTGTATGTATTGTACTGAACAATGGCCTTTAAGCATTAATTAAAATGTTACTTTATTATAAATCTGCTTTTCTTTCTCTCCTTGCCCAGATGGCTTGAATTATTTTAATAATTATCAATAGGGCTCGGAAGTTCATGCCCTAAAAAACACTGAAATATGCATGCATATATGCTCTTAAAAACTTGAAAATATGCCAAGAAATATGCACTATTTAATTAAAACGATTGATGTCCCTTTGCAGTAGACAAGACGAGTTAGTATAAATAATAAAGTTGCCATATTCCTTAAACGTTGAAGCAGAAGTGGTCCGGCTGCTAGTATTAACTGCTAAATTGCAGTTCACATCCAACACTTTGCACAAATTTTCAACCGTAAAACATTGTATGTTGTCTCGCAAAACACTTTTGTAACATGAAAAACTTCTCTCCACGTCATAAGATGTTATCGGGCACATTTAAATGATGTTAACTGTTTTACAGAGAGAGTCAAGTCTCTTGGTGTGACAGATGGTTTTCTTTCGAGGATGTCTCGAATATCGCACATCTGGTTATCTATAACCAGAATTTTTTGAAATTACATAATTCACTTTTTGTCCTGTGCTACCAGGAACAGAACTTAGGTCACATTGTTTTTTCAAAGACAGTAAGTGATTCATGCAAAGGAGATCCTACAGCTTCCAATGCCGTTATGGCTGTGGTAAGGAAGAAGAATGGGCAGATATGAAACTAAGATCCTCTTTTAACCCAGTGTCTGACAGAATATTTTGCACAGTTTCCATTGATGAAGCACCTTTCGAGTCCAATGAATTAACAACCTCTTCGACTATTTCTATGTGATCAGTATAATATAAAACTGCATCGACCCATGTTCCCCATCGAGTTAACACTGGTGCAGGTGGAAGTCGGATATTAGGTGCTGTTGATCTAAACAACTTAACTCTTTTAGGAGATTTAACAAAAATTGTCTTAGTACTGGACACAAATCTATCTACCAGTGGGAAAGAATCACGTATTGTCTCAGAAATGCGATGAAGGGCGTGCGCCAAACAAGTTATATGAATTAAGTTGGAAAAATACCTTTCAGAGTTTGTCCTGATTTTAGCATATAAGGACCTGCATCAGTAACAAATAAAAGTAACTGGGCGTATTTGATTCCACATGGCCATAGTAATTTAAAAGTGTCCATCACAAACTGGGTCACAGTTACATTGTTAGTGGCCGACAATTTGCACGCATTAAGAAGATAAGGTGTAGTCTTTTGTTCATTATTTAAAGCAACCATGATTATATTAGCAATAGAACAGCGCTCAGAATCAGGGGTTTCATCAACAGACCACACAAACTGATCCACTAATTCATTTTGTATATTTGACAATACGTTATTGTAACAATGTCCTACATAAGTCTTACGCAGTGTACTTTCTTCAGGCACATGTTGTCGAGTGTACTTGGCAAGAAAGTTTTTAAATGTCGGGCTATTAATTTTAAACAAGGGAATATCAGCAGCTAAAAATGCTTGACAGAAGTCATATAATTCAGTAACCCTACTTCCTAAACACTCTACTAGCTGTTTTTGAACACGTTCTTTGTTTGCGAGTTTTCTGATTAAATTCTCCTTATGTTTTGCTGTGTTTATGTGCCGACCTATTTGAAATCTTTTCTCACTCCCTACATTTTTCTCACACGCTCCACATGCCCTATTATCTGTAGATATTAAATCACCCGAAAACTCGTTCTGTAAATTAATTAATCTAGCACTCGAAGTTGGTTTTATTTTCGACATTTGAAGAGCTTTTTAACATTTTATACGCCTAATTTAATTTGGTGGGAACCAGTTCACAACACTGTTACGTTTGAAGACCACTACACAACTAATGATGGGCAATCAAGCGTTGCTATAATAGTGCTGCTCAAAATGTTGACCTGCACTTTATCTTTGCTACTATAAACCTCTCAGATAATGCACTGATTATTTTCTACGAATATACATATAATGAAAGGATGAAACAGGGGATTCACTGCATGACAACATGACTCAGCATTAGTTCTAGCCACCTCGCGAGCTGCATCATCATGTGCAATACTACCAATGTAAAAAAATATTATACATGTGGAAAAAATAATAAAAAACCATAAAAATAATTAAAATATGCAATGTAGGGGCTATAATATTGAAATCTTTGTGAGTTGTGTCATGTCCAATATTACCAATGAAAAATATTATCCAGATGGAAAACAATAATAAAAAACCATAGAAATCATTAAAATATGCAATATAGGGGCTATAATATTGAAATAATATGCATTTATCAAAAATCAAGAAAATATGCGGTTATATGCACTATAAAATCATGTCCAAATAACTGAAAATTCCATAATTCGTGCACATAATGTAAAAGCATACATTTTTAACCCCTATGAAAAAACATGCAAATGCATGAACTTCCGAGCCCTAATTATCAATGATGAATTAATGTGCTACTATACTAGATCTGTTCCATGCAATCATACACAGCATATATGATCTAGCAACTGATGGTAAAGAGAGTGTCTTGCACAAGATTTGAAATACCAGTAAGAAAAGCTTTACTCATAAGTTCAGCATTATTTCCATCTCAATAAGTTTTGTTCACACAGTAAAAGAAATGTTAAGAAGATACATAAAGAACACATTAAAGCATGTACATTCCAACGAGTGCACAAATTTAAAGTATTTGATCACTTACATTAATCAGGTTCATAGACATTACTATAAATTCTCAAACCAGTTCGTATTTCTCCTGGTAAACCACAAAGGCAGTCTCACATCAGAGACAAATTACCCCAATGGTGACTTACTATTGTAAGTACTTTATATCCCAGGATTAAATAACCTTCAGATGGTAATTATTATTTATTTGTGCCAACAAACTTACTGTTGGTGTTTTTAAACACACAAGCCGTGTGTGGGCAAAGAATTTAATGCCATTCTGGCAGTTTGTCACAATAGCTCAGTGGTTAGAGCAGCCGCCCGGTAAGCGGAAGGTCTGTGGTTCAAATCCCAGTTGTGGCATTGAATTTTTAAGTTCCAGTTCTACCTCTCAAGCTTTGCCCACACACGGCTTGTGTGTTTAAAAACACCAACAGTAAGTTTGTTGGCACAAATAAATAATAATTACCATCTGAAGGTTATTTAATCCTGGGATATAAAGTACTTACAATAGTAAGTCACCATTGGGGTAATTTGTCTCTGATGTGAGACTGCCTTTGTGGTTTACCAGGAGAAATACGAACTGGTTTGAGAATTTAGTGCCATTCTGGCAGTTTGTCACAATAGCTCAGTGGTTAGAGCAGCCGCCCGGTAAGCGGAAGGTCTGTGGTTCAAATCCCAGTTGTGGCATTGAATTTTTAAGTTCCAGTTCTACCTCTCAAACTTTGCCCACACACGGCTTGTGTGTTTAAAAACACCAACAGTAAGTTTGTTGGCATAAATAAATAATAATTAATTACCAAGAGTATAATTCTGTTTTGACCGCCTCCGTAGCACAGTTGGTAGCGTGCCTGCCTCTGCCACAGAGGGCCCGGGTTTGATCCCCGGTACCAGCATGGGATTTTTCCCCCCACTGGGAGGTCTGGTGCGGGGTGCACTCAGCCTTGTTGGTTTCCTGAGGGGCCAATTGAGGAGCAATCCTGATAGAAAGGCAGGGTCCTTAAAAGGTCAAGTAGTTGCCTTATGGTTGGGGGAGCCAGCGTGCTGACCCCTGCCACCCCCAACCTGCACTCCTCTGTGGCCTTGACTGCAACTGGGCAATGAGGGTAACCCCTGCAATGAGGAGATGCCCTAGGGATTATTATAATTCTGTTTGGTTATTTGCTGACAATTTTATTATTATTCAAAATAATAAATTTCACCCCAAAAAACTGGTTTTTAAACTTAATCACATCTGTGGTTAGTATTGTAAGAATGAAAATAATTACTAATCAATAATCTCAGTCAGACCAAGGCTGAATTGAAGAAATAGCTTCTGAAACATGTTACACTTTTAAGTTTAGGTAAGTAAAGTTAATGTCACAAATCTGGCTCAACAAGCTTTGAAGTACTAATCAAATAATATATTTTTCAAAACATGATGACCCTACTCCACTCCTTTGCCGAAGACAGCATTACTTTTACAAGGTTTGCTGCCTGAAAATATAAAGGAACCAGAGGACTGGCTACATTGCCTCTTTCCCTGTTTATGAGGGTCACCTTTTGTTTGCTAATGGTTAGTACCCAGTGGCAGGGAGAGCAGTGCTCCTTTGCAGGTTTTCATGATTTGAAAAAATGTATACCCAAGTCTAGCCATAGGTTCTGTTACAAAGGTCCGTTTTTTATGGCAACAATGCATTTTAGTTTTCTTTCTATTTTATTAGTTTGAATGGCGCATGGCATCCACACATATTCTGTGCTAAATGCACATTTTACTTTTTAAAATGATACTCTTTAGCCTTGATACAGGACCTAAGTCTATGAAACCATTCTTCAATAGCAGCACACTCTGCCTCCATGGGGAAATCTGCCATTGTTTACTCCAGGGATTGTTGGAGAAACTCAGTATTAGGGTTGTGGTGAATCCTTTTCTTACAATCAATATTCTCAAGTATTGACTATGGCTTTCAATCCAAGGGGTTGAAGTCAGAGCTGATGGAGGGCCAGCCTTGAATGGCAATAAAATCTTGAATGTTTTTCTCAAGCCAATATTGAGAGCTTGCTTTAAGGGCTGGTGCAGAATCTTGCTGGAAAGTGTAATACCTATTCTTAAAGAAAATGGTGTTCAAATCTTTCACCACAACCTCAAGGAGGGTTGTTTCATATATGCTGGCAGTTGTCTTTAACCCCTTTTGGCAGACATGCAGCTTTGACACTACTGTTGAGGTGAGATGGTAGTCTGGATCTTTGGGACCCTCTCACAAGTTTCTTCAGAAGATCTACCATACACTTGGTCATTCTGGCAGTTATAGCTCTCTTCTATAATGAACATTTTTTCATCTGTAAAAAGGATTTTTATGTGCCTGTTAGTGTACCACTTAAATACATGGGTTGAATTTTTAATAGTAGCAACATTTTTTATCATATGTTCCCAGCAATTTGGAACCTGTTGGATGCCATTGGCACTGCCTAATCTCTGGATGTTGTGAAGGGAGCAGTCAGTTGCCTGGAGAATGCCATCAACTATGATTTTTGGTCAAATAATTAGGAACCAATCTTGAGGCAACTCCGCATTCTCAGCCACTTCTTCAGGAATTTAAGCACAGTAGAAGTAGCACATCTTCTTCCATTACTGCAGGATGACCGGGATGAGTAATGTCTGTCACATTTTGACGTCCTTCTTGGAAGGCTTTGACCCTCTTAGCTGTTGTGCACTAAGGTATTCACATTCAATTTTCAACTAGCTCCTCTGATGCTGCTTCGAAATCATTGTGGCTGTACCCCATGAGCACTTGTTCAAAACTGCATTATTGCTACTGTTGCTGCACACGTGCATGGAGTCAGGGGAACAAGTTCATTTGCTCTGAGGGAGGGTGGGCATCTAACCTACCTCTGGTATAAATTATATTACCTGGCACCATTTCACAGCATTGTTACAGAATTGTTGCCACTATTAAAAATATCAACCCATGTAGATGTTTGCATTTTAGCTTTCCCTGCTGCTTCAGTTTTGGAGTTATGTGATGTGCCAGACCCTGGCAATAAGCCTTCAGGCCAAGGTCTTGTCTGAACAATCTGGAGATTGATCTTCTAAGATGTTTATCTCACAAGCCATCAATTCTTGCTTCTGCACCTGATTTCTCCTAATAAGAGTCGCTGCTGCTTTCTCTACTCTTCATGGTCTTCAATGTGCAGAGACTCTGATTTGTACAGCCATGGAAAAAATGATTGAGCACATTAGGAGACAGCAGAATATTTTTAAGTTCCATGTCGTGTGGCAGGCAGATTACACAAGTTTATATTTCAAGTTTATATTTAGTTTTATGCTCAGTCACAAAGAGTACCCCAAGCATATAAAAAACAAGATAAGGCTATCCAAAAAACTATCAGAGAAACTAGTAAGCCAAAAGGTATACGAAATGATATTTTTATTCAGGATTTTAATGAAACAGAACTGGATTTAGCAATAGAACAATTACAGAACAAAAAATCTCCTGGACCTGACAAGATCCATCCAGAGTTTATTAAACACCTTGGCAGGAAAGGAAAAGAAATCCTACTTAAACTGTATAACACGTGTTGGAGAATGACTGTACCTTCCGACTGGAAAAAAGCCATTATCATCCCGATTTTAAAGAAAAACAAACCCTCAAACAATATTAATAGTTTCAGACCAATATCTTTGACCAGTGTTATTGCAAAAGTGATGGAAAGAATGGTGGCATCTAGACTTAACTGGTTCCTAGAATATTACAACTTAATTAATAGTTCACAGACCGGCTTCAGACAGAATCATAGTACAAGTGAAAATGTACTCCTACTAAGCCAAGACATCAAGGAAGCTTTCAATAGAAAGGAGGATACCTTGGCAGTATTCATTGATTTTAAATCAGCATATGACTCAGTCTGGAGAAATAAATTAGTTGAGAAGTTGCAATCAATAGGTGTGAAAAGTAACATGCTTAAGTGGATAACTCAGTTTATTTCACAAAGATTTTGTGCCACAAAATATAATACATACATTTCCAAATATAAACAAACACACCGAGGACTTCCACAAGGTGCTGTTCTGAGCACAACACTCTTTAACATATATATAAATGACCTTCCATCAATAATAAAAACTTTAGAAACCAAAATTGCTTTATTTGCTGACAATGTAGTCATTTGGACTTCAGGCTCTTCAAAAAAACCTGAATTAATTAAAGACAGAATAGAAACAGCCCTAAACAAAGTACATGAATGGAGCTCCAAAAACCTCATGACTATCAATGTGGAAAAAACAAATTATGAATTATTTACACTAAAATACAAACCAGTTAATATTAGCATAAATTATAATGGTAAACCACTCAAAGGAGTTGATGATGCCAAATACTTAGGCATCACTTTCGACAGAAAGCTAAGTTGGAAAAAACATATAACAAACATCTCAGAAAAGGTTGAAAAGAAATTGCAAATCCTGAAAAGGTTAGCTGGTGCTAAATGGGGCTGCTCAAGGAGAGTCCTTAACACAACATACAAAATGTATATTAAACCAAACCTCTTGTACTGTTCTGAAGCTTTAATAACAGCAGCAAATGCTAACATCAATAAACTTGAACAAATACAAAATCAGGCTCTTCGCCTAATCACTGGAGCAGTTAAATCCACACCTATTGATGCCATGCTTGCCTTAACACGGACCCCATCAATAACAACAAAAATAGAAGAACAAGCATTGCTCCAACATGAGAAAATGTTACGACTGCCAAACTCTAAATGGACAGAAGAGAACCTCCCCCCTTCAATCCTTAAAACTCATAGTAGTTTCCTAGAAAAGGTAACACAGATTAAATCCAAATTGAACATTCCTAACACCAGAGAAAATCTACTTATTAGAGAAAATCCATTGGAATTATTGCAACCTACCTTCAATTTGGAATTAATAGAGGAAATAAGTAAATCAGACACACCAAAAGAAATACAAAAACTTCTAGCTCTGGAAACAATCAATACTAGGTATCCCACAGAAGAATGGCTGCACATATATACTGATGGATCCTCGAAGGAAAACCTTACTGGAGCTGGAGTTACATGTTCACATTTTTCCTTTTATCATTCTGTTGGCAGAGACACAACAAATTATGATGGAGAAATAGAGGCTATATACATTGCTCTCCGACAATTATTAAATCTTCCCTTAAATAAATTTAACAAGGCAGTAATTCTTTCGGATTCTAAAGCTGCAATTCAGGGAATATGTTCAAATACTACAAAGAAGTCAACAAAAATTAGAGAATGCTACAAAATGTTAACACAACTCCAAAAAGTTAATAAGACTGTTCATCTCCAATGGATTCCATCCAGCACACTGTGGAGTCATGGGGAACGAAGCTGCAGATTCACTTGCAAAGAAAGCCACAACAATAACACAAAAGTCTAAATTCAATTTCTCATATTCCTCAATAAAACGCTTGATTATTAAAAATTTTTGTCATTCATACCTACAAGAAATAGAAACAAATGCCAAAGATAAAAAATGGATTACACTACTTTCCAATCCAGATATAATCCCCCAGAGACCAAGGAAAACAGCTGTTGCAGCCTTCCGACTATTGACAAATCATGACTGCTTGGCAAGTCATCTCTACAGAATAGGTATCTCAGCCTCACCGATATGTGTCCTGTGTAACGATCCAGCAGAAATGAATGAAGAACACTTGAAGACCTGTGAAGCATTAAGATCAGAAGAAACTACAGTTCAAAAGTATTGGAAAGCACGAATGCTAATGGCTTCATTGCCAGATGCAAGGCACTAGAAAACAACAACAACATATTTCAACATTCAGCTGAGTTTATTTATAATCTGTGATCCATAATTATCACCTGTGGGACACTCAAATAGGCTGTATCTTGAATCAACACTTGCATTTGTATACATCTCACAAATACAAATGTAAGTGGTGATAGAAGAAACAGCCTAGTTGTGTATCCGACAGATGATAACATATGGAACAGAGACTTTCAATGAACTTAGCTGCATGTTGGAAGTATTGACTTGTGTAAATCACGCTGCCACACAACGTGGAACTTAAAAATATTCTGCTCTCCTAACATGCTCAATCATTCTTTCCATGGTTGTACCAGCTTCAGTAAAGCAGTCAGTAGTGTGGTACACAAACATCCTGCTGATTTTCAGCTTCTTAAGAAAATGAAAAGTCTCAGAAGGCAATTTTTAGACCTTATAGAGGGCTAACATACCAGCACGATTTACATAATCTCCGTAGTCCATAACTAAACCTTTAAACTAGTATGTTTACTTAGCTACAGTTGTAGGCAAGAATGTATAAGGCAGAGTTTAGTAGCAGGCACGTTATCTGATTGGCCGAACGTCAGGCACAGTACCTATGAAAAGTGTGTAACAGAATTTAGGACCAGTTTAGGTAATTCTTAGTCACCTTACCATGTGCATGGGGCTGTTTTGTTCAGTGCTGATAGCTTGCCTCTCGATCTGGGCGAACACACTCACGGCGTAACTGACCCTCCTACACACGATGCCGTACTAAATATTATGGCTTTAGTAATTATACAGGTTAGTCATTTCAGTCATTTAGGAAAGGGCATTATTTATGTCAAAGATTATGATTTAGAAAATAAATCATGCAATGTTTCAAAGTTTTATGGAATAATTAATGAAACTTTTAAAAATTAATTACATTATAGAGAGAGACAGTACAATTTTAGTTATGACTGCTTCTCAACTGTTCTATGTAATTGAACTGTTGGACATTAACTAAAAAGCTTGCTCTTCATCTTCTTTTGCTATTTATCCTCTGTGTATGGAATACTTACATCCCTTAGAACTTGAAAGTTAGTGCCTGGGGTCAGATGCCTGTTGAAGAGCAGCGGAGCTCTGGAACAGAGAGAATATCCAAGGTGGGTGATCAGTTTGATACCTGGTATGAAAGTGAAGAAGGGGATAATGTGAAATTATGGTGAAATGGACAAGAAGAAAGATGCTTATGGAGCAGTTGATGCAACAAATGGCAGGGGAAACCAGAGAAAACTTCCCCACTCACTGTTTTGTCCACCACATTCCAAGTTCAGTCCCCTGGGATTGGACCCTTGTTGAGAGGTGAGTGGCCTGACCATTTGACCACAGCACCACCTGACTAAGAAACAATAAAGTAAAATTAGAGAATGAAATATTTAAGGGAAGCTAAAAGATTGCAAGATTGTTTCACATTAGTGAAGTATGGCAGATTTTTAATTTGAATTATGAACTGAAAGATCTTAAGCAAAAAAGGAAAGAACACATAGGAAAAAGGCTAGATTCATGACTAGCAAAACAAATATGGAGATACAGTCTGACAAGGACATAGCTGGAGAATCTTTGAAGACAGAACAGCTAATTTATTGCCATGCATTGAAGTGTAGAAGAAAAAGATAATATATTTCAGCTTAGGTATGTCTGAGCAAAATGTATGAGATAAGTCACAAATTATTGCAGGCCAGAAAGGAACGTACACCATTTTTCAGGTTTTAAGTATTCCTAAAATAACAAATAAATAGATTAAGAGATGCACTGACAATCATTTAATAAAGAAATTACCGTAAGATACTGGGTGTCACAAAATAGCATGATTTATTGGTGAAGCATTCCCTAACAAGTTCTTGTTCCTTCAGTCATACAGAAACTTGTTTACAGTCCAGATAGCCAGATGACCTGATGTTCCCTCTTGCACTTTCTCCAAAACTTATTTATCCTAGCTATGTGAAAGGATTAACTGTTCCATCTGGCACTTATCATCAGTGAAGTGTCATGGTCTCATTCACTCTGGTGAATCCTAATGGTCTCCATAGCATTTGTAGACATCAACAATGCTGTGCTATGTCCACCTAAATTGGCATATTCCTGTATCCAACTCTAAGAATGGCTAAATAGATGTCCACTGGCTGCTTTCTCTTCATGCCTGTGCTACCCAGCCATCTGCAGGCACATGAAATCAGATAGACATGTTTCTTTACTACTGCCTGGATTTCATGCCAGGTATCTCGTATTTCCTGTCCATCCTATATAGTATTTTGCTGAAGCAAGTTGTTTATTTTGAGACATCACATTTTCATTGCCAATATCCCTGGCATAACTCTACTACAGTGAAGTCAGTATCAGCTTTGGGAACCCCAAAACCAGCACCCCAGAGAGGGGTGATTTCAAGTATCAGAATACTGCCATGACCTCTTTGTCTGCCACCACCGGTGATCCTCCTTCAGGCCATTGAGCAGCTTTGATCAACAGAAAATGAAGAAACACAAATATTCTGTTTGAGTACACTTGTACCCACCTATGTAAGCTGTACATCATTTTAAGCTTGATATGAGAAAGCTTAATTTCATTATAGGAAGGTAGCTGATGAGTTACAGAGGCTTAAGGGTGAACCATGGGCATTGGCAGATGTGTTTTCAGGAGTGGGCACATGCTGGAAGCTTGCAATCAAACAATATTAATTCATTATTCTGTTGTCAAAATTTATAGTATTTGTTTCAGATAACCATATTAATTTGTGCTAAATAAAAATTGTTCTTTACATTAAAATTAAAACAATAGTCTAATACTCAGTAATTGATTGCATATTAATTTCCAAGGGGGCTGCAGCTCTCCCTTTGTGACGCCCATGTGTATTAGTGACTGTTGTCCATACATAAGCTTTTAAATAATTGTGGCAATGTTTGAAATTAAGAGACAATTCAATTCAATAACTATCCAGGATATCTGCATTTAGAAGACTTCACCATGAACCCAGCAAGGATAAGGAAACACTGAGAGTGTGTTACAAAGCAGAAGATGCAGTCCAAACATGCAAATGCAGAGCTCCACCCCTGTATTTCACACAAAACACTTGGCTGAGATCTTGTAGGTCTGCTATTGACTTGGGAGACAGCACAGGACGCGATTGGAAGTTAATGTTGGTATACATACAGTTTATATTAATCTATACCGACTTATTGCCTATATTGCGATGTGAGCCAGTGGTGTCAAATCACTATATTTTCCAGTATACCACTAAAACAACTCCCACCGTTGATCAAAAACTGGCTCACATCAATTGGTATGTCATCACCAGAAATTACAGACTATGTAGAACTCACCAAACTATGCACAGAACGAAACTTCTTCTAGTTTCAGACAAAATATTTCCGTGAAACCTCAGGTTTAGCAATGGGCAACCCTCTCTTCCCTTCTTGGCAGATATTTATATGAGCGCATTGGAAATAAGGATCACCAAAGGTTTCCCATGGATGTTCAAACTCTAGCAGCGGTACGTAGATGACATATTTGCAGTAGTCCCAAAAAAACACATTCGTGATGCTCTAAAACTCCTAAAAATCCATGAAAAAAGCATAAAGTTCACTGTGGAATTGGAAAGTGATGAGAAACTACCATTTTTGCATGTACAAATAATCAAAAACAAAAATAGAATAAACTTTGGCATTCACAGAAAGTCAACACAAATGGACAGTTACATAAAGCTCATAGTTAGTTACAATCCAAGAAGTCACAAACAGACAATCCTTAATAGCTTTTTCTTTTTTTTTTTTTTTTTTTAATTTTTATTAAGATCGATCAGCAATAATGCTTTTACAGATCTGTGAGAATAACATAAAATAAAGAACATTATAAAGTTGTTGAGGTTGGCTACATCAATGTAGCTCCTCGAACATAATTATAGTTTGTCTCACAAAGGAGGAAGTAACATAATAGATCACAGATACAAGGCAAATGTGCAGGAGAACATTTTAAACATTTTGTGAAAAAACTAAAGGTCGGAGTCTTCTGAGCTTGAGGTCGAACTGAGCAGGATATCTTGAGGCAAGCGTTTACGAAGGCGTGTTTGCTGGCGTGTTCTGACGCCGAGATGGTATTTTACAGCTCCAGGAACCTCTTGTAGGCGTATGAAAAAACGGCATGCTGTTTGGCGTATGAACTGTGATATGGGGAGAAGGCCTAGTTCTTGATGTAGCTGTTGGTTGCGCACGAACCAGGGAGCATTAGTAGCGAGCCGCATGACCTTGTTTTGAATTACCTGTAACCGATGTAGGTGTGATTTACAAGCACCACCCCAGATAGGAGCAGCATAAGTGAGAATAGGGTGAATAAGGGAACGATAGAGTAATAAACTGGAATCAAGTCCAAGAGAACTGCGTCTATTGAGTAGTGGATAAAGTTGAGAAAGCCGGGCTGAAGCAAGGTTAACAGTACGATTGATATGCGGACGCCAGGTAAGGCTAGTGTCAAATAACACCCCAAGATACTTCACTGGAACATTAGAAGGTAACCAAGGAATACAGGTGTTATGAATATACAAGGGTAGGGGTGTACGAATAATACGAAGAGAGAAAATTTTTGCCTCTGTTTTATTAGGGTTCAAAGAAAGGCGCCAGGTGGAACACCACTGTATAAGATAGTTCAAGGATTCTTGTAAGGTAGCAATAGCAATATGAAGGTCATGATTGGAGTAATAAAGAACTGTGTCGTCAGCATATAAAGCCACTTCAGTATTAGATGCAATAATATTAACCGGGCTTGTGGGCCGTGGTCTATTGGGTTCCTTCTTCTTCCCAAACGTTTCGTCTGCGACTACGGCAGACATCATCAGTGGCGGCGAGGTCGAAGTTTCCTGGTGGAGATCTCACACCAACTGTGCTGGTCACCACCAGAGGTGCGGTATTTATGTCGGCGGCTGGAGGGGAAGTACGTTGTGATAGGTCCGGGTGGCCAGTGGGCTGGACTTGTACCAGCAATAGACCACGGCCCACAAGCCCGGTTAATATTATTGCATCTAGTATTGACACCGGCCGTGAAAGCCTTAGAATTTTGATCCACTTCAGTATGTTCGAAGATTGGAAGATCCGAAGTAAAAACGTTAAATAGAAGTGGAGCTAAGATGGAGCCCTGAGGGACACCAGCCTGAATGGATTTCAGTGAAGAAGAGGTGCCACCTATGCGGACCATAAACTTTCGATTTGAAAGATAGCTAGAAACAATATTTAGCAAGTATTGTGGAAGACCTATACGAAACAGTTTCAGTATAAGTCCATCATGCCACACTTTATCGAAAGCCTGAGCGATATCCAAAAACACAGACAGTGTGTATTGTTGATTTTCAAAGCCATTAGCAATAGCTTGAGTGAATCGAAGCAGTTGGTGGGTAACAGAGTGATGTGGTCTAAAGCCAAATTGAAATGGAGGCATAACATTATTACTAAAGATAAATTTAGATAAACGACGATGAAGAACCTTCTCAAAAAGCTTTGAAAGAGTTGGTAGTAAACTAATTGGACGGTAACTTGATGGTAAATGCTGAGGCTTATTGGGTTTGTGAAAGACAATAATTTGAGCAAGTTTCCAAGAGGTGGGAAAATGGCCAAGGCGTAATGCAGAGTTCATAATAGAAGAAAGGTAAGCTAGGGCCTTTTTCGTGAGTTTCTTTAATACAATGTTTGGTACCAAATCGTGTCCGGGAGATTTTTTATTCTGAAGGCGAGAAATAAAAAACGATAATTCTCCAGGACTGATAAAAGATGGTTGAATAGGAACAGTGCATTGTGATTGGAATACATCAAGTTCTTTCCGAAGAGATTGCGAAATAAGAACATCGAAAATAGGATGAGAAGTAAATGTTTGTTCGAAATGAGAGGCCAGAATATCACATTTATCAGAAGTAGACGTTACAACTGTATTATTATAATGTAGACTAGGAACAACAGTAGGTCTCCGAAGAATACGTTTAGTCGTGTGCCATAAAATGTGGTCATCTGATGAAATGCTGGCTAACTGTTGTTGAAAGGGTTGAAATCGATGTTGCTCTAGTTCAAGTTTTACACGACGTATCAGCTCATTTAATTTTCGGCGCAGCCAAGGTCTCCTTTCTTGTTGCCAGCGACGTCGAATATAATTCTTCTTTTGGATGAGAGAAGAAATAAAGAGAGGTAGATGGTAAGTAAACGGATGGTTAGAAGAAACCATGGACTGGCGAACACAGGAGCAGATGGTGTCCGTAAAATGGTGAACTGCTGCATCTAGATCTTCTTTAGTAACTATGTGATACAAAGTTGTTAGAGCCGAATCCAACCGTTCTTGAAAAACGTTCCACTGTACGAAGCCATTAATAAGTCTTGGTGGTGGAGGAACGAAATCGAGAGCATGGGAGAAAGTAGCCATGACTGGACAGTGGTCAGAATCTAGTTCAGCTAAAGAAGTCATAAAAATTGGCAAATTTAAGTTTCTAGAAATGCCAATATCAAGAATATCTGGAGATACTCTAGGATTATTTGAATAATAAGTGGGGTCAGGAGGAGCCAGAATATTGCAAAGAGAATTGCTGAAAAAGTGTTGAAGACGACTACCATTGGGGTTAGTAGTTCTACAGCCCCATGATATGTGTTTACTGTTCAGATCACCTAATAAAAGAGTGCGACCATGATTGGGAAAAAGTAACGAAAGAAAAGTGGTGTTTAGCTGATAGTTAGGGGGTTTATAGGCACTGATGAGAACAAGATCATTACCATCCGGAGAATGAATTTTGATACCAACAACTTCCAGGGCTGGTGAATCAGGGAGAAATATGGCACTATGTTTGATACAACGTCACACAGCATAGCTTAACATATAGATTGGTGAACATCCCCCTTCCAACAGAAGAATACAAAGCAGAATATTGCAAACTAATTGAAATAGCACAAAAAACAGCTTCCCCAAATCATTAGTAGACAAAAAAGTGAAACAAGCAGAAACAAAAAAGTTACTAAAAGAAACTACAACACTCACAGCAGCAGAAACAAAAATGACATTAAAAAAAATTCACATTCCATCCTTGGGCTTTAAAAAATTCAAAAAAGTTTTCAAAGAACAGAACATTCAGCTAGCACCAGTGAACCACTACTCCATAAAAAATCTACTGAACTCAAACATCAAAGATGTCATCCCACCCAATAAAAAATCTGGCTTTACCAAATTGAATGCAGTGACTGTAATAAAGTGTATATAGGAAAAACCAAAAGAAATTTAGAAATAAGATCCAAGGAACACTTTAGAAACGTAAGAAACAAACAGTTGGAAAAATCAGCAGTTGCCAACCACTTTTGGACAGAAAACCACAACATAAAGCCAGAACTGAAACTCCTAAAACACATAACGGGAAAACAAGAGCTGTCTACATAGGAACAAATCTTCAGTTTGAAAAATAGATACAGAATATTCAATTTCGACATACCTGAGAAAGATATCTTCAGCAAGTTCCTTGAACCACCACCAGAGGAAACCTCAGAAAAAACAGTGCCATCACACCAGGGAGAAACAGCCGATGCCCGGTTGATAATTAAGGAAAGTCAAGCCTTTGAAACATGTTCCAGTAAAATATAAGTAAGTGTTGTGTAGTGTTGTTAATTGACTTACCTTTTTGGTTTAAATTGATTATTACAACACTGTTTTCAAACTTCCAAAGAAAGAAGATATATAAATATGTTGTTTTCTAGTGCCTTGCATCTGGCAATGAAGCCATTAGCATTCGTGCTTTCCAATACTTTTGAACTGTAGTTCCTTCTGATCTTAATGCTTCACAGGTCTTCAAGTGGTCTTCGTTCATTTCTGCTGGATCGTTACACAGGACACATATTGGTGAGGCTGAGATACCTATTCTGTAGAGATGACTTGCTAAGCAGTCGTGATTTGTCAATAGTCGGAAGGCTGCAACCGCTGTTTTCCTTGGTCTCTGGGGGATTATATCTGGGTTGGAAAGTAGTGTAATCCATTTTTTATCTTTGGCATTTGTTTCTATTTCTTGTAGGTATGAATGAGAAAATTTTTTAATGATCAAGCGTTTTATTGAGGAATATGAGAAATTGAATTTAGACTTTTGTTTTATTGTTGTGCCTTTCTTTGCAAGTGAGTCTGTAGCTTCGTTCCCCATGACTCCACAGTGTGCTGGATGGAATCCATTGGAGATGAACAGTCTTATTAACTTTTTGGAGTTGTGTTAACATTTTGTAGCATTCTCTAATTTTTGTTGACTTCTTTGTAGTATTTGAACATATTCCCTGAATTGCAGCATTAGAATCCGAAAGAATTACTGCCTTGTTAAATTTATTAAGGGAAGATTTAATAATTGTCGGAGAGCAATGTGTATAGCCTCTATTTCTCCATCATAATTTGTTGTGTCTCTGCCAACAGAATGATAAAAGGAAAAATGTGAACACGTAACTCCAGCTCCAGTAAGGTTTTCCTTGGAGGATCCATCAGTATATATGTGCAGCCATTCTTCTGTGGGATACCTAGTACTGATTGTTTCCAGAGCTAGAAGTTTTTGTATTTCTTTTGGTGTGTCTGATTTACTTATTTCCGCTATTAATTCCAAATTGAAGGTAGGTTGCAATAATTCCAATGGATTTTCTCTTATAAGTAGATTTTCTCTGGTGTTAGGAATGTTCAATTTGGATTTAATCTGTGTTACCTTTTCTAGGAAACTACTATGAGTTTTAAGGATTGAAGGGGAGAGGTTCTCTTCTGTCCATTTGGCAGTCGTAACATTTTCTCGTGTTGGAGCAATGCTTGTTCTTCTATTTTTGTTGTTATTGATGGGGTCCGTGTTAAGGCAAGCATGGCATCAATAGGTGTGGATTTAACTGCTCCAGTGATTAGGTGAAGAGCCTGATTTTGTATTTGTTCAAGTTTATTGATGTTAGCATTTGCTGCTGTTATTAAAGCTTCAGAACAGTACAAGAGGTTTGGTTTAACATACATTTTGTATGTTGTGTTAAGGACTCTCCTTGAGCAGCCCCATTTAGCACCAGCTAACCTTTTCAGGATTTGCAGTTTCTTTTCAACCTTTTCTGAGATGTTTGTTATATGTTTTTTCCAACTAAGCTTTCTGTCGAAAGTGATGCCTAAGTATTTGGCATCATCAACTGCTTTGAGTGGTTTACCATTATAATTTATGTTAATATTAACTGGTTTGTATTTTAGTGTAAATAATTCATAATTTGTTTTTTCCACATTGATAGTCATGAGGTTTTTGTAGCTCCATTCATGTACTTTGTTTAGGGCTGTTTCTATTCTGTCTTTAATTAATTCAGGTTTTTTTGAAGAGCCTGAAGTCCAAATGACTACATCGTCAGCAAATAAAGCAATTTTGGTTTCTAAAGTTTTTATTATTGATGGAAGGTCATTTATATATATGTTAAAGAGTGTTGTGCTCAGAACAGCACCTTGTGGAAGTCCTCGGTGTGTTTGTTTATATTTGGAAATGTATGTATTATATTTTGTGGCACAAAATCATTTGTGAAATAAACTGAGTTATCCATTTAAGCATGTTACTTTTCACACCTATTGATTGCAACTTCTCAATTAATTTGTTTCTCCAGACTGAGTCATATGCTGATTTAAAATCAATGAATACTGCTAAGGTATCCTCCTTTCTATTGAAAGCTTCCTTGATGTCTTGGCTTAGTAGGAGTACATTTTCACTTGTACTATGATTCTGTCTGAAGCCGGTCTGTGAACTATTAATTAAGTTGTAATATTCTAGGAACCAGTTAAGTCTAGATGCCACCATTCTTTCCATCACTTTTGCAATAACACTGGTCAAAGATATTGGTCTGAAACTATTAATATTCTTTGAAGGTTTGTTTTTCTTTAAAATCAGGATGATAATGGCTTTTTTCCAGTCGGAAGGTACAGTCATTCTCCAACACGTGTTTTACAGTTTAAGTAGGATTTGTTTTCCTTTCCTGCCAAGGTGTTTAATAAACTCTGGGTGGACCTTGTCAGGTCCTGGAGATTTTTTGTTCTGTAATTGTTCTATTGCTAAATCCAGTTCTGTTTTGTTAAAATCCTGAATAAAAATATCATTTCGTATACCTTTTGGCTTATTAGTTTCTCTAATAGTTTTTTGGATAGCCTTATCTTGTTTTTTATATGCTTGGGGTATTCTTTGTGACTGAGCATAAAACTTGTTAAGGGATTCTGCTATTTCCCTATCTGTAGTTAAGCTTTTGTTATTATGTTTTAATGGTTCAGTTGCATTTTTTGATAATTTTTTATTTCCATCTTTCCTATAGTCCATATGTTCTACAAAATTTGTGAAACTGGCCCTCTTTGCTGTAATTAATTCTTTCTTAAAAATGGCTGCTTTTCTTTTCCAGTTTTGTACATCTTCTGGACACTTGGTTCTTTCGGCTTTGACTCTTGCTATATTTCTTTCGTGTTTTAACTTAGATAAAGATGGAGACCAAAAGTAGCTATATTTCTTTAACTTTCCTTTGGGGATATGTGTTTTGGCTGCTGTCAATAATATTTCACAAATTTTTTTATTCATTTCATCTGTTGACTTGAACTGTGATTCTAACAGTGTATTACACTTCCCTTCTATCTCATTTTGGAAACTGGACCAATCTGCTTTTTTAAAATTCCAAGAAGTTTTAATTTTTGGTTTGTTACTTTTATTTATTAGACCTCTTATGGAGTTTATGGTGATTCTGTGGCCTGAACCTGGGTCTTCTATTATTTCTCTTTTTGTATTGTCAATTATGTCAGATGACACCATCAGAAGATCAGGATTTGTACCTGAACCATTATAATGAAGGTAAGTGGGTGGATCATTTGGATTAAATATTAATTCCATTGTTGATGAGTTTAATAGGTCTTCTATGACTCTTCCTGCTGAATTTATATCTCTGTAGCCCCACCTAGGGAAGTGTGCATTAAAATCACCTATTAAAATACTTTTGGGTTCTATGGGAATAGAATTTAGATCTAGTGTATTGTCTGGAGGATTGTAGATACTGTAAACTCTATAGTGGTAGTTACTTTTCCATACTTCAATTTTAACTATTTCTGATTTATCTTGTTCTTCCATTGTTTTTTGGATTTGGATAGTAGCTTTCATATTTCTTTTAATTCCTGTAAGAATACCACTTGCTATTTGACGAGCCTTTGGAAGTATATGTGTAGTGTACTGATCCATTTCAAAGTATATTTCCTGTTCTTGTGATATATTGGCTTCTTGTACTGCGAAGACATCTATATCTTGGTCTTTTAATATTTTCATTAGCTCTTGTTTTTTAGGCTGGGACATGCCTCCTGCATTCCATTGTAGAATTCTTAAAGTATTGGAATTGTTGTGATGAAATTTGCCTAAAGATGTCCCCACCCGGAGATCCGATTGGGGGACAGTTTTAACTCCGGAATGTTTATCTTTAGGACTCATATTCATGTATGTGGCTTTCATGTAACTGTTTTCTTAACGGGCACCAGTTTTACAATGTGGCAGTTACATCACCCGACTTAAACCCCCATTTTGCAAGGGGGACCACACCTATCGTTGGTCAACGGGTCCATCGTACCTAGCCGGGAGGACTAAATAGGTGGTATTTAGATCCACCGACCTTCCCCTCATGTGCCTCTGAGGGACGCTGTTGTGCTGTGATAGGCCAGCACATATGTAAATGACATTTCCTCCATTTTAGATGAAACAGTCATACCGCTGTGATTCGGTCCCCAGAGCCTCATCTGTTAAAAGCAGGGTGCACCGCGGGCAGGATGAGGATGGGAATTGGGTAGGAGAGGCTATAGGAGGCACATCACTACCCCAATGTATTTATCTAATTAAAGTAATTTTCAGGGTGCATGTAGAAATGTTCCCTAGTGACATCAATGGTCTCATAATTGTACTATTTTCTATACATTTAGCTTAGTCTTCTTTATCCTGATGATCCTGGTCAGGACACTGGAACAGTCATGATATTATCGTATTCTCATTGGTCCTTAACATTTATGCAAATTTTCAACTAAATCAGATGACCCTAAGTTGGTGAAAATTACGTCAAATGATTTCTTTGCATTGATATTTAGTTCAGTCATTTTTTATCCTGAAGATCCTGGTCAGTAGATTAAGACAAATTTACAATATTATGGTATTGTCATCGATCCTTCACATGTATGCAAATTTTCAAGTCAAGCTGATGAATCTAAGTTGGTGAAAATTATGTTGTAAATGGATAAATTTACTTAAGTTACTTTTTTATCCTAATGATCCTGAGTCATGATGTCATTGCATTGTCATCGGCCCTTAATATGTGTGCAAATTTTCAAGTCAATCAGACAACTCTAAGTTGGTGAAAACTATGTTAAATTGTTAAATTTAGCAAAGCCACTTTTTATCCTAATAGTGCTGCTCTGGACATTAGGACAAAGTTATAATATTATTGTATTGTCATCAGTCCTTGACATGTATGCAAATACTCAAGTTTTAATTAGACGACTGTAAGTTGATGAAAATTACATCTAAAGAGTCTGTTACATTGACAAATTTAGCTAATTAATTTTTTTTGTCCTGATGATCCTGATCAGGACCTTAGGACAAAGTTATATTATTGTATTGCCATCAGTCCTTGATATGTGTGCAAAATTTCAAGTCAATCAGACAACTCTTAAGTTGGTGAAAATTAAGTCGAAAGATTCCATTACATACATACGTACAAATGTACACACGTGTGCGCACACACACACACACACACACACACACACACACACACACACACACACACACACACACACACACACACACACACACACACACACACACACAAGCTAATATAAAGTATGTAGAAAGATCCTGTGTACAAAGCAAGAGTTACAATAAAGCAAATTTCATACCAGTTAAAAATGCTTTAGTGGTGATCCCAATGTGATTTGAACATGCAACCTTCTGATATAAGCGGTTGAGTACGAGTTAAATATCCATCTCTTGCCTGAATATGCAAATATCACGTTTATCTTGTACTCAACCGATGTGATCTGAACACGCAACCTTCTGATACCTGTGGTTGTATACAAGTTGAGCATCAATCTCTTGCCCAAATGCGCAAATGTGATGCTCACCTCTTACACAACCACAGGAGATCCGAACAACAACAACAACAACTACAGTGCACATCTGGTTCTCCTGAGGCATGGCAAGAAAACTGTTTTTGTGTCCAAACATCTTGCTGATTGCTCACATGTTTTTCCCAGGGAGAGGGTGACAAGGCAATCCTTGTGGCCTGGGCAGCAACTTCCAGGCAGGGCCAGGGAAGAGTGTTCCAGTGCATAAGCAACTATGCCATCTGGCTGCAATGTGGAATGAAACATGCTACCAGCCAAACCTGAAAAATTACAAGGGAGGGAAATGTGAAATGAAGGGAAAGGAATCCATGGGGAAGAGATTAATGCACCCCAGCATTTGCCTGAGTGACATGGGGAAATCACGGAAAACCCCATGTCAGAGTGTGCAGCTACAGGATTGAACCTATGGCCTCCTGAATGCGCGCCACAAATGTTACCACCTGAGCCATCCCACTCAGTGCGGCTCCCCCTTAGTGATGCCCATGTAGTGAACTGCCTTAAGAGTGGCCTACTAAGAATGCAGTCCTTTCCAGTGCCTCTTGCCAGTATCTTAACTTCAGCCTTACAGCCTACTACTGATTACTGACTGGTATATAGTGGGATGCCAGTCTAATCCAGGGTAGAGGAAATGCTCTTCCCAGATAGCAGCATTTAGCTTCTGTAGTGCATTCAGAAGTGTAGCTCTCAACTGGGAATATAAGCAATACCAAAGGCAGGGACACTGACTAGTGATTTTTTAGGATCTCATATGTGCAAGCCTGTCCTACATTTACATTTGTTGTGATAGGAGCATGCTTATAGGTCACTGATAGATAAGTTGGGCATCTCCAATATGAGTATGGTGGAGGATGAAGTTTTACTAATAGTTACCATCCTCTCAGCTGAAAACAACCTGCTGTCATCTCACCAGGGACTGAATATGCTTCATTTGCAATGTAGTGAAATGATCAGTTGCTCTCATTACCATAATGGTAATCAGAAATGGGAAGAGACATACGTTTCCAAGGATGTGTGTTTTATTGTGCTGGTACAATAACTATTAAAACTATAAAGTGTGCTTTGGTAAGATATAAGTTAAAACGGCACAGAGCATGCTTGTGCACTTTGATAGCCAAATGGCATTCCTCGGACCACCAAGGTGCTGTGACAAGATAGAACATGTAAAATATTCCACCATTTTGTCAATAGTAAGCACATTGTGGGCAATATGAATGAGGGAGCAAAATCTACCCCAGTCAGCCTTGGAAATAATCCAGTGAGGATGTTGTGTTGGCACAATATGCAGACAATAAATATGAATATTAATGGGGTAATGACCATGGCCAAATCGGTCGGAAAGCACTGACCAATCAGGAAGTGGAGCTAATGTCAGGCTACAGAAAGAAACGTCTAAGACAGAGCGTGTACTGTAGGTGGAGGATAGGAATGTAGGGACACCAATGTTTAACACAACCCGAACATGTCACAAACATCTCCTGTAAGGCACCCACGAGCATCATCAGTGCCAGAGCTCCATAGGGTATGTTTGGCATCCAGATCACCTAGAAAGAGGAGCAGTGGTGAAATTTGTGCCAAAAGAGCCTGAAGGTTGTTTTCTTGTACAACACTGATCGGTGGTAGATAGACATTGCAAATAGAGAAACATGGGCCCCGCACCTGTACACGAACCGCTACACGAACCGCTACACGAACCGCTACACGAACAGCTTGCAACAGCAAGTTAAGCGGTACCCTGGTGGCAGAGATATTATGCGCCACCAAAGTAGCAGCACTGCTGATTGCTCGCCAATCAGCTGCAAAGTCATGTCTGAATATCGAAAAATCACGTAGATGTAAACAGTGATTGGGCTGCAAATGGGTTTCTTGTAGACAGATGATGGAAGGCGATCGCTGGAAACTAAGTATTGTCGCCCATCGCATTATTGTCGACACTACCGCAAAGGAGCCGAAGGGAAGAGACAGAAAATGGCCGCATTGTTGGGGCGCTTGCCGAAAGAGAGAAAGGGATAGAGACTTCTGGAATTTTCTGCTTTGTATTTCACCGCAATAATAACTGAACTTTCCTGAAGTTTCCAGAATAGTGCCTGGGAGATATAAATAGCGGTAAAGTGTGAGAAGGGATAGTTTTTGTGTTACGAATTCGGAGCCGTGCTGTTGGTGAATCGGTAAAGACTTTCTTGCTATTGCAACGAGTGTACAAAGTTACTGTTTACGGAAATAAAAGTGTTTCTTTATCTCGACTACATCTGTCTTCTTTACTTTACACCCACCAAAGTCACACTGGTGTCAGAAGCGGGATACGACGATGGAGGCTACATTGGTGAGCTTTTTACAAGAGCTGAAAGCAGAGATGAAGACGGCAAAGGACAACCTCGCTGCCGAGCTGAAAGAGATGAAGACGGAGCTATCGGCGAAAATTGACGAGCAACTGGGTGGCGTGAGGGAGGATGTGAAAGAGCTCGGTGGAAAGGTGGAAGAGCTCGGTGGAAAGATGGAGGACCTCGGCCAACGCGTTGACGCCCTGGAGAATGTCGGGGAACGGCTTAGCGTTCTCGAAGACAGGGTCGACGGTAGCGCCAAGGAGCTAAATGCAATGGTGGAAGGGATGCTTAGTGAAAAGCTCAAGAACTACAAGGCCGAGGCTCCAGCACGCGACACAACATCGACGCGCGTCAAACCACCGAAGTACGATGGCACTTCAACGTTTGAGGTCTTCCGCCGTCAATTCGACACAGTGGCCAAGCACAACAAATGATTGCCAGAAGAAGAGGCCGCGCAGCTGATAGCCAGCCTCCAGGGACGAGCCGCAGAGGTGCTGAACGCAGTCCAGACAGCGGCGGCGCCCAAGGACATCTGGGAGGCCCTGGAGAACCGGTTCGGAAACCACCGCTTAGCCGCAGCCTACCGCAGCCAACTGAAATCTAGGATGCAACTGCCAGTGGAGACGCTGCAGGAGTTCGCCGTGGCAATCGAACAGCTGGCCAGCAAAGCCTTGGTCGACCTCCCCTCCGAATTCGTATCCCGAGAAGCCGCCTATACCTTCGTCGACGGGGTACGCGATGCCGAGATACGTCAACGCCTGATGCTCGGCGACTACAAGACCATCCACGAGGCACTAACGGCCGCATTAAGGATGGAAGCGGCCAAAGTGACGGCTACCCCGACCTCGAAGACAAGGAGTGTCCGCTACGATGAAGACTGCAGACCAGTCCAGGGACGCCGACGAAGACCAGGTGGCGTGTGTTGGGGATGTGGCCAGCCGGGACACCTGATGAGAGACTGCCGGCACCAAGAAGAGCAGCCGGAAAACGAGTAATGGCCGGCGTGGCGAGGGGCACGTCGGCGCCATCACCATCATCCCCTCGAGTGACACTGCGCGCCGTCAGCCGACGGATGGATGACAACCTCATCGCGGAGGGTTGGGTGAGAGGGAAGCCGTGCCGCATGCTTGTTGACACTGGAGCAGCCGTGACTGTCATCAGACCTGACGTAGCCAGGGGCTTGCCGTCGAGAAAACCGATCCGACCGTACCAACTAGTGACGGCATCGGGTGACACCTTGCCTGTGGAGAGGGAGGCCCTGCTGCAGTTGACCTTGGGGCGAAGTGTCTTGCGTTTGTGGGTGTTCGTCGCGGAGGTGGCTGAGGAGGTGATACTGGGACTGGATGCCCTCAGGAGCCACGAGGCGACGGTCGACATCGGCAAGAAGGTTCTGCGGCTTAAGGGAGAGGAAGTAATGCTCCGGCACCCCGAAGAACGCCTTGGAATCTGCAGGATCATTCTCAGGGAAGACGTAGTTGTCCCCGCGAGAAGCGAGATGGTAGTGACGGCGCGACTGGAAGGCCAGCGCAAGAAGAGCATGCTGCTGGACCGGAAGACGCATGTGCACGGGCTCTGTGTAGCCGGAACATTGTTGCCGTGCCGAGAGGAGGTGCCGGTGAGACTACTCAACCCAACAGACACCGATCACGACGTCCAGGCCGGGACGGAGTTGGGGGCGTGCGAGCCCGTGGTCAGCGTAACACAAATAGACAAGACCCAGGAGCCGGTGCCGACGCAACACCTGGGGCCCCGGCTGGAAGGCTTACTGGAGAGGGCGGCCAACCACCTGACCGCTGAACAGAGAGAGAAGGTCCAAAAACTGCTGAGACGATATCAGCGCGTCTTTAGCCAAGGCAGCAGCGATTACGGCTGCACGGACCGAGTGCTTCACCACATCGACACCGGAGACGCCCGTCCTATTCGGCAACCACCTAGGCGCGTTCCGTTGGCTAAACAAGCGGCGGTACGAGACATGCTGGAGGACATGAGAACCAAGGGAGTGATCGAAGAGTCTGACAGTCCTTGGTGTTCCCCTGTAGTTCTGGTGAAGAAGAAGAATGGCGAGCTACGCTTCTGCGTAGATTACAGGAAGCTGAACGCTTACAGGAAGGACTGCTTCCCCTTACCCCGGATTGACGACACCCTGGACACGCTTGCTAGTGCGCAGTGGTTCTCAACCCTGGACCTGAAATCGGGTTACTGGCAGGTGGCTCTAGACCCGAGAGACAAAGAGAAGACCGCATTCTCGACAGGCCAAGGGCTTTGGCAGTTCACAGTTATGCCCTTTGGTCTCTGCAACGCACCAGCTACCTTCCAACGCCTCATGGAGTCAGTAATGAGAGGATTGACTTATGACGCCTGCCTGTTATACCTGGACGATATCATCATCGTCGGCAAGACATTCGAAGACCATCTTGACAAACTGAGCAAGGTGCTACAGAGACTGCAGGCGACCGGCTTGAAGCTGAACGCCAAGAAGTGCCAGCTCTTCCGCAGGGAAGTCAACTACTTGGGCCACATAGTCTCACCAACCGGAGTGGCCACGGATCCGGAGAAGACACAGGCCGTGAGAGATTGGCCTCGCCCAAAGGATAAGCGAGAACTGCGCAGTTTCCTTGGATTGTGCAGTTATTACTGCCGCTTCATAAAGGGCTTCTCCAGCATCGCCAAACCCCTCACTCGCCTGACGGAAGAACATCGACCTTATGTGTGGACGGAGGGCGCCGAAGGCGCTTTCCGGCAGCTGAAGAGGACGCTCTGCAGTGCTCCTATTTTGGGATTCCCACAACCAGGCGACACCTTCATTGTGGACACCGACGCCAGCGACCATTGCATTGGAGGCGTCCTATCCCAAGTCCAGAACGGCCACGAGTGGGTGATAGCCTACTACAGCAAGACGTTGTCCAAGGCAGAGAAGAACTACTGTGTCACCCGACGGGAGCTACTGGCGGTAGTGAAGACCTTGGAGCACTTCCACGAGTACCTGTACGGTCAGCCATTCCACCTGAGGACAGACCACTCCGCCCTAACCTGGCTACTTAGCTTTAGAAACCTGGAGGGCCAGACAGCCCGTTGGGTCCAGAGGTTGCAGGAGTACGACTTCACCTCCGAACATCGCAGAGGGAAGAGCCACGGCAACGCAGACGCCATGTCCCGAAGACCCTGCCCAGAAGAGTGCGGCCAATGCGCAAGAGTGGAAGAGAAGGAGCGTACCGCAGCTGTCAGAGTGGTCACGGCAGTGCCTGCGGATGGATGGGATAGCGCGGGCCTGAGGAGGGAGCAGCTGGCGGACGCCGACTTGGGGCCACTCTTGAGAGAAGTGTAGGCAGGGACGAGACCAACCTGGGAGGACATCGCACCCAGAAGCGCTACATACAAGTCGTACTGGGCCCAGTGGGACACGTTGAAGACCAAAGAGGGCGTGCTGTTCCGGGTATGGGAATCACCTCATGGGAAGACCCAGAAAGAGCAGTTGGTACTTCCCCGAAGTAAGGTCCCGGAAGTCTTGGAGGAAGTGCACGCCGGTACCTCGGGTGGACACCTAGGAGCAAACCGGACGATCGACAAACTCCGACAGCGCTACTACTGGCCGAGGCTCCGAGCAGACGCTGAGAACTGGTGCCGTCAATGTCACGTGTGCGCGGCGAGTCGCGGCCCCCAGACTAGGAACCGGGGTCGCATGCAGCAGTACAACGTCGGAGCGCCCTTCGAACGCATCGCCGTCGACATAGCTGGACCATTCCCAGTGTCCGATCGAGGCAACAAGTACCTGATGGTAGCTGTGGACTACTTCACCAAGTGGCCGGAGGTGTATGCCATCCCGAACCAAGAGGCGAAGACGATTACAGACTGCCTCGTGGAACAGCTGTTCTGCCGTTTTGGGGTCCCGTTAGAGCTCCACAGCGACCAGGGCACCAATTTTGAGTCGCACCTAATGAAGGAGGCATTGGAAAGACTTGGGGTGAACAAGATCCGCACAACACCCCTACATCCACAGTCGGACGGCATGGTCGAGAGATACATCAAGACCCTAGAGGAGCACCTGAGGAAGGTGGTGGCCAGCCATCAGCGAGACTGGGACCTCAAGGTACCACTGTTCTTGCTGGCCTACCGTTCGCCGACACACGACACCACCGGGATGACACCAGCAAGCCTAATGTTCGGCCGAGAGCTACGCCTCCCTTGTGACCTGGCTATTGGGAGCCCCCCGGAAGCGAAACAGCCGGCAAGCGAGTATGTGGAGAATCTAGTAGACCATCTCCACGACATGCATGAGATGGCTCGTCAGAACATCCAGATGGCGAGCGGCCGCATGAAGACCCGGTACGACAGGCAAGCCAACAGCCGAGGATTCCAGCAAGGTGACATGGTCTGGTTGTACCGCCCTACCCGGACCAAGGGACGCTGCCCAAAACTTCAACAACCGTGACAAGGACCGTACCGAGTGGTAAAGAGGATTAACGACGTAGTCTACCGCATCCAGAAGGTGCCCCGAGGAAAGATGTTAGTGGTACACCTGGATCGTCTGGCCCGTTACGATGGTGCTGTTCGGGACGACCAGCCTTGAGGAGGGAGCAGTGTCGCCCATCGCATTATTGTCGGCACTACCGCAAAGGAGCCGAAGGGAAGAGACAGAGAATGGCCGCATTGTTGGGACGCTTGCCAAAAGAGAGAAAGGGATAGAGACTTCTGGAATTTTCTGCTTTGTATTTCACCGCAATAATAACTGAACTTTCCTGAAGTTTCCAGAATAGTGCCTGGGAGATATAAATAGCGGTAAAGTGTGAGAAGGGATAGTTTTTGTGTTACGAATTCGGAGCCGTGCTGTTGGTGAATCGGTAAAGACTTTCTTGCTGTTGCAACGAGTGTACAAAGTTACTGTTTACGGAAATAAAAGTGTTTCTTTATCTTGACTACATCTGTCTTCTTTACTTTACACCCACCAAAGTCACAGTATGCTCTGAGCCCTTGTCCGGAACCTATTAATAGACGATTCCGCCGATGTGCAGGAATTTGATGAACCCTTGCGGCTTGCAGAGCAGGACTTCACAGAGGAATGCAGCTACTCACTTGAGGTTTATGCCTGGAGTGATGGTGCTCAACAGGCAATGAAGATGAACTAGAACTAGTCCATGACTGCAGAGCTGGCGTCTGGACAGCAGAGGAGGTAGTCTGTAGTCAAACTGATGATGGCGTAGAAACATGCTCATCAGGTGAGTCAGTTTCCACTCCCACAGAAAACCGAGAGAGCAAACTGGGGCATGTCTGTATGACGATGTCCTGTTTGGGAACAACCTGGCAGACAGCTGCAGAAAACTCATGGTGGTGTTAGGGTGAAGTTCGTGGTACCGCTTTCGTGAGTCTACAAAAGTCAGGTATTCTTTAACTGGAAGTTCCTGGATTGCCCTCTCCTCTAAAAAGTGGGGGCAATCGTGCAAGTTCGACAGATGTGCACCTCCACAGCTGACACAGGTGGAATCCCAGATGTAAAGGGAGCTGCCATGAGCATCTCAACCACAGCAAGGACAAACTGCCTGCAGTGTATGCCTGAACTTCTGGCAGCGAAAACAACACATCAGGTTCAGGACATATGGATATATGGTAGCACATTCATACCCGCAGAAGATGTATTGTAGCAGAGTCATACATTCAAAGGCGAGGAAAGCCATAAGGGGAATAGTTGGTTGTCCTTTTTCCTGATTAAATAGTATGCAGCAATAACACCTTGATCCGACAGGCAGTTGAGGTAGAAACTACGCCAGGAACACTATTTAGGGTTTTATGTTTTTCTCCCTTTACAGGGTATGAACCCAGAAGACTACCTTTCAATAGTTAGGCAGTCTGAGTGTCTTGGGCAACCTCTATGAGCAATTCTAAAATAAGAACAAATTAGAAACTAAAAACTTCACTTATCTTATTAGTATGTTGATATTCTTTTTCTATTTTTCTGACCCAGGGGTTTCAAGCTATATCCAGCTCATTCTCCATTTTTAAGTTCAATATTATTTAATTTTTTAAAATGCAAATTTCTTTCAACCTCAATAACTTTCTTTTCTGCTGACTTTTGATGAATACTGTTATTATCTAGTTTAACAATTCTTCTAACAAAAACAGGGGTTACTTTTCTTTTTAAACAAATATTCAAAAACCTAATGTCTGCAAGAATATGTCTCTTTTTCTCTTGTAATTTTAAATATGATTTAATTTGATATTTAGTTCCATATAATTTTAAATTAAACAAATAACTATTAAATTCTAAATTATTATCCATCATAGTTAAAATGGTAATTGTAGCCAGGAACAAATGCTTCAAACCAAATAAGTTAAATTAAGTAAAAATTGAAGCTATTAACAGTGAAGCAACAAGATTCTAAAATAAGAACAAATTAGAAACTAAAGACTTCACTTATCTTATTAGTATGTTGAGATTCTTTTTCTATTTTTCTGACCCAGGGGTTTCAAGCTATATCCAGCAACCCCTGTTTTTGTTAGAAGAATTGTTAAACTAGATAATAATAGTATTCATCAAAAGTCAGCAGAAATGCTGGATATAGCTTGAAACCCCTGGGTCAGAAAAATAGAAAAAGAATATCAACATACTAATAAGATAAGTGAAGTTTTTAGTTTCTAATTTGTTCTTATTTTAGAATCTTGTTGCTTCACTGTTAATAGCTTCAATTTTTACTTAATTGAACTCTATGAGCAATCTGCCATACCTACATTGTGGCATTTTTCACTGGACCAAAGATTCGATTAACTTCCTTTTACTTTCTTTACTGCATATAGTAGAGGAAGTATTGTACTCCACCCAAAAATTAAATGTCGAGATTTCACCAGAAATAAGTTTTGAGGCTTCCTGGATCCAAAAAAACCATTTTTAGAAAAAGGTCCCTGTGGGTGTCTGTGTCTGTCAGTCTGTGGACAGCATAAATAAAAAATGTAAAGTCGGTTAAAAACCAAAGTTGTTATTTAGATTTAATGCCTTTCAAGCATGCAACACGAAGATTTTGAAGAAAATTGTTTCACCCTAAACTACCCTTTACATGGAAAATTTTGATTTTCTTGAAAATGGCTCTAACAATTTTGATAAAATGCCATGTGTTCGAGATATTTTTATGACAAATGAAATGTATATTTTGAATTTTCTGACTATAGGCCCTGTAGTCATATTTATTCTGGATGACTTTTGACTGGCAGCGAAACGTCTCTCAAACCGATGGATATGAGGGGATGATAATGACGTTGAGCAGCTCGGGACCCCAGGTGCACCAAACCCTTCATCCCTTAGTAATAGTCTCTTCCTCTTCTCGCTTTGTTTTCACATAGGTTAAGTATTAGAGTTATGAACTCCTGTCTCACCAACAGGGATCTATCCTATCTCCATGGTTCCTGTCCCACGGTTTCAGTGCAGCTTCCAACTTGTGTGCTCCTCCGAGGCTCAGGCGTGAAGGTTGAGTGTACCCTCCTCACTACTCCTTTTGTGCGACATTAAGTGCGAAGTCATTCCATTCTCATGTACATCCATGTAGTTCCTGAGGGGCAAGGTCCCTGTGGGTATCTTGGCAGCTGTGCATCGCTGAGATGTTCGGTGGGGACCCAATGTAATTAAGCACAAGTCCCCTGAATCCATGCTTACTGTGTTGAGGCGGCGTGGCCTAAAATGGGGAGCCACTGGTGGTAGGAGTATAAAGTTGGGCTCATCTTTGGTGAATGTGTCGCAGACTCCCGTAGTGACAGAGGGTAACTTTCTGAAGTACTCCTTGAAATCAGGTCTGAAGCGGGTGCTTTGGACCGGCACAGACTGGAAGATTTAGGTGTCTTTTTTTTTCTTTTATACCACAGATGGCAGGCTGACACTGACAGTTCTGGAAGGGGGACCTTATAACCATGTCTCCTCTGTGCTCAACCCCTTCAACACCCTGTTTTTTAGTCATGCAGGTGATCAGTGAGAAGACACTAGCTATTTAGAGCCCCTTTTATATTAAAAAACCTGATGTGTTGCACTCGCATGACTTTCTCTACTCTTGTACTATTCTTACAAACCCTTATTCTTATATCTTCTTTGTGTGAGTTGAGAAACATTTGCAGAAATTATCTTGTTTATTTCCATATAGATGCAAGGAGAACATGAGAATATAGTAGGCTTTGAGTGCTAGTCAAATGTTTTAAAGCTTTGAGATTCTGTTCTCTTTGCACAGTTAACATATAAAAAATGAACAGCGATGATCCATTTGACAGAAGTATAAGTTCTCCAAAACTCACACAAATAACAAGGCATATCTCCAAAATGGTTAACTCTACAACAAAAAAATTGTATTTTAGCAAAATCTACATATTTTGTATTGTAAGATTTTGTCTATCTCTTATGGTTCAGGAGTTATTCAAAAGTCATCCAGAATAAATATGACTACAGGGGCTATAGTCAGAAAATTCAAGGTATACATTTCATTTGTCATAAAAATATCTCGAACACATTGCATTTTATCAAAATTGTTAGAGCCATTTTCAAGAAAATCAAAATTTTCCAAATAAAGGGTAGTTTAGGGTGAAACAATTTTCTTCAAAATCTTCGTGTTACATGCTTGAAAGACATTAAATCTAAATACCAACTTTGGTTTTTAACCGGCTATACGTTTTTGATTTATGCTGTCAGACTGACAGACACAGACACCCACAGGGACCTTTTTCTAAAAATGCTTTTTTTGGATTCAGGGAGCCTCAAAACTTATTTCCGGTGAAATCTCGACATTGAATTTTTGGGTGGAATACAATACGTCCTCTACTATATGCAGTAAAGAAAGTAAAAGGAAGTGGATCGAATATTTGGCTCAGTGCAAAATGCCATAATGTAGGTACGGCAGATTGCTCATAGAGGTTGCCCAAGACACCCAGACTGCCTAACTATTGAAAGGTAGTCTTCTGGGTTCATACCCTGTAAAGGGAGAAAAACATAAAACTCTAAATAGTGTTCCTGGCGTAGTTTCTACCTCAACTGCCTGTCGGATCAAGGTGTTATTGCTGCATACTATTTAATCGGGAAAAAGGACAACCAACCGTTCCCCTTATGGTTTTCCTCGCCTTTGAATGTATGACTCTGCTGCAATACATCTTCTGCGGGTATGAATGTGCTACCATATATCCATATGTCCTGAACCTGATGTGTTGTTTTCGCTGCCAGAAGTTCAGGCATACACTGCAGGCAGTTTTGTCCTTGATGTGGTTGAGATGCTCATGGCAGCTCCCTTTACATCTGGGATTCCACCTGTGTCAGCTGTGGAGGTGCACATCTGTCGAACTTGCACGATTGCCCCCACTTTTTAGAGGAAAGGGCAATCCAGGAACTTCCAGTTAAAGAATACCTGATTTTTGTAGACTCACGAAATCGGTACCACGAACTTCACCCTAACACCACCATGAGTTTTCTGCAGCTGTCTGCCAGGTTGTTCCCAAACAGGACATCGTCATACAGATGTGCCCCAGTTTGCTCTCTCGGTTTTCTGTGGGAGTGGGAACTGACTCACCTGATGAGCATGTTTCTACGCCACCTGCAGTTTGACTACAGACTACCTCCTCTGCTTTCCAGACGCCAGCTCTGCAGTCATGGACTAGTTCTAGTTCATCTTCATTGCCTGTTGAGCACCATCACTCCAGGCATAAACCTCAAGTGAGTAGCTGCATTCCTCTGTGAAGTCCTGCTCTGCAAGCCGCAAGGGTTCATCAAATACCTGCACATCGGAGGAATCGTCTATTAATAGGTTCCGGACAAGGGCTCAGAACATACTTAGTTTCCAGCAATCGCCTTCCATCATCTGTCTACAAGAAACCCATTTGAAGCCCAATCACTGTTTACATCTACGTGATTTTTCGATATTCAGACATGACTCTGCAGCTGATTGGCGAGCAATCATTAGTCCTGCTACTTTGGTGGCGCATAATATCTCTGCCACCAGGGTACCGCTTAGCATGCCATTGCAAGCTGTAGCGGTTCGTGTACAGGTGCAGGGCCCGTGTTTCTCTATTTGCAATGTCTATCTACCACCGATCAGTGTTGTGCAAGAAAACAACCTTCAGGCTCTTTTGGCACAAATTTCACCACTGCTCCTCTTTCTAGGTGATCTGGATGCCAAACATACCCTATGGAGCTCTGGCACTGATGATGCTCGTGGGTGCCTTATAGGAGACGTTTGTGACATGTTCGGGTTGTGTTAAACATTGGTGTCCCTACATTCCTATCCTCCACCTACAGTACACACTCTGTCTTAGACGTTTCTTTCTGTAGCCTGACATTAGCTCCACTTCCTGATTGGTCAGTGCTTTCCGACCGATTTGGCCGTGGTCATTACCCCATTAATATTCATATTTATTGTCTGCATATTGTGCCAACACAACATCCTCACTGGATTATTTCCAAGGCTGACTGGGGTAGATTTTGCTCCCTCATTCATATTGCCTACAATGTCCTTACTATTGACAAAATGGTGGAATATTTTACATGTTCGATCTTGTCATAGCACCTTGGTGGTCCGAGGAATGCCGTTTGGCTATCAAAGTGCACAAGCATGCTCTGTGCCTTTTTAACTTATATCTTACCAAAGCACACTTTATAGGATTTAATAGTTATTGTACCAGCACAATAAAACACACATCCTTGGAAACGTATGTCTCTTCCCTTCCCTGTCATACTTCGCCACAAAGAGTTTGGACTGTTAGACATATGTACTGCAAGCGTTGCTGGACGATCATTCCCGGTCTTACTCCACTTATACCTGTGAGCAGCACATTGCTGATGCCCTTGCCGATTCTTTAGCTGCTGATAGCCAAAGCCAAAGTTACAATACTACCTTTTTACCCATCATGGAATCTGCGGAACAGATAGTCTGTGATTTTAACAGTGACTAGTGATTCATACAATGTCCCTTTTACTGAAGTGGAGCTGGTACGTGCAATGTCTCTTGCAGAGGACTCCTCTCGTGATCCTGATGACATCCACTGACAAATGCTGCTTCATTTTTCATCTGTGGCTCTCTCCTTCCTGCTCTTCTTCCATCTGGCTTTAGCAAGTTTTCCCATCTTCTTGGAGTGAGGGTATTGTCATCCCCATCTCTCAGCCTGGAAAGGACCGGACACTTCCCTCTAGCTACCGTCCTATTTGCCTAATGAGTGTTGTTTGTAAGACCTTCGAATGCATGATTAACACTTGCTTAGTGTGGTGGCTAGAGATGAATAACCCACTGAGCAATGTTCAGTGCAGTTTTCATTGCCATCGTTCCAGTGTCTACAATCCGGCATGCATGGAAGCTTATATACAAAATGCCTTTCTCCTGAAGCAGCATGTTGTGGGTGTGTTCTTCAATCTGCAGAAGGCTTACAACACCATCTGGCTACAGTTTATGCGGGTATTTAGCGATCATTGTTTTAAATTTTTTAAAAGTTTGTTGATTTCGCATGTGCATAGGAAACACACTATCCCACGAAATGATCCAGGAGAATGGTGTACCCCAGAGTCGATTCTCAGTGTAACGCTTTTCACCATTGCATTTTATAGTGGAATGCCGATGTCACTGTATGTTGATGACTTGGCTGTACACTGTCGCTCATATAATGTTGAGCACATCGGGCATCAACTGCAGCAAACCATAACATCCATCAGTGAGTGAACATTTCACACGGCTTTCAGTTCTCCCCTACAGTAACCATGTGTCCACTTTCATCGACTTCATGGCATACACCCACCTCCTGATCTTCATTTGTGTGGCACACATCTACCGTTTATTTCACACCTTAACTTCTTGGGTCTTCATTTTGACAGCAAACTCACATGGGAGTATCATATTCGTCATCTTCATGCTTCCTGCTATCCTTCACTTCGGGTACTCTGGGTTTCATCTGGGGCATCTTGGAGTGGTGATCGCACGGTAATGTTGAGGTATCACTCGTTGACCTGGCTCAAGCTAGATTACTGCTTTTTTATCCATGACGCAGTGTCTGCTTTTACACTTTGCCTTTTAGACACGATTCATCATGCTGGTATCCATCTTGATACTGGAGCTTTCTGCATTAGTCGAGTGTCTGTATGCCAGTTCTGGCAAACCTCCACTGTCTGTCTGACGCTTGTTGCAGCTTTGTTTGTACACGGCATGTTTGGCAGTGCAACTGGCTCATCCATCATTTTAGTCTGTATTAGGTCCAGACCTCGCCAACCATTATATGCAAACTAGCACTATATCCCTACCCAGCAGTATTCGGTTTCACAAAGCTTCCTTCCTTGGCAACACCAGCATACCCAATTCGACCTGGAGCTTCAGACCACGCTAAGTCAGCTACCCCCCCAATCGGTGTATCGCCAACTCTTTACCGTGGCCTTGGGACGTTACCAGAATTACCCTCTGGTATTTACCGAGGTGGGTTGTGCTACAGGGTGTAGTTTGATGTATACTGCTGAGCCTCACAAGTACTGCATTCCTGATGCCAGTTCTGTTTTTACCACTGAGCTGTTTGCCATATTTGATTTCTTATTTTTTTATCTCCAGCTCAGGTCCTGGAAACTTTATCATTGCTCTGAGTCTCTGAGCGCTCTTCAGGCCCTGCAGCAGTTTCTTGGCACTTTAGACACTCATCTCACAGTTGTTGTCTCACGGATACCAGTTTGCTTTTACATGGACCCCAGGCCATGTGATTATTCCAGGTAATGAGGAGGCAGATGCAGCTGCTTAGCCTGCATGTCATGTGCCGGGATTGTCCACCCAGACTTGGCTTATATGGATGTACAGCGGTACTTTTGTCATCTGTTTGCCATCTGGCAGCAATAATGGGAACCATTAGGTGGTACTCAACTGCAGACATGCAAAGACACCATGCATCCATGGCTGACTTCACGCAGGGATTCTAGGCTGTTGGAGGTGCTTCTAACTCGATTAAGAATCGGTCACACACGCACCACTCACAGTCATCTTTTGTGTGGCAACCCAACCCCTGTGTGTCCATCATGCGGCGTATAACTCTCTGTCACATGTTTTACTCAATTGTCCGCAATATAGAGAGTGCCAATCCCTTAGCCTGGGTTTGACTCTGCAGTCACTTCTTGGCGACGATGTGGTATCCATAAATAAGGTGCTGAAGTTTGTGGCAGAAATTGGTTTCACAAGGCGCATTTAACTTGTGTTTTATCCTACAATGTTTGGTTTTACAGTTTTGGCCTGAGCACATTGATTTGTGTTTTTAGCATTTGTTTTATTTCTTTCCTGTTTTAACCTTAGTTTTCCTTTTTGAACATTTTATCACTTTTTAATGTGTTTTTTTTTTTTAACAATTTTCCATTTTAATCTTGGGTTTTAGCCTTCCTCTTTTAACCACATCAAGTTGTGCAAGTGTTTATTTGAATTCGGGTTCATGACCTACCTGTCGATGGGCCCTCGTCCATCCATCCACTACATTTTTTTTGTTTGTTCCCAGGAGTCCCGGCAAGATCCTATAATATATTAGGACAAATTATTTTGTTGATTTGACTTTCATTTATATGATTTTTATGCTTACACAATCATAGCCTATGTCCCCGAGAGCAAAATGCACCTTTATATGTTTGCAACGGTTTTGTTTTTTAAAATCTCAAGAAATATTTAAGCCAAAACTTTTGACTCACACTGTACATTTCTCGGAAAACATCTTTCAGTGTGAAAGTGAGAGCGACCTTGAAGGTATTTCTTGAGCAAAGTTGTGAATACTAATCCTTACTTGCTTCAGTCATTTGTGCTTTGTGCTTCAGTTATGCTCAATCTTGTTATTGAAGATGGGCGAAAGTACCATAAACTGGTGTATTTTAATGATGCTGTTAGTGCTTTGTGGACTAAAACATTTTGTGATGCTTCATAAGGTTGCTGAAGAAATAATGGTCAAATTGTACTGGTTTGAGAATACTGTTCATGCCATGACAGCGGCCAACAAAATACAAGCCAAGATAATGGACTTACTTTGTAAAGTGACTCAACTTTGTAAGATTTAAAGCTTTCATGGAACGCATTATTAATTAAGGCTTCACGGGTGATCAGCCATGTGAGATTTAAAAACATTAAGCTTTCGGCCATTGCAGACTCCATGGCCTTCATCAGAATGAAAAATGACCGTTAGAGGCTTCAGAGGCAGTTCGAGTTGAGCGGGGATGATGTTTCCCCCGCTTGAGTGTCTTTACCGCAGTACCTAGCCGTCATACGGCTTAACCTGCGCGATGGTTTCGATGGTGTTACTACAGGGATATTTGGTACACAAGGAAACAATTTTTTTTTTCAAGTGGAGGAAAAATCCATTTACGAAGCCCCATGCGCTGGGAGGCACAGAGGGGGACTGTGGGCTTCACCCGAAGGTACTACTCCACTTAAAAACCTCCACCGGTGAATTCAGGAGTGGAAATCCGACAGTACCGCTAATGCACCTGTGGATTGAGGGTGTGTGTTTGTTGGCCGGCCACAAGGGCCTAAGCCAGGAGAGAGATCGCCAGGACGTGAACATTGCCGAGGCCCTGGACACGCCCTTGGGAATTAAGTGAGGGAGTATTAGGTTAGAGATGTCTCCGGACGGAGACGTCTTGCAGTGGTTCTGAAATAAAGAGCATTTAAGGTGAAAATTCTGATTTAATCAGGCCCCGTGAGGTCTGGCGTCAGTCTATGTAGTAGTTGTGTTGTGCATTCCTGCAGTAGGAACAAAGTCAATGGTTATTAATGTGCTAGATATTTTGTAGAAATTTTATTTGAATCATGCAGTTGAAGCGATTATGCATTCCTGAAATTAGGAACAAAGTCAGTGGTTATTTATCTGTCAAGAGGATTTGTTGGTTTACGCAGGCCACATGAGGTCTGACGTCACTTCATGCATTTGATGTGTTAATGCGTTCCTGAAATTAGGAACAAAGTCAGTGGTTACTTATCTAAGGGATTTTTTTGTTTTTGTGGCTTGTGCTTTCCTGTAATAAGGAGCAGGGTCATTGAATTAATTTACTATTTACAAGTAGAGGCGGGAGATGCCATTAGAGTAAGTCCGTCCGTGGTGATTGCTGTTGATCAGTGTCGGGTTTCGCCTAAGCCGCCTGCCCAATCAGAGCGCAGCTGCACGTAGACCGCACCCTCTCAGTGAGATCCGCCTTGACTACAATGAGCAAGGACTTTCAAGTGCCACTGGCAGAAGGAAAGGAATGGACATGCCATGGCTGTGTATTTCTGGATGTTTTATCTTACTAACGCGTCTAAGTATTCTTGGATATTTATTTCTGGTTCCTTCAGACCAATTGTTCTATCGAACAGCGAGAGAGGTCTTTTGTGCGTATCATGTTCGAGGTTATACACACCTAGTTCTCGAATGAGGTGGTTGTGATTTTTATCTTTCTTATCGTATAAGTTTGCACTTTGCGCTTTGATGCACTGTTCGATGGAGTGTAGCTTAAGCTCGTTGTGTATAAGATAAGCCGGTGCTACTTGTGGAAGCTTAGCTATTACTCTAACTATTCTGTTTTGTAGAGTTTGCAGCTTATTAATATGTGTTTTGGCGGCATAGCCCCAAACGGGGGCTGCGTATGTTAAGATGGGCCTTATCAGAGATTTGTAAAGCGTAAGGCCCATATTTAGTTGTAATTGGCTGCTTTTATTTATCATAGGGTAGAGTTTATTTAATTGGCCGTTTGCCTTTGCCCTAATGGTGTCTATATGCTTTTTCCAGGTCAGACCTTAGTCCATAGTAAGACCTAAGTAGGTGACTTGGTCTTTCCATTCAATTTGCTCGCCTCTGTATACCAGAAGCGGTTGTGAATGCCTGGGGAGCCTGTGCTGTATTCGTTTAGTGAGTATGATTGATTGGCACTTATTGGTGTTTACTTTGATTCTCCACTTTGCAAACCACGGCTCCAGCTCATTTAGAGCGTTCTGCAAGCGCAGGTGGATGATCCGAGGTTGCGTGGATTGCGTTACTAAGGCTGTATCGTCCGCATATGTGTATTTATCAGTCCGCGTGAATTCTGGCATATCGTTGATATATAGATTAAAAAGCGTCGGCCCTACTAAACTTCCTTGTGGGACTCCTGTCCTAATGGGCCTTCGAGTGGAGGAGCAGTCCTCCACTACCACCCGGAAGTGCCTTGTGCTTATATAGTCTTTGATTAGCGCGATCATTGAATCGGAGAAATTGTATGTTTTTAGCTTATGGAGTAGGCCCGCATGCCAAACTTTATCAAAAGCGCGCTCAATATCCAGGAAAATGGCGCCAGTTGATTTATTGGTGTTATAACCTTTGGTAATTTGCTCTGTTAGTCGAAGTAGTTGAAGTGTAGTGGAATGTTGCGATCTAAAACCGAACTGTTCTGCAATTAGTAAATTGTTTTTGACGATGTGGGCGTTAATCCTTTTGTCCTTTTGAGGATTATTTTCTCAAGTACCTTGCCTATTTGTTTAATAGGCTAATTGGCCTGTAGTTGGCCGGTAACGAGAGATTTTTCTTTGGCTTAGGAAGCATGACAATCTTTGCCTCTTTCCATTGTGGTGGGAATCTACCTTTGTCCAGAGTGTAGTTGAAAATTTTTGCAAGCAGCCGAAGCGCTGCTTGTGGGAGATTTTTAAGTACCACATTTGGTATTTTGTCCGGCCCCGGGGCCTTTCTATTGTGCAAGTGTCTAATTATCCAACTTATCTCGCCAGCGTTTGTTTTACGCATTTTGTTGTGCGTGATCGAGGAGTCGGTTTCGTTTACTTCGTGTTCGATATTTAAGATTTCTTCTTCATTTGCTTGTCCCAGTGGCGGATTTGGGTTGAATACTTCCTCAAGTGTTGATGCAAAGACCTCTGCTTTGGCCTGAGGGAGTTCAGCGATGCTGTTAGTATTTATATTTACTAGTGGAGGAATTATCGTTTTTGCCCGTGTCAAACATTTTGCTATTCTCCAGACCGCGTTGGATTGGGGATTGAGGTTTTCCAAAGTTTGGTTCCACTCGTTCCCCACGAATTCCCTAGTCTGGGCCGTCACTGCGCTCAACGCATCCAGATACTCTTGCCGGTGGATTGGATTTCTAGTCCTTTGCCACTTGCGGCGTAACCGATTGCGGTTTTGGTGCAAGAGTTTAATATGCGTTGGATATCGAGTGTTGATATTTGGCCTGTATCTTAGTGGGACACAGTTTGTTGTCGCGAGTTTTATTGCGAGTTCTAATTTGTTAATTGCTTCGTCGTGTGTTTGTGGCGAAATTATTTCTAAGTCAGGCAAATAGTTTTCGACAGAATGTCTAAAGTCGTCCCAGTTTACCTGATTATAATTTAAGGTGGGTGCTTCTGGCTTGAACCTAAGAGGTAATTGGATTTCCATCAGCACTGGGAGATGGTCCGATGCTAGTTCCTGTAGGACGCTACATTCAACATTGAAGTTGATATTTTTGGTAATTGCGATATCTAGTATATCTGGAGAATGGTTGTTTACGTGAGGGATATGTGTTGGTTCTTCCGGTCCCATCACGAGAAAATGAGTGTTATTTATGTAATTTAGTAATTTTGAGCCTTGCGGGTTCGGGTTTATACCGTGCCAAATTTGGTGCTTGCAGTTAAAGTCCCCAGCCGCTATAACTTTAGTGTCTAACCGCATTACTTTGTCCACGTCCTCCGTGTCCACATCCCCCGAGGGATTATAGACTGCTGCTACGGTCAGTGTAGCATAGGACGTGTTCATTTTTACCGCGGTAGCTTCTAAACGGTTAAGCCCCGGGACGTAAACTTGATGCTGCCTAATAGTGGATTGTATGACTACTACCGTCCCTCCTCCCCGGCGGTTACGGTCAGTCCTGTAAATTGTGTAGCCTGGCAGTGTAAATCTATCGGTTTCACCTAAATGGGTTTCATTTAAAAGGGCGATTTGTATTGAGTGCGTTTGCAGAAAGTCCGCTAGATCTTTCTTCTTTCTGCGCACTCCTCGGCAGTTCCAGAAAACTAAGTTAATTTTATCCGTTTCAGCCATGGCGATGTGCGTTTAGGGCTTGGATTAATTCGATGAGGAAATGAATGAACACTAGGGAGTCTGGTTCCTTGACATCACGTGTGTGACTCCTGAACGTGCTAAGCTGTTCCTCTATGACATCCAGAGGAACAGAGCTCTGGGGAAGCCTCATTGCGTGCATTAGTTTAGAAGCGACCTGTTTATTCATTTGGTGAATTGTGGGTGGTCTGGGGGCCTGCCTTGTGGGGGTGAGCGGCTTAGGTGCGGGAGGGTGAGGCCCTCCTGCTACTTGTGTGGGTTTGTGTGTACGTGTGTGTGTGTGCGTGTGGGTTTTGGGAGGGAGTGAGGGGGTCGCTCATACCTAGCTGGGCTCTCCTCGGTGACTAGCCGGGGAGCCTCAGCCACAGGGGGCTCTGCTATAAGGGCCGGCCGGACTTTGCCTCTTCTTCCTACCGTGAGCCACCCTGTGTGGTGCATTGATGCACTTACGGCAGCCTCAGTGAAGCTATGTGTCCCCCGGGCGGGTCTTTGAGGCTGCGCGCGGGGGGGGGGGGGTTTAGAGGCCTTCGTGCACTCTGCCTGGTAGACGGAGCAACCGCGCCAAGTGGCTCCGTGGCCTATTTGGCCGCAGAGTATACAATGCCGTTCCAAGGGGGGAACGGCGCACGTACCTGAGGGGTGGGGCCTTGAGCATTTGGCACAGACGAAGTGTGGGGCCCTACAATCCCGCAGTGTGTGCCATAGCTGCTGGCATCTGGAACACTGCTTCGGTTCAGGAGTGCTTTTGTAGGCTTCTACCCTAACCTTAAAGTGTGCCAGAAATTTGAGGGCCATTAATTTATTTTCTAGATCAGGGGAAGCTGCCACCTCTATGAGGTACATGGGCAGCGGGGTGCGACGCCAGTTGCGTTTACGCATCCGTACGGCTCTGAACGCCGGTATTTCAATCTGTGCCAGGTCTTCTAATAATTCCTCACTGGTGACTTTGGCGTACAACCCCTTAATGACATACCTTACGGATCTCTCTTGGGGGTGGGGGACTAGGTAGTGGGGTACGCCTTTTGACTTGAGGTAACCTTGCCAAGTTTGGTAGTCCCTCAAGCAGGACACATTTAAAGTGATGTCACCGGAGTTCCGGGCCGATGAGAAGAAATAGTCAAATGTGACTGTATGCGACTTATTAAAGTCTTGGGAAAGGGAGCGTAAAATACTTGCCTGGCTCTTGTGGATGTACAGTGGTGCCAGGTCTGCCCTCTTTACTGTGAGTGGGTTCTCGGGGATTTCGGTGGAGCTGGCATTCTCCGTGTGAGTGTGAGAGCTCGAGGTACTGGGCTTTGGAGAGGCCGGACGAGTGGGAGTAGGTTCCTCGGGTTGCGGAGAGTTGTTGGGTGGTGTTTTAGGAGTGGGGGTTGAAGGTTTTTTGTTGGGACCGGATTTGACCAGTTTGCTTCTCAGCACCCTGGTCGTCTCCGTGGAATTGGAAGTGGACGCCTTGGAGTTTCCTGCCATCGCGTAAAGTAGATAGATTAGCAGAGTGTGAAAAAAAAAATAGATCCCTAGCGGGACCTTAAAAACTAAATAGAAATAGAGGAAAAGAGAAGAGTAGAAAGAAAGAGCAGCTAGTGAGCGCTAAGAAGCACGGGGAGAAGAGGGCCGGACCTCAAAGAGGCGCTTAAGCTAATCTAAGAGATTGCTCGCTATAGCCTTACTCCCCTACTCGTCTAAACTGTTGTTTTGTGCCTTAGCGCAAGCGCTTTAGCTGAGCTTTGGGTTTCTCCACGGCAATGCTCGAACCGCAATCCAACGGCGGCAGCTTCTTTGCTGCGACGATACTAGAAGTTCTCTCTCTCTCTGCTTATGTTGCTGTCTCGAAGTTCTCCGCCGGAATGAAATAATTTGTGGGAACAGGGTTTTTTTTTATAGGGGCGGGAGGGATGGTAGACAGGGATTGGTCCGCGAGCGGGCTGTGCGCGACTTCTGACTGACCGTTTCTAGTCAGTCAGGTGACGCGCTAATCCCCACCAGGGTTCTGGCCGTCAGTCACTCACTGAGAGGTGAACTGAAACAAGTGATTCTCTCTGTTTTGAATACGGATTGTATTTTCGCCTTTCCCATCTTCAAGATTAGACCGCCGGACTTAATATGTCCTTTGGCAATCTTTTGGATGGTAGTCGGCGCGGCTGACTCTGGTCGTATTGTCCCAGAGTATTCACCAGAGGGTTAGGGTGGTTCTGGAGTTTGTTGTACATTGTTCGAGCACGAGTTTTAATCACGTCGACAATGTACGGGATACCGGAATGTTCATGTAGGATATGGGCAGGAAATCTCCAGCCAGGATCATAGATAATCCGTAATGCCCGGTTCTGCAACGTCTGGAGTCTGATGAAGGTGGATTTTGCCACTACTCCCCAGATCTCACATCCGTACAGGACCAGAGGCGGGAGCTTCAGGCGTAAGGGCATGGTTTGGGAACTGAGGATGGGATACAACTGCCGGAGGGCAGCGTGGCCTTGCAGTACTTTGCCCCTGACGTGATGTCTATACGTCAGCCGCCGGTCCAGCGTGACCCCGAGATACTTCGCCGTAGTGACCCAGGGGATCCGACGGCGCCGAAGCACGAGGTCCCGCGGGAGCCGGTTTGCTTTTGTGTTAGCCAGGAGAATCGCAGAGCTTTTCTCCGGGTTAATAGACATACGCCAGTTCTCGCACCATCTACTGATGGCACAGAGGTGGGCTTGTACTTGGTGGTAACTGTAGCGCGGGTTCTTGTTAGTAGCGAAGATCATGAGATCGTCCGCATACTGACAGATGTGTGTGTTGGGGTGCGTGGGGAGATCGGCCATTTAAGCTGCAAAGAGTGCCGGTGACAGTACACTGCCCTCGGGGACTCCTGCGCCAATGGGCCTTTCTCTGGAGAATGATCCCTCCACCTTCACTCGGAAGCTACGTTCCTGTAGGAAACTAGCCACCAAGTAAATGTATGGAGGGGGGATTTCGTGCTGTATGAGCTAATGACCGTTTTGTTTACAGATTACAGATTTGTTTATTTACTATATGTGTCTGGTGCTGGTACAGCAGGCCCAGCTTACAGACTTACATTTTCATTTTTTATTTACAATTTTTTGGTTTGCATTCTATATACAATGGGTTTTCTAGGAAACCCATACAGTGGCCGTCTTTGGGCCACCGAGAACAGTTCCCTCTTGCAATGTCTTGGGTTTTTGGTTTCTAGTGTTTTTATATTGTTTTTAGTTTATATACATATATACACTTTATTTACACGCATGCACTCCCGCTTTCACTCTGGCATATAATGAGATATGCCCTCACACACACACACACACACACACACACACACACACACACACACACACACACACGCGCGCGCGCGCGCACACGCACATTAAAAACACTATTTACACATTTCCGCGGTTTTTCTGGGAGGGCAGGTTGCAGCTCCTGACTGGTTCCCTGGGCTGCAGGCCTCTGAGGTAGCGTGTGTCCGGCCTGGGGTCCTTGTTTGCGTGGACGCACATCAGTCGGTGAGCCGAGCGACGTCTAAAACATCTTGATTCTTGCGTGTTTTCGATGTTTCGGCTCACCTTTGCCGATATTGGCAATGACGTAATTGTCATGGTTTCTGATGCGCGCCCATGCCGCGGAGACTTTTTTGGTTATTGCCTAAGGAATGGAGGGGATCTGGGTTTCGTGGTGTAGGGTTTGGTTGGTGGTTAGGAGAGGAGCAGAGAGGATTTTTCGAAGGGAGAGGTTTTGTAGGGTTTGGAGCTGTTTCAGGGCGGTTTTCGAGGCGTTGGCTCAGGCCACACACGCGTATAAAACCACTGACAGGATAAAAGCTTTGTACAGGATGAGTTTGGACTTCAACTGCAGCTGTTTGCTGCGGAAGATGGGGGAGCATAACTTTAGCCGCTGTCTGCCTTTGTTGGCGCTATTTTTTATGTGGGTGGACCAGCACATTGTGCGGTCCAAGGTCGCCTCTAAATATTTAACTTGCCGACGACAATGCAATATCTGACCACCGACCGTTAGGTCCATTGCCAAAGTGTGATGCCGCTTAGAAAATGAATCAGCTGGCATTTTTCGGGGTTAATTTTGATTTTCCAGTCATGTTGCCATGAGAGGAAGTTGTTGACATAGCGCTGCATTTCTGCAAGACCGAATCGTGGATTTCTATGGTGGTTGTATATTGCAGTGTCGTCGGCATACATGGCGACCTTACATCTAGCGTCCACTGGAAAGTCGTTTGTAAACAATATATACAAGAAAGGGGACATTATTTCACCTTGTGGGACGCCAGCCCGCATCACTCGCTCTCGAGAAGAGGAGTGGTCCACTTGGACGTAGAACTTCCGTTTTTCTAAGAAATTGTGCAGCAGATGTAGATAATTTTGAAGTGCCGGGAAATTTTGGTGCAGTTTATGCCAGCACCGGTCGAATGCGGCTTCTACGTCCAGAAATAGCACCAACGTTGAAGCTCCGTTGTTAAATTGCTCTGTTATGTCATCTGTTAGCCTGAGAAGCTGTAAGTCAGTAGAATATCCTTTTCGAAAGCCAAACTGTGAATTTGAGAATTCATGAGATTCCGAAACTTGTGTTTGGAGTCGAGAAAGTATAAGTTTTTCGAGCAATTTACCAATAGTAGACAAGAGACTATTGGGGCGGTAATTTTGCGGTTGTCTGGTGCTTTTTTCTTGCTTTGGAAGCATGATTACCTTGGCTCGTTTCCAAGTAGAGGGGAAGTAGCCTTGCTGCAGACAGGCGTTAAATATTTTGGTCAGTTGCACCAGAGCTTTTCTTGGGAGATGCTTAAGTTCCTCATTAGTCACTTTGTCTGGGCCAGCAGCTTTCCCATTAGGTAATTTCCTAATGAGCTTGTAAAATTCCTGCGGTGTTGTTAGGGGTAGCTGTTGCTCTTGCTTCTGCGCCACCCAGGTTTGTACCCATGTCTGTACCTCCCGTTCTAATTCACGGTTGGTAACTGGGTTTTCGCTGAATCTATCTTCAAGACAGTCAGCGAAGACCTCGGCTTTCTCTTCTTCAGAGAAGTGCAGGCCGCCATGAGTGTGCAGCGCCTCAGTTGCGGAGTTGACGCTCGTGGAGACTTTAAATGCCTTTAATAATTTCCACAAGGAGGAGTCCGAATGGGTGGTACTCAGCATTTTGTTTTCCCACTGTTCAGTTTTGTTGATTTTGATTTGATGCCGAATGATGTTGCGTAGCCATTTTGCTAGCAATTTGTATTCAGGCTGGCGGGTATACTGCCACAGTCTTGTCAAGCGTCGTCTCCGCGCAATGAGTTGCTCTACCTCGGGGTACGTGCAGAAAGCGGGTGGTCTTGTGGTGTAAGTGGTAGCGCTTCTCTTGGCCGGGTGTAGCGAGGCAGTAAAGTTTTCAACGGCGACATCTATGTCTGCCTCGCTATAGTATGACAGTCTGGGTTGCGCCATCCTATGCATTATTATATGGCAGTCCAGCGTCAGGGCCACGAGAATACACACCGATCGCGGCCCTACCATGATGGTAAGGCTGGAATTTGCGGACCAGGCCGACCGGGAAGCTGCCTTGACGGCGGGGCTGCCCTTGTTAGGGCAACGCCTGCGCATTGAGGCCAGTAGAACGGATCGCCTGGTCCCATGTCGCCGCTGCTGCCAGTTCGGCCACCAGGCCGAGACCTGCTCTGCTAGTCCGCGGTGCCACTATTGTGGTGCCCGGGCACTTACAGCGAAGTGTAAGGGTCACGACCTGAGACACCGCCGCCGGTCTGTGCCACCTGTAATGGCTTCGGCCATTATACAGGTCAGGCACAGTGCCCTCTCCATCCACGCAGAACTTCACAACGGAACAACACACCTACACAACAACGCGAGCAGCAACGACCAGCACAACTCAACCAGCTCCAGTGACTACAACACCGCCGGTAGCACCACCAGTCCCCGCAGTCAGCCAGGAGTTACGGGATGCGATTCAGGACCTCCACGCTGAGTTACTGAACGTCAGCACCCGCCTGGCTGCTATTGAGGAAACACTCGCCACAATCTCCGCCGCAGCATGTGGCACAATCCAAAGGAATGTCGCTGAGGCTCTCGAGCCAATTAAGCAGACGCTTAGCCGGTTCGAGATCCCAACTGCCAACACGACCACCACCAGGGAGGTCGCAACTCAGACTCGCCGCACTAAGGAGCCACCACAAGCTCGACAACAACCACCGCAGTTCCTACCTTCAAGAGCCAAGGCAGGGGGCTTCCATATCCATGATGGCCGCCCCAGCTCGGAGCTGTGTCATGCGATGAAGTGCACGGCATATCCAGATTGATTCACTCCAGGATTCAGCCATCATCATTCATTCACCAATCATGACCATTCATTTCACCACACGAATCAGAGCACACCACTCACCATTATCACCAATGACTGCTACCAGGGTGCTCTCAGGGCTTAGGTCATGAGTGTCTCCTGGCCTTCAGCATCACCACGCTGTTACTACCTCTGGCAAGCAGCTTCCATCATCACCATAGAATGCACAGGTGCAATATTGCGGTACTGCAACACCGAGGTTTCGACCTCTGGACTCTTCTGGTGGGGTTTTTTAGTGAGTAGGCTGCCCAGGTTCGAAGCCCAGGTAGGAGCCTTACACTCGCATGCTTGCATGCAGTTAGGGCATAAGTAGCCTTTTTCCCCACCACAAAAAAAGTGGTTGTATTTGATGGCTATTGTCCAAGCAGGGCTTAGTTGAAGTCCGTGGTCCCTGTTGTAGTTGTTTGGATGTAGTTTTTGTAGTTTAGCCATTAAATCAAACTATGCTGTGTAAATTTTCCAATCTTTTTTACTGACTGTCATGTGTGCGTTTTTCACACTTAATACATTTTTTACCTTTGGTCCCCTGGAAAATGTATAAACAAAGTTTTGCTGTATCTGCTTTTGCAAATAGGAAATGCTGATCACATAACTTTGTTTTGAGATGCCATGCGATACCACCATTGAAAAAACAAAGGCTTGAAGACTGGCAATACATACAGCTGAGTACGAAAAGTAATGTTAATATTGGCTATGCTTGTTGACAGCAGAAAACTTCCACTGTTCATAATATTTAAGTGGAAAACCATTCTAAATAAAGATCATTTTGTCCTGGAGTGACAGTGTGAGCCCAGGACAAAGAGTGGATAGGCAATATGGTAGTTATTGACTGGAATAAAACACACTGAACACTATCTTGCCAGATAAACATGCTCATGTTGGACAGTTTTCATGGGCATCAAACATAAGATGTGAAGAGTAGATTAGCAGTGGTTATGATTCCTGTTGGAATGACTTCACTGCTACAGCTGGTGTATGTTTTTATAAACTACCCATATGAAAAGACTACACAGAATGGATGGTATACAAAAACCACAAGTTAATGCCCTCTTATGTACTTGGTATACAAATCAACTGGGTAGAAGTTGCATAGTACCCAATTCCAGTCAGTGTTGTCGAGAGGTCATTCAAGAAGTGCTACATATCCAATAAAAGCAATGGTACTAAGAATGATGCAGTCTGGAAGGTCAATGTTAAGCCTAAGTTCTGCACAGTAGTCCCGCAGCAATAGGTTGGATTAATTATTACCTCATGAGTATGAAACAAATACAGCAAGAAGTGAGTAATAGAGTCACAAAAGGTAATAGAGCATACTATCAAATTAGTCATACCATATTGGGGAAAAAAGAAATACACCCCCAAACAAAGCTCAAAATATACAGGACTGTACTGGAACCCATCCTATCATATGGAAATGAGAGCTGGCCAGCTAGAGGGAAAGATATAAATAAAATAACGAGATCAGAAATGAAAAGCATGCAACGTATAGCGGGAAAAACTAAAAGAGATCTAATAAGAAATCAAAGAACTAGAGGGGATTTGCCATAACCTCCAATTGAGAAATGATTAGTACAAAGACAGTTACGATGGTTCAGTCACGTATCACGAATGGATGAGGGAAGAAAGCCAAAACAGTTTCTGGAAGCAAGGCCAGAAGGAGGAAGACAGAGAGGCCGCCCTAGAGTCACACATGAGAATTGTATAGAGGAACTGGGGAAGAAAGTCAACAAAAATATGATGGAATTTAAGAGAATGGCAAAAGATAGGAAAACATTGAAGTCCTTCACCGAAGAGCCCCCAACACTTTTAGAATAACCAGGGGAAGTTAAAGAAGAAGGAGAATATGAAACAACATAAAAATGTGAGTAAATTAATTAGATATTAGTTACATTAACCACAATACACCATTTTAAAAGGTGCATATTTTATTTGTTGTTTCAATTTTATTTGTTTATCAAATTTGAGAAAACACAATTTGATTAATGAAAATATAAAGCCATACAAGTGTAACATTTAGACTCAGGGGTCTCCGTCTAGGGGATATGTGAATGGCGACCACAAGGTACCCAAGATGAGCAGAACATAACTTCCACTTACTGATGTTTTGTTCCTCACTGTAACTTTTCTATCTGACCCTACCTTGGTCATCTCTTGTTCTCTTCCGATCCTGATGCTATTAGGGTTCCCGAGGGCTAGGGAGTCTTTATTTTTCCAACCTCTCCATTTCTCTAAAATATTAACCCCTAACATGCTGACCTGTCATGGTATGTAATACGTCCTCTGATTGGTAATCAGAGGATATGGTCGGTGAATTTATTTTGATAACTCTCCCGGTCAGGTCGGTGAGACCCGTAAACCAACGACAGGTGTGGTCCTCCAGACATTCTGGGGGTTGTGAGAGAACGATGTGACTGCCAAAACATAAAATATGGTGCTGTCTAAAAAGCGGTTACATTTACTGCTAAACTGTGAATTCAAAAAAATTATTGCAAAATATTACTATGAAAAATCAAAGAATAAAAGATGGGAACTACCAAACATTTAAACAGTAATTCCTGAGTATCCTCGAAAAACAGCAGTTGCAACCTTCAGGTTGATTACAGGACATGATTGTCTGGCAAAACATTTAAACAGAATTAGGATATATTCTTCACCACTCTGTCCTCTATGTGATCTGCAAGAGGAAATGGATCGAAACCACCTTCAAATATGCCCGGCCACTTCTAGTGGCCCATTCATCAGTGAAAAATATTGGAGAGCAAGAAGATTAATGACGTCATTGTCAGAAATCCAGCATTAGCTAACAACAACAACAACAACAACAACAACAACAACAACAACAACAACAACAACAACAAAATGTCACATGGACAGATTGTTAATTCTACAGAAGTGCATCAGACAGACTTGTAACCTAAAAATAAGGGAATTATGCAGGGAGACATTAAAAATAAAACATGTTCACAGTCTATTTTCGTTATGCATATACAACTATACTATTTGTAATCAATAGGCTTTTATGAATATGAAAGAGTCAAATTCACAGCTGTAGCACAAGAAATAGTGCTGGCTATCATATGTATAATGTTCACAAATGTGCCAGTGAAAACTACCTAATAAGATCAAAACTGACTGATTTCTCAAAATCAAAATTTAAAAGTAAATTAAAAGAATATCTGTTGAGTAAATGTATATACAACTTAGAGGAGTTATAAATTATTATTATTATTATTATTATTATTATTATTATTATTATTATTATTATTATTATTATTATTATTATTATTATTATTATTATTATTATTATTATTATTATTATTATTATTATTATTATTATTATTATTATTATTATTATTATTATTATTATTATTATTATTATTATTATTATTATTATTATTATTATTATTATTATTATTATTATTATTATTATTATTATTATTATTATTATTATTATTATTATTATTATTATTATTATTATTATTATTATTATTATTATTATTATTATTATTATTATTATTATTATTATTATTATTATTATTATTATTATTATTATTATTATTATTATTATTATTATTATTATTATTACTATTACTATTATTATTATTATTATTATTATTATTATTATTATTATTATTATTATTATTATTATTATTATTATTATTATTATTATTATTATTATTATTATTATTATGATTATGATTATCATCATCATCATCATCATCGTCACCATCACCATCGCCCTCACCCTCACCGTCACAATCACTATCATCATCATCATAATTATTCATCATCATCATCATCATCATCATCATCATTATTATTATTATTATTATTATTATTATTATTATTATTATTATTATTATTATTATTGTTATTCTTATTATTCTTATTATTCTTAGTTTTATTACTCTTAGTCTTATTACTCTTATTACTCTTACTCTTATTACTCTTACTTCGAAGCAGCGTCAGGGCGGGTTTTCTCAGGGTGCTCCGGTTTCCCCCGCCATCTCATTCCACCGGTGCTCCATCTTCATTCCAGTGTCATCAGTGTCACCGCCTGCGGTGCCGTAGAAGTAAAAGCGGGCGTTAAACACTACAACAACAACAATACTCTTACTCTCTCTTACTACTCTTACTCTTATTACTCTTACTCCTATTACTCTTGCTCTTACTACTCTTACTCTTATTACTCTTACTCTTATTACTCTTCCTCCTATTACTCTTACTCCTATTACTCTTACTACTCTTACTCTTATTACTCTTACTCTTATTACTCTTCCTCCTATTACTCTTACTCTTACTACTCTTACTCTTATTACTCTTCCTCCTATTACTCTTACTCCTATTACTCTTACTACTCTTACTCTTATTACTCTTACTCCTATTACTCTTACTCTTACTACTCTTACTCTTACTACTCTTACTCTTACTACTCTTACTCTTACTACTCTTACTCTTACTACTCTTACTCTTACTACTCTTACTCTTACTACTCTTACTCTTACTACTCTTACTCTTACTACTCTTACTCTTATTACTCTTACTCCTATTACTCTTGCTCTTACTACTCTTACTCTTATTACTCTTACTCTTATTACTCTTCCTCCTATTACTCTTACTCCTATTACTCTTACTCCTATTACTCTTACTCTTACTACTCTTACTCTTACTACTCTTACTCTTACTACTCTTACTCTTACTACTCTTACTCTTACTACTCTTACTCTTACTACTCTTACTCCTATTACTCTTACTCTTACTACTCTTACTCTTACTACTCTTACTCTTACTACTCTTACTCTTACTACTCTTACTCCTATTACTCTTACTCTTACTACTCTTACTCTTACTACTCTTAGTCTTACTACTCTTACTCTTACTACTCTTACTCTTACTACTCTTACTGTTGTTGTTATTGTTGTTATTATTATTATTATTATTATTATTATTATTATTATTATTATTATTATTATTATTATTATTATTATTATTATTATTATTATTATTATTATTATTATTATTATTATTATTATTATTATTATTATTATTATTATTATTATATTATTTATTATTATTATTATTATTATTATTATTATTATTATTATTATTATTATTATTATTATTATTATTATTATTATTATTATTATTATTATTATTATTATTATTATTACTGTTATAATTATCATTATTATTATTACTACTACCGTTATTATCATCATCTATATTCAATGTCTATAATTCTTGTTTGTGTTAAACTAGCACTAGGTTTGATAAAAATATCGGCGAGTGTCTTAATTTGCTTTTCGGAAGCTGAACACGTCTTGGTCCATTTGTATGTGAATGTAATGTCTGGCACCCCATAAACTTCTTTCTGCACACTATAAGTAGGCTTCAAATCAACTGTCTTATACATCCCCAAGTCATTCTACAGACCCTGGGTGAAACGATGAATCCAGCCACTGATAGTTGAAACTTACTTTTTTGGTCACCAATCCCTCTAGAAAGGCATGAAGAAGCAGCAGATTGCAACAATCTGATTTAGTAAATCAATGCAAAAGAGTTGTCACAAAAAGGTAAACAACTTTATAACGTGTAAAACTAAAATGACTTACTCTGCATTGAACTTTTAACTCATCACTTCAAGGGTTGAGAGAGAATTTGAAGGTGCAAACAATTTTATAATACTCATTAATATGTAGTGTTTCATCAGTATTAATTCCCAGACATGTGGGAACTTACAAACCTTTCTTATAACAGGGAACTCACCATATGTATTTTGATCAAAATTCTTATTCCAAATTTTTTTGGACCACAATATTTCCTGTGCCACCAGTAAGCAGTAGAGAAAGTACAAGTATAATGTGCAGTAATATGGTGTGCCACTTTGCAAGTTTTTCTTATTAAAGAAAATGGATTATGTTTCAAAGGGTACCAGCGGTGTACAAAAATCTATAGTTAATCTATCATTTTATGCAGCTAAAAGATTAGTCAACTCTGAATTCAAAAAAATTATTGAAAAATATTACTATGAAAAATCAAAGAATAAAAGATGGGAACTACCAAACATTCAAACAGTAATTCCTGAGTATCCTTGAAAAACAACAGTTGCAACCTTCAGGTTGATTACAGGACATGATTGTCTGGCAAAACATTTAAACAGAATTGGGATATATTCTTCACCACTCTGTCCTCTATGTGATCTGCAAGAGGAAATGGATTGAGACCACCTTCAAATATGCCTGGCCACTTTTACTGTCCCATCCATCAGTGAAAAATATTGGAGAGCAAGAGGATTAATGACGTCATTGTCAGAAATTCAGCATTAGCTAACAACAACATTTAACTTGGGTGCTTGAGAGGAGAATAACACACTGCAAATGTGCAATTATTAATGTGAGGTAACTAAAATCCAGAGATTGTTGTCTCATTTGAGCATTATTTGACCCATTTAATTCATTCTTTGGCTGAGTAGACTTACCCGCTTGATCTAAAAAACCAAGTAAACAAACAAAAGCCACATTTACTGGGAATAAACATGTTTGCAGTGCTCAGATAAACATTTGCATCTTTTTAAAGTTGTAACATCCTTAACTAGTTAGGTCATATCGGAGGATGAATGAAATAGGTGAAATGATGCTCAAATGAGCCGGGGTCCATAAAACTTAAGAGTACCTGACATTCATCTGCCAGGATGAGGGAAAATTTTAGGAAAAAATCTTATCCATGTAATTTACCCTAACCAAGATTAGAACTCGGGGCTTCCTAAATGTTATGCAGATATGCTATCTCCGCTCCACAGAGGTGGACTTTGCAGAAATTCTCTTTTTGCTAATTTTCTTGTAGCTGTAAGCAGAACTTGAGAATACAGTAGGCTTTATGTGATAGTCAAATCTTTAAAGAGCTGGTCGCTTTGTGGTGTTCCACTATTTTAAATTCTGTTCTCTTTGCATGCCAAGAAGTAGAAAAAGCAATTAATCCATTTCTATTTGAGAAAAATGTAAGTATTGAACAATTCAAACAAATAAAAAGGAATGCCTTGGAAATGGTGCAACTCCCCCCAAAAGAAATATTAGACATAAATTGCTTGTTTTAATGAGATCTATTTTTTTTTGCATGTAGAAACACTGTATTTCTTACTTTAGCAGTTTATCCAAAGATCATCCAGAAACTTCAGTTGGTCTGGTTGTCTCAGTTGATTAGGCGCTGGCCTATCTAAGTCAAGGTTGCAGGTTCAAACTCTGCCCAGATTAATGGTTTTTAAGTGTTTCAAGGTAAGTGGGAAATTCTGGCACACTGATGGCACTGATGTGATCCTGGCAATTAACAGCGTTGTTAACAAACAAAATAGTTTTTTTTAGTCTAGAAGCTATTCTGGGAAATTCAAGACATACATTTCATTTGCTGTGAAAATATGTAAAACATGTGGTAACTAAATCAAAATTGTTAAGAGCCAGTTTGCACACACACACACACACACACACGCACGCACACCCGCACACGCACGCGCACACACACAGCCTTTTCTAAAAAGTAAAAAAAAGGTTTTTTTTATTCAAGGAGTGTCAAAACATGTATTTTTCTGGTAAAATCTCGGTATAGAATACTTTTGGGTGGAATTAATTCATACTTCCTCTACAGAAGCTAATTGTGAGAGTGTATTAAGAAAGTCATGTGAATGTCAGATTTTGTCTGTAGACTCAACCTTTTTTTAATTTCCAAGTAAGTGGTAAGAAGAGTAAGCATATAGACAGCATAACATGGAATAAGATTATTACGCTTTCTATGACTCTTTCTATTAAATATTTTGTGTAAGACAATAAATAGGTTGTTACCAACTGCTTCAACAATAGCTTTTCTTTGTATATTGCCTTAGAGATTGTGTTATGTCATTCTTTAGGTATCAATAAATCTGAGAAAAATCCTCAAACATATGAAGAAAATGAAGTGAAGAGAGAGAATAAATATAAATTGCTCAAACCAACACTTTTAAAGTTTGGACTTCTCAGAAATCTTCACCTTAATTATTGTTACTTTTATTTCTAATGTCATACCTTGACAATTTAGATTTTTATTCAAATGCACCTACTCAGTGAGCTATTTTTCTAATACCAATAGATTGCCTTAGAAGTGCCTACTGTACCATATATTTCCTTTCTATCAATGCTGATGGTTAATGTTTTATACTGTAGAAATGACATCTATGAACTTTGCTATCTCTTGAAACATTGGCCGTGGAAACAGTGCATTCATCTGTGCAACTAGAGGAAAGGACTAAGTTGGTTGAAATAAGGGTTTTAATATTAATTCCTAAGAATATGAATCTTAGAATTATTGTCTGCACCAAGAAAATTCCAACATCCTGTATTATGTCTTATGACAAAAAAGGTTTGTCAAATTGTATTTTGTGAAAAACAGCTCTTAAAGATTTTGGTTGAATTACCATATATTTAAGATACTGACATGAGGAATTAAGTGATGTCTTTACTTTTCCATGAAAGAGTAATGAAGTTATCTTTGTTATGATTAATTAATGTTAGATAGGTACATGATTTTGTATATTTGGGAAATCCTAGGAGCTAAGGAAAGACTTACTATAGAAAAACTACAGATCTCATTGAAGTAGAATTATGTGTTTCTGAGGCCACATGTTGGTGAGACGTTTGAAGCAGAAAGTACGTGTTAACCACACATTAATGCAACAGTTTGAAGCATGGGCATCATGAAGGGTGGACAAGGGGGAGGGGGCTGTGTCCCCCCTTGAAAATTAATGCATTTAATGTGCAGTCAATTAACGACTATTAGAATATTGGTTTAATTTAGATATAAACAGGGTTGGAATTAATGGGGTGATTTTCCCCTCCCATTAAATAATCTCCTGGCTCATCAAAGAAAATTTCCTTCCCTGCAAGGGAACTTTTTTCTTTTTACTGTATTTATTATTATTGCTCTTCGAAAATACAAGAAGACACGGAACACTTTCATTGCAGACTGGACATGATATGAATGAGAGCTGTGAGTAAGCAAAAGTATCATATCACAAGTACACTAAACAATAAGGAATTCTCAGTTTCATTATTTGGTTTGGCATTCAGGGTCACTATTTCAGAAATGGCTATTGCAGTTTGTGGTATTCAGTTCAGTTTCTTGCAACTCATTGTTCTGTTGTTCGTCAGCATGGATAAGTTTGTGACAAGAAAATGAAAAGTTACTGAAAATAATGACTGATGTATTCCTGTTTGAATCTCAGGCTTCAATTTCGAGTAATATTAATATTACAGCTTCTCAGGTAAAAAACTGCAGCACTACTACTACAGCTATCGCTAACACTGCTACCACCGCTACTACCTACTTCTGGTATTGTGTACTACTATTATTGCTATAAATGTAACACAAACTTCAAGTCCCAGTCAGAAAGTCTGATTCGAACACTGGATGTAAAGAACAATTTTTATTTAGCACAGATTAATATGGCTATCCGCAACAAATACTGTAACCTTTTTTTATTTAAACATCTGCAAAATTACAATCTGTTCAATAGTTGAACAATAAGTAACAATGATAATGTATTATTTTTACAAACTATGGCCCATTGGCCATAAATTTGCTTATAATTTGGGTGCAAATCTGTACTGCAATTCCAAGACCTGGTATCTCTGTAGTCTGCTTGTTGTGCTGCTGCTGTTGTCAAGTAGATTTATTGCCAGTGCATTGGGATGACTGTTGAGACGATTTTGGTAGGACAGGCTGTATGCTGCGATTTCCTGTTTGAGTGTTGGAAGTTTCAAATCATGGTAGATGTACTTATTACCGATGTACCAGGGGATCTTACCAATGCTTCGCAGAGTTTTGGATTGAAAACGTTCTAGTATTTCAATGTTTGAGTTGTTTGCTGTACCCCATAGTTGAATTCCATATGTCCGAATTGGTTTCAGTATAGTTTCGTAGATGATTAGTTTGCCTGCCACTGAGAGTTGTGATTTAGGTCCAATAAGCCAGTGCAATTTGGAGTATTTTAATTTAGCTGTTTGCATTTGGTCCATATGTGTTTTTTCCAGGTGAGTCGTCTGTCAATGTACATCCCTAGGTAGTTCACATGTTGTGCTTCTGGAATAATCTGATTGTTAAGAGTAACAGGTGGATATGAGCATTTTTGGAGTGTAAATGTTACATGGTGACTTTTAGATTCACCAAGATTTAGATTCCTAATGCTAATGGCTTCATTGCCAGATGCAAGGCACTAGAAAACAACAACTTTTAGATTCATTAACTTTAACTCTCCACTTCTTAAGCCAGATTTCTATGTCAGAAACATGGTCTTGTACAATTTGGGAAGCAGTATTAGGATCTTCATGAGCTGACAGAATGGCTGTATCATCTGCAAAAGTTGCTATAGTTGTGTTTTCTTTTGTTGGTAGGTCAGCAGTATACAATAAGTATAGAATTGGTCCTAGTATACTACCTTGTTGTGTGCCTGACTTAATAGGATGAAGTTCTGTAAGGCTATCTTGGAATTTTACTTGAAAATATCTGTTTTCTATGTAAGATTTTAATAACACATAAAAATTATGTGGCAAAGATTTCTTCAGCTTAAACTTTAGTCTAGTATGCCAAACTTTATCAAATGCCTGACTAACATCAAGCAATACTCCTGAGCGGTACTGTCGTCATTCAAATGCGTGGTTAATCACTTCAGTTATTCAATGTATTTGTTCAATTGTGGAGTGTTGGGGTTGGAATCCAAACTGGAGGCTGGGAATCAGTGAAAACAAGTGAGGCTTAAGTTTAATAAGAAGTAATTTCTCAATTAATTAGAAAGTACTAGGAGCAAACTAATTGGTCAGTAAGATTTTATTTATGTGCAGGTTTTCCTGGCTTTACGATGACTATGATCTGTGCTATTTTCCAGGCTCCAGGGAAGTAACCAGTCCTTAATTTAGCATTAAACATACAAGTTATGAATATGACTGCTTTAAATGGTAGCTCCTGAAGCATTCGTCCAGTGATGAGATCATATCCTGGGGTCTTTTTTGCATTTAACTGGCTTATAACTGTTCTTGTCTCTCTATATAATATAGGCGGAATTGGAAGTGCCATTTGAAAGTGAGTATGGAGATATTCCTTAATCTCATCTTCGTCTTTTTTCTGGATGCACGAAGGAAAGGGTTGAAATACTGAAGAAAGATGTTTGGCAAATAGGTCTGCCTTTTCTTGACTACTTCTTGCCCAAGTGCTGTCATTTTTTTGAAGTGGGAGTATCGGCTCCGTTGGTTGTTTCAACTTTATTGTAGCCTTCCAGAGCAAATAATCTGTAGCTTCCGTAGGAGTTAAAGTTCTCAAGTATTCCTGGATATTCTCATTTTTAAAATCCTGTATCAGTCCTTTTAGCTCTTGTGAAGATCTGTTAAATAAATTTTTATCGCTAGGATACCTTCTATTTTGCCAGTTTCTTCTTAATTGTCGACATTCTTTTATTTTTTCGTGAATAATCTGTGGATATTTATTAACAGGTAAGCAATTATTATGCTTCAATTCTGGAGTAGCCTTCAATACAGCAGAATGAATTAGCATGGTAAAGTTGGCTACGAGTTCTTCTATTTCTTCAGATGTTTTAAGGCTAACGTTTAGGTTTATGTTATCCTCTATGATTTGTTTAAAGTGATCCCAGTCAGTGTATCTGTTACTCAGAGTGAATGGCCATTGTTTCAAAGCTACAGTGGTGCTCAACGTCATTATTATAGGAGAATGGTCAGAAGACAAGTTGAACCATGACTATTGTCAGATAATTTGGTGAAATTCCCTTTGTTACAAAGAAGTCTAATAGATCCGGTATTTTGCTTCTATCCGACAGCCATTATGTTGGTTCTCCGGTATTTTGCTTCTATCCGACAGCCATTATGTGGGTTCTCCAGTTGATAAACTCTGTAAATTATTGTTTGCTATTGCAAAATAAGCTGTCAGCCTCTTGTGGAGGTTAAACAAGATCCCCAAAATGTATTCTTTGCATTCCAGTCACCGCCTGCTATGAATTTATTGCCTAGAGTCTCAAAAAATGCTTAAAATGCCACTTTGTTTATGCATGTCAAGGAGGACAATAGATGGACGATATAGTTAAGGGACCTTTTGGTGTGGTTACATTTATGCTTGTAGCCTGCAGGAAGTCTTTATCGTTTTTCGGCATTTCGTGATGAACAATTGAATTTCTTATTATAATGGCCGTTCCGCCATAAGCTCTAATTGAGGGATGGTTTGTGGTATATATTGCATAACCTGCTATTCTTAAATAATTTTTGTTCATAAACCTTGTATCAGAAATAAGCATGATATCTATATCTTCTGTTTTTAAGAATACTTCTAATTCTTGTCTGAGTTGAGACAAGCCATTGGCATTTCACGATGAGATTTTTAGTGACTTAATCATTTTGTTTTCAGTTGGTGATGGTCTTGATGAGATTGAACATTCTATCCATCATTTTGTCCATAATTTTTTCAATAGTTTTTTCAAACCTCGTGAACATCTGTTCCATTGCAGAAAGTAGTTGTGTGGTTTCATTATTATTTGAATTTATGTTTTCTTTTGTCATCTCTGCATAAGTCTTGCCTGATACGGCAGGACTTTGTGTAGTGATATGTACCGCTACTGGTGGCGAGTTAGTTGTTGATGAAATATATTTCTCTCTCAGTGGTGGAAATACCTTCTTATATTCCCTATATGTCTGACATCCTCTATAACTTGCAGGATGGTTTTGGTTGCAGTTTATGCAAGTAGCTGGAGTGTCAAGCTTTTTGTTCCAGACGGCAGTCAGATGATCGCCACCGCACTTAACGCATCTGAAAGGGTGAATACAGTGGTTCTTGGTATGTCCAAACCTTTGACAACGTTTACACTGAACAATTTCTCTTTTTGTGTGTGGTGGCTTGAAAGTTACTATCATATTGTTTAAACTATAACTTTTGACAACAGAATAATGAATTAATATTGTTTGATTGCAAACTTCCAACATGTCCCCCCCACCCCCCAAAAAATGTCTGCCAACACCCACACAATGAAACCTAGAATTCATCAAAAGTAGGTAACTTGATTTTTCCTTCTGCTGCATTGGAAAATAGTCACCAAAGTAACCTGCATACTACCAATTCCCTGATTTTCTGGTATCCTGCCTTAGGTTTGGTGTACAACACAGCCACATTTGCAATAAAAATAAAAGATTCTTAGGTAATAATAACTTCACTTTATCATCTCATCCAACATATTGTATTACCAATCCCATAGTATCATGTAATTAAGGGAAATATAAAAAGTTTTAAGTAGGTTACTCTTAGTGGTAATGTAGCTATCTAAAGCCACAAACAAATTTCATGAGAATATAATGTATCTGAATCTTCCGGTACGATGTCACAATGTAGATTATATAAATTGCCAGACTATAGCACTTTTGATTATGTACAAGACAAGCTACTGACTGCTGAAACTACTTCTAGTCATAAGCTAAAAGGGAAACTTGGTATACGATAATCCTCTCTAGGTATTCAAACGTACCGCTTATGTACCGACTTGCACCGAACCGTCCCGACTCCAACCCCACTGTGGTGAGCCACCGACAACTGCTCATTCCAAGTGTTGTCTTCTACTTTTCGTAGCGCTGTAATCGCCGGAAATAAACGAGAACAACCAATTGAATTGACTTACGCATCTGTTCCAAAATATATTTGGTTCTATACAGCATGCAAGTTGTCTGCCATGACCCCTCCTCCTCAGAAATTAAGAATGGTTATCTGAAGTGCAAGAACGAAAAAAATATGAATAATTCTGGAAATAGTTTGAATTTTTAGCGCCTTTGGAACTGTTTGAGATCAATTGCGAGTACAGTTTGCGACACATGTAAGCAACACAGCAATTTGTGACTTTTCCCTTTGTTTATGTGTACTTGTGAAGGTTGTGAATGAAGGCATGGTTTTATATGGTATTTAAGTTTGGCAATTATAGCGAACAAGAACAAAGCTAAAGGGTAAGCCGAGGATGTTAGAATAATGGGTAGGTAAGTATAATATACTGGTTCAAAAGTGACATTGAAATATTCAAGGTTGGGGTACGCGCTACGAGTGCTGATGTTGCACGGTTTTTTGAGTATTTGCGGATAAAAATAAATGTCACATTAACAAAAATGCTTTAGCGTAGCAAGTGACAAGATGAGTCTAATGACAGTGTATTTCATCAGAATGGCACGAATGTGAGTGTATTTTTACGATTTGTTGCATCATTCGCCTACGTACCATAACTAGTTGGCCTCTCTTGTTTGTATTTCTAAACTTATTGGCTAATGCATTTTCAGACCTCAGTCAGGGACTGTGCGTTGCACATTTGAAACTACTAATATAATTCTTTATAGAGAATCTTGTATTTTCAGGTTGAAATACAAGTCTGTTAGGTTAGGTTAGGTTAGAACAATGTTGACGTTCAACTTAAATAGTGAGGTATACTAGAGTAGATAGGTTTTGCGATAATATACTAAGTAGTGGTGGTGAAAAATTGTAAAAGTAAGAGGGTTTTCTGGATTTAGCTTAATTTAATGACTTTCCCCACATAATTTAGTATGCTTAATGTGACCATTTTCTTATAACAAAAGTGGGATAGTAGTAATAATCCAAAGTAAGTGCAAAATAGAGGAAGGATATGTTGTGGCATTTATTTTGCTGCTGCACACTGTGCTGCTCATGTTTGTGTATGTATGGACTGCACTTTCTTGATAATCTCATCCCTATTTGTTAGTTTGGAAATGTAATGATTGAAGTGGTTGTATATTGCAGTTATGAGCACTGGTTATCACCCATAGCTACTGAATAACACTGACTGCTCTAGAATACATGTTATTGTGAAATTCTAAAAATAATTACTACCAGAACTGGTAGTTTGTGTGGTTCCATCTTGAGCAGAGCTCAGGGACGTTGAATATATCATACAATTATATAACATGCATCATGACTTATAGTATACCCACCACCAATAATGCTATTTTCCCTCCATTTTGCATTATGTAAGAAAAAATGAAAATCAGGAAACCACCACCATTTCTAGAGTAAACTTTGCAATGTGCATTACAGTAGATCAGTAATAACAAATAAGAGTAAATTGCCATAATTGGCAAACTACCCTCTTTATGGAGTATTTACTTATACAAGATATTAAAGAACTCCATAGTGTATGGGAAGTGATTATACTGGGTGGAAGGGAACATTACATTCCTTCTAATATGTGCTTCATAGAAGCATTACAAACAAAAAAGTAATGGCATTTTGTTCTTTGATCAGCTGTTTTTGAAAAAAAATATATGGTTTTGTTCCAAATAGGATGTGTAACTCCACAAGAATGTACAAAGAAATAGTTTCTCACTTGTAAGATGTGTAGAGTAACTTATTTCTGACATAGCTTTGGTAGTAATTATGGGACATCATACAGGGTTTTGAAATAATTAATCACTTAAAAGAATTAAAGGAATATTCCGAATAGCTTTTTCAGACTGAACTAACTTGGCAATTTGAGGTTGGTCAGGGAATTGAACAGGCTTCTGGATGTGAATATTTCGGTCACTTGCAGGGCAGTGTAATGTTTTGGGTAATGTCTCTGTAGTAAATGGTCAGAGACAAAAATGCAAGATACAAAATATGTTCCAAATAGTGAGATCTGTCACTGGTTTAAATTAATGTAATAACTTCCCTTCCACTCTGTATAAAAATGACTAGAAGCTTCTTGAAGTTTTTGTGTTGGATTAGAATTGCCAATAGTTTTAGGTAACTTGCAAGGTTACTGTACATTTTTACTGCAATTTAGTGATTCTTTTTGGAACAGTATTAAGTTATTTGCTGGTCTATGCAAATCGCCTGCATGCCTTGTACTGTGGTCATGCATAGCAAGCTTTGTTGTAATGTTATTATTGTAATTACCTGTAAGATAGCTCAGGTATGTATTCATCAGCAAGAGTAAGAATTTTTCTGCCTTTAAATAATGTCTTATAAAAATGACAGTCCCCAGTGCCACAAATAATATGTATGGCCCTTTTTGTAATGTAAATACTTGCTTGCTGTGCACTGAATTACCGGAGGATAATTCCATATTACACTAGGGAGTGAAAGTAGGCAGGTTAAGCAGATTTTATAAGTTTCTTAATGCAAAGCAAGCAGGTACACATTTTTTGGGTGCTAAGTTTTGTTAACATAATTTTTATTTGTTTTCTCCAGCTGAACTCTTCATGTATTTGGAGTCCAGGTGATTTTGTATTGGATACTGTACTTGTAGTGTAATTGTTGTATCTAATTAGTAATTCATTTACTTGCAATATCCACTCCTGCTGAATGCTTATGCATTTTACATGTTGAAAAGTATTTACCCTTACACCACAAACAATTTAAAAATTATAACTGTGTTTCCTGCACTCATTCATAGGTTTTGGTCTCTGTTTATAAATGGAAACTTCACTTTGATAAACATGCACATCCTTGTCAGTGTTTTTACCACACAGCAAGGTCCAACTACAATTCAGTACATGTGGATGTTCTGTACCTGATTGTTAATTCATCAAGATCTTGGGTTAAACTGATACATAAACAAAGTGCATATGGATGTGTGCAAAGCTGCTAATGGGATTCCACTTTTCTCTGCTAGGCAGACATTAAATGGCTAGAAAAGGTATATAATATGGTAGTTGAGACAAAAATGCTATACAGTTTACAAGTATGTGGATAAGGTAGAGGTTGGGAAAGGATAGATGAGGATATGATGTTCTGTAGAGACATACTTTTGGGTTACCAAAAGCAACTCTTAGGCAGATAGCTCAAATAGAACTGGGCGGAGTGACAGGCAATGGAAAGGTGGGACTCTTTTTTAGCTTTAGTCTCTTATACTGTGTCTTTTGGAGAATAAATCTTGTTTCTCTCTTTCTTTCTTTGGCGTGGAAGACCCGGGTTCGATCCCCGGTACGAGCATGGGGATTTTATCGCCTATGGGAGGTCTGGCATGGGGTGCACTCAGCCATGTTAGGTCCCGGGAGGTCCAATTGAGGAGCTATGTGATTGAGAATTAGTGGCCCCAGGTCGAAAAGGCAGTATAACTGGCCGGGAGGTCTCAGGGCGCTGACCAAGTCCCACCTTCCAATACTGCACCCCACCAATGACGCCTGTAGTGTGCAGAGGTGGGGGATGCAGCGGCTGGGTGGCAAGCCTTGGCCCTTCATGGGCTGTTGCACTAGGGTTTTTTCTCTTTCTGTGAACCAACTCTTCAATTTGTAAGATTACGATTACAATGAAGCAGGATTGCTGACTGCGCAGTTCTTCTATTCAAATGGAACCTATGTGTGTGGCCAAGCTCATTAAAGCACAGATTTGTGAGCAGTTCCAATCTAGCCAGAACTGTCTTCTCTTGACGAACGTTTTACAAGGTCCTTATAGCTGGCAAATACCGCGGAGGTATCTAAACTTAGGCTTGGAATGTTTCCATCCCAAGTTTCCTTTTCAGCCTATTTTATTTCATATATCATTAGTGTCCACCACCTGTGATGCAGTAAGAACGGGTGTTAAATATTATGAGAAAAAAGGTTTTTCAGTTACAACTACAGTACAATATGCTTGACCTTTTTCTCTGACAGTTTCTTATGATATTTATAATTAATGTTCACATACTTATATACTGCTTATATTCTTGCCACTTTGAAGAATCTAACCAACAAGATTTTCTTGCCTTACCATTTCAAACTGCTCTTTCCATTTTAATGTTCCATTATGTTTGACTGTTTTCAGTGTATTACATAACCTTTTTTACAGTGGATTATAAATGTTATTCGTTGGCTAAAAGAAAATGACAATTTGAAGTAAGATTGAAGGTTCACTTCAGAAATGCAAGGGAAAAGCAAACCAAATATTTTGGCAAAGCAACAGCGCCATTAACTTAAGAAAAACATGGTGGTAATAAACACAAAGAGAATCTAATGTTTTGATATATCAATTGAAGACCTTATTACAAATGATGCACAGTTACAGACATAAGTATTGGAACAGTGTGATTTTAACGGAGCATGTTGGTTTACGTTCATAAATATTAAGCTGAAGGAATTTAAAACTGTGTTATATGTGTGTTTATAATGCTACATAATGATTATTAAATAAAAATTAAATGTAGGTCTGGTTCTTCAATGTTTAAAAATAAAAATGACTTGTTTGAACATGACAAATGTGTTGGAACATGGGTATTTTAAGACATTCAGTATTTTGTTATGCATCCTATTCTTATAATAACTGCAGATAGTATTTTTCTAAGGTATGGGGTGTACTGTACACTATCCTTAACTGAACAAGTTCTGATGTCTGCTTTGGAACATTGTCCTGTTGAAGTTGTTCTTTTCTAAGTTCAACTTCTCAACAGTGCTCTTCATATTATTTTTCAGTATGCTCTTATACTCAGTCTTATCCGTACTGTCATCTATAAATACAAGGTTTCCAACACCACTAGAAGCCATACAACCCCACACTATTACTCCTCCACCCCCATGTTTCACAGTTCCTATCATGTTCTTGGCTCCCATTCATTATTAGCATTTCTCCACACTCATATTGCCCATCATTCCAGTAGATGTTAAATTTGCTCCTGTCTAACCATAGTACTTTATTCTAGAAATCAGTACTTTTGGTTACATATTTGTTTGTAAACTGTAAATGCTTTTTCTGGTTAACCTTACTAATGACTTTCCTCTGGGAGTTCTGGAATTGTACCCAACCCTATCCAGGATCCTCCAAACAGTCCTAAAGTGAAGTTGCTTACCTGGGTGCTCCTTTTCCTGAATGGTCTCCTGTGCAGAAACCATTGAATTATTCTTCACTTTCCCCAATATTGACCTGTGTTTCATTTGGCTCAGCTTCAATGGTCTTCCAATTCCAGGTTTATTCAGCATTGTGTGGAACTTCTATAGCACTGAATAGTGTTTAATACTATTGTTCTAAATCTATTAATTGTATCTGCAATCCCTGCATAAGTTTTACCTTTACGGGATAACTGTACAACAATGTTTGAGCCTCCAGGATTGTCTCTGACGCGTTACATCCCAATTTGACTGCAGTTATTACCACACAGCATAAAAACTACACTCAATGTCTCCTAGTGGAAAGGAGAATTAGCAGAGAACGAAAAACCTGTGAGAGATACCTATTGACGACTTTCTTTACTAATTAAGAGGAGCACTCTAATACTTATGTCCTAGGAGGAAGCCATCATATGAGAAATAATTGTATTTTCTTTTCTATAGAAATATATTTTTAAACATCCTTCTAGATAATTGTAGAGTTGTTGTTGTTGTTTTCTAGTGCCTTGCATCTGGCAATGAAGCCATTAGCATTCGTGCTTTCCAATACTTTTGAACTGTAGTTTCTTCTGATCTTAATGCTTCACAGGTCTTCAAGTGTTCTTCATTCATTTCTGCTGGATCGTTACACAGGACACATATTGGTGAGGCTGAGATACCTATTCTGTAGAGATGACTTGCCAAGCAGTCATGATTTGTCAATAGTCGGAAGGCAGCTATGGTTGGTTTGCACAACGGATTTGCGACACTCATGAAAAATAAACTAGCAAAAGAAATAACAGCAGTTCATTGCATAGTTCATCAGGAAAACTTATGTGCCAAAACACTGAATGTAAACAATGTAATGAGTCTGGTTGTGAAGATTGTAAACAAACTGAGGTCCCACGGTCTAAAACACAGACAATTTAAAAGCTTCTTAGAAGATTTGGAGTATGAGTATGGTGATATACCGTATCATACAGCAGTTAGGTGACTCAGTTGAGGCAAGGTTTCAAGCAGATTCTTTGAATTATTGGATGAGATGCGTTTGTTCATGGAAATGTGCGGAGAACCTATTGAAGAGCTCAGTGGAAATGTGATCTTGCTTTTATGGCTGATATAAGTGAACATTTGAATATTTTGAATGTTTCACTTTAAGGGAAAAACAAATTAATCACAAATATGTTCTGTAGCATAGAAGCTTTTAAAAATAAGCTCTCATTATTAGAACGTCAACTGTCAAATGGTGATCCTTGTCATCTTCCCAAGTTGGAAAGTGTGATCTGTGATTGTGATTCCCTAGAAGTGGGATGTTATGTTGAAGATCTGCACATGCTTTCCCGTGTGTTTGATGAAAGATTTCACTATCTCACAAGCTTAAAAATGGATTTTGATTTATTTGGTACACCATTTAGCATGAATATTGATGACACTCCCAAAGATGTTCAACTGGAGCTTATCACCTTGAAATGAGACATTGGAATTAGGTGACAGTTACAGAAACAGAGGAAGCTTGCTAGATTTCTACAGGAGATTTCCTAAATCAAGATTCCCTCGATTAAACAAGCGTGCAGCATCTATGATTGCAATGTTTGGTTCAACCTATGTATGTGAATCCTTATTTTCAGCTATGAAACGCACTAAAAACCCTCAGAGAGCCAACATCAGTGATCATAAATTGAAGTGTGCATTAAGGGTTCAGAATTGTATTTCATTGTCTCCAAATGTGGCGAATATTGGGAAAACCAAAAGATGTCAGAAGGCAAGAGTGCCTACCGAAAACTGAATGTATAAAATTCTTAATTGAAATGTGTATATTCATTTAATATGAAGTATTCTGTGTAATATTAGCACTGTATAGTAAATATTAGTTTGTTATTTTATATTTTTCAATTGTTTCAGGATCATAATTGTATTAATTTCCACAAAGTACTGTTTCGTTCTTATAGGTAAAAATATTGCTTTTATATGCCATCATTTGGTTGTATAGGATTGAAGTCTATAATAATCTTACTGGTATTGGGTTGTTTTATCTATGATTTAGTAACAAGTACCAGAGAGATATTAAACCACGTATTATACAGTTTCTGAATTGTTCCTTCACTACTACTCTGTCCTTAATTATTTAATGGTAACGCAAGTGCAGATTACGGAATGCCCTGGCATATCTCCCTATCACTCGCCAGCAACGACCAGGCATGCCAGCACCTTGAGAACTGTATAGGCACACTGTGCATGTCAGTTGGCGTTCCCTGCTTTAAAAGTAGTTTTAAAAATGCTGTATGGTTTCATCTGTTCCTTTCTGTGATAGCAGCAGATAGCAATGAGCGCTGAGGATGCCGAGAGGCCAAACACCTTGCAGCCCATTTGGAAGTTTTTTTGCTCTTCCAGTATAGTGATTGATAACATAATAATTTAACTGCTTTTATCGCACATGCATCAGGTTGCAGCTGTATTTCAGTTAGTAGTCCGTGACCTTTGTCTGCTGTGAATGTGTCTGTGTTTACACTCAGTAGGTTATTTGTAGTAGATGAAGCATAACAGATTTCCACAATGAGGTTTGAAAAAACAGAGCATTAGGAGACACTGATGTTAAGATAATAAATGTTTGTGCTCACATGCATCAACATTAATTTTCCATCCCATATTTTTTAGTATCTCAGCCACTTAGCAATAGTAGGTAAAGAAAGTATTGTGTTCCTCCAAACTTTTTATATTAAGATTTCACATTTTCAGGTTTTTAGAGTTAGATCTGTTTGTCCAATGTCTGTGTATGAACAACATAATTAGAAAAATCTGATGTGTTGCACTCACATGACTTTCTCTACACTTGTACTAACCATTCTTACAAACTCTTATTTTTCTATCTTCTTCATGTTAGTTGAGATAAACATTTGCAGAATTTATCTTTTTGCTCATTTTCTTGCATGTGCAATGGGAATACAGTAGGCTTTGAGCGACAGTCAAATCTTTAAAAGCTTTCAGATTCTGCTCTTTGCACAGTTAACATATAAAAAATTGAATAACGATGTTCCGTTTGACAGAAGTGTAAGTTCTCCAAAATTCACACAAATAAGGTATATCTCCGAAATGGTTCACTCCACAAAAAAATTATTGAGACATAAATTGTGTATTTTAGCAAAATCTACATTTTTTGTATAGTAAAATTTGGTCTATCTCTTACGATTTACCAGTTATGCAGAAGTCATCCAGAGTAAATACAACTACAGAGGCTATAGCCAGAAAATTCAAGATGTACATTTAATTTTTTAGAAAAATATCTCAGACATGTGGCTTTTAATCAAAATTGTTAGAGCCATTTTCAAGAAAATCAAAATTTTTGAAAAAGTTTCCATGTAAAGGGTATTCTGGGGTGAAGCAATGTGCTTCAAAATCTTCATGTCGCATCCTTGAAAGGCATTAAAGTTAAATACCAACTTTGGTTTTTAACCGACTTTTTGTTTTTGAGTTATGCTGTCCAAAAACTGACAGACACACACACAGACCGTTTTCTAAAAATGCTTTTTTTGGATTTAAGGGGCCTCAAAACATATTTTCGGTGAAATCTCGACATCAAATTTTTGGGTGGAATACAATACTTTCTTTACTATACATAGTAGAGAAAGTAAAAGTGAAGATCCAATATTTCTTATTTAAGTCACCAACTGTTTATAAGTATGCCAGGTAAAGATTTTCTGGAAAATGTTTCTACCCCAGACTACTGTTTAGTGGGAAAACTTTTGTTACTGTTTAATTTTCCCAGAAAGAGCTCTTAATAATTTTGATTAAAATGTAACATATTTGAGAATATAGCGTTTGAAATTTTCATCGTAATGAGTTAATTTTGTATAATTGCAGTGAGATATAGAAAATTATTTTTCTTTCCATCACAAGAATCTGTTACATCATGTCTGAACATTTGAATGCTGTTTCTACATATGGTATGTAATAAGCCTTGCAACTGACCTTTAAATCACTCCTAGGCAAAATAATAGTAATAATAATAATAATAATAATAATAATAATAATAATAATAATAATAATAATAATAATAATAATAATCTGATGCATTGCACTCACATGACTTTTCTCTACTCTTGTACAAACTATACTTACAAATGCTTATTTCTCTATTTACTTCATGGTAATAGTAAGTCTAAGAAAGTAATATGTTGTGAACAATGTAGTACGGATTGTATAATGACTCTTTGTCGGTACTACAATGTATAACATATGTGGGTGTGGGTGTGCGTGTGTGTGAATTTCTCAAGGGTAGAGAAAGTCTTAATTAAGCAGATAAAACGTTCAGTAGAAGACACTGTAGATGCCACTTTAAGAGGTTCCATATTCATATATCTTGATAATAAAAATATGTTCCATCATTATTCTTTTTAAAAACTTATGGTATTTTGTTATACCTTCCTCCACGTAGCTGCAATCTTATGAGTATAGATTGCCAGATACAGCCTAATAATTATTTTTTTTAATTTCTTTTAACTTTCATTATATGCTACTTTCTTTTAATATAGCGCTGACTTTTTAATTTATGTATTACTTTTTAACATCTAAGGTCATCAGCAGCTTTATGTTCAGAAATAATTGCTCCACAATAGCAATGCTTACTTAGTTTAGATTTAGTTTTAATCAGTGAGATTTTTATTACTTTCAGTTTTTACTTTCTCTACTGCATACAGTAAGAGGAGGAAGTATAATATTCACCCAAAAATTTGATACTGAGATTTCACCGTTAATACATGTTTGATGATTCCCTGAAACCAAGAAAAGCATTTTTAGAAAGCAGTATGTGTGCGCACACATGTTTTTTTCAACAGCATTACTCAGAATGGAAAAGTTGGTGAAATACCAAACTTGGTAAATAAGTTCAACATGTTCTAAGGATGTGACACACAGATTTAAAAAAAAAAAGTCCTCCATCCCAAACTGTTCTTTGCATAAAAAGTTTTTCGAAAGCATTTTCTCAAAACTGGCTCTAATGGTTTTAATTTAATTACCATATGTTTAAGATATCTTCATGACAAATGAATGGCATATCTTGAACTTTCTTGGGACATTCCCAGAAGTCCTCTTCAATCTGAATAACTTTAGGATACCTGGTAAACTGTAAGAGGTAGACCAAATCTTACTACACAAATAAATATAGATCTCGTTAAAGCACAAAATTTATGTCCCTTGATATCCAGCTCCATCAAGATACAGATACATGACTGATGAAATTGTGAACCCATGTATTTTGCATTGTATCGGGATCCTTTTGGACGGTAGATCCCTAACATGTGTGAGGTATGTCACCTCATCTGAGAGTATGTTATTCCAGTCACGGTTGGTATTTTCCTCTGCAAATGTGAGGCGAAACAATCTGTTATCATCTGTCAAATGTTGCTTTTAGCTGCTGTTCATGTAAGAAGTCCTGCACCATTTGCAAATTGCAGAGCTCGAGCTGATCTGAGGAATTATGCATGTGCCTTCATTTTAGAAACAGTTTGGAAAGGGTTCCTTTCTGCTACCGCAGTTAAAGCTGCATCCATTTTGGGAGTGGGCACACATCTTTTCCCTGTACCAGGACAACCGAGCGCAATTCCTTCCCTGGATAATCTCTCTTGCGCAGACTCCAATATGAGCTGCTTCTTCACAAGCAGAAAAGCCTGCTACATTGACTAGTGCAAGGAGAGACTTCTTTATGTCTGTTATTGTATGCAGTTCTGCCGTTGTCAAATGCAATATGGTTCACTGAAAGAGAACCTGTTCAGGCCTGATATATTTGCACACCTTTCTGCACATCGTGTGGTTTCTTGTGCATCTTATTGCAGCTAGGCAGAGAAAACTCTTAAAGAAGCATTATAATAGCTATGCTATTATTAATTTTACCGAATGCCTTGTATGAATTGCAGCATATTGAAAATAAGTAGTTATGTGTTGATTAAACATTATTAATAGATTAAAACACAATGTTTCATGCAAGAAGCGCTCCTGGGGTCTTAATCACTAAAGTACCCTATGCTTTGCTACAGTGCTAAGAGAAGATACATGGAATGAAGCATACTTAGTAATATCCTACAACATGCTGCATTGGCTACATGACTGTTGCACATGGTGTAAACAAAGTGGTCTGCCATGTAGGGCTTTGAAAAATTTGGTGTTAAAGACAAGACTCATTTCTTTGTTTTTGTTCACAGCTGTAAATCGGAGGTAGAGAGGCTATTGCATTCCACCCATATATTCTATATCAAGATTTCACCAGAAATTCACATTTTGAGGCCCCCTGAATGAAAAAGGACATTTTTACAAAAAAAGGTCCATGAGTGTATAGAATAACTCCAAAATGAATAGTCCGTTAAATACCATACGGAGTGTTCAAGTTCAATGTCTTCCAAGGTTGTGACAAAAAGATTTCCAAGAAAAGCCCTCCACCCCACACTACTCTTTAGATGGAAAAGTTTTAGGAAATTTTGCTTTCTTCAAAATGGCTCTAACAATTTTAATTAAAATACTATATCTTCATGACAAATAAAATATATATCTTAAATTTTTTGGGAATAGTGTCTGAAGTTCTTTTCATTTTCGATGATTTTTGCATATCTGGTAAACCGTAAAAGATAGAATCTTACTGCACATAAAATATAGATCTCGTTAAAGCACACAATTTATGCCAAATACATTTTTTGTGAAGTTAAGCATTTTGAGATATTCCCTCTTATTGGTTTGAATTTTCCAATGTATATACTTTTTCCCTGGTCATGCAAAGAGAACAGAATTTCAAAGACATCACATAGCGACTAACACTTAACAGTTTTGGCTACAACTTAAGTGCACTGTATTCCCCAATTCCCATTGTATCTACAAGGAAAGATTTAACAAAAGCAAATGTTTATAATAATAATAATAATCATCATCATCATCTTGATAATCTTGATTATCATGAAGAGAGATAGGCTTTTATAAAAGAATTGTGTTGAATGGGTTGAGAACGTCATGTGAATGTAACAGAGGAATACATATGTATTTTTTTTCCCCTCGGTCATGCAAAGAAAAAAGAAAATTGTACTTCAAAGCCACCACATAGTGGCCAAATCTTTAACAGATTTGACTATTGCTTAAGCCTACTGTATTCCCCTTTTCCATTGCACCTACAAGGACATATGTAATAAAACCATTTCTACAAATGTTTATCTTCAGTAACATAAATAGTTAGAAAGCATTTGTAAGAATAGTTAGTACAAGAATGAGTGGAGAAAGTCATTTGAGTGCAACACATTTTTTTTTAGCTAGGAATCTAACCCATGATATGCTAATCATGAGACTCCAGAAGCACTCTGCTCTCCATTTTCTTAAGCTGTTCTCACACTGGCAGTTGTAATGAGGGGGGGGTGTTATAATATTTTTTGGCAATAAATGGTTGAAATGATTAGTAGCTCTGTGAGAGTAAATTGAACTGTCTTTTGTTTGTCTTTTATTCTCTCTTTTTTCTGCAGGGAAGTAAAAAATGCTAAACATTATTATGTATAATAGCATGTAGAAAAGGAGAAGGAATATTAATGGTTAAGTGATTTGGCACCAGGAAACATTGCTGCCAGTGGCCTTAAGTAATATCTCTTACAGACTATCTGTGCCTTTTGTCATTTTGTTAGCTCAATGTCAAACTCATTAGTCTTTTAACCATGTACTCTCAATGGAAAGCAAAGCTATTGTGCAGTTTAATAAACACTCAACCTATTAGTTCCTTCTCTTTAGGTTTCAACATATTTATCAGCAACAACTTCTTTCAGATGCACTAAATGTGGTAAATTTTGCTCCCTTTCACAACATACTGAAGAAGGAATGGTACTAACAAAGCAGATTCTCATAGATTTAGGAATATCTAAATGCAAAGAAATGTGTGCTTTGCTGAGAGAGCCCAAGAATGTCTTTCCTTTAATCTTTATTTTTTCTTCAGTGCCTCTTCTTTAGCTCCAGCTGGTAGAAGGTTGATTGGTAGATAAATATTGTGGATAAAAAAAAGAACAAACAAGAAAACAGTAATGTTTTAGATTTTAGTTTCAAGCATAAGCATAAATGCAAAAGAAAGATTTAGATGAATTTTTGCAGGAAAGTGATTAAGGGTAAGCTTAAAAATGTGTGGCATATTTCAATAAGAAATTAATCTATGAAGTTTATAAATACCCCTTTAACAATAAAACCCATTCTGGAAGGTTAGCGGACAAAATTGATTGTTTGAATTGAATTGTTTACAGGAACATGGATGTGAGGTAGCCAAAATCAGTAGCTTTTACTGTCCATGGCTTCTGCAAGAGGTAGTGACAACCTTCACAGTGGCCGAGAATCCACACGGACGCTGCCTGAGCGGGTTGGGCAGTTTTATTACACACATGGGCTGTTTTGTTCCAGTCATCCAGTATCAGTCATCATTTTTGCTGTGGCTGTTGTTTTATTATGTTGGTATGTTAACTACTCTTGATTTTTTAATAGCAAATTGATAATTTAATAACTGGAAATGTGTGTGTGATGGTGTTTTTCATTGTATTATGTTATAACTAAGAAACAACCAGGAGATGACAAACTCTTTCCAGTTTGTCAAATACCTTGGCCCTATTGCACTTAGTACATTATTTAAAATATACAACATATTCTGGAACAGTGATCTTGACCAGACTGGCCCAAAGGAATTGTCATACCAATACTAAAACTTGGAAAAGATACAAGTGAAATAGAATCATATTGTTCAATTAGTCTTTGATTCTTTGTAAAGTATGCGGAAAAATGATATTAACATGTCTAAATTGTGAGACAGAATATTAGAAGACCCCAAAAGAAAATCGTTTATGTGAATATTTGTTAAAAGTGTAATTTGTTTTTTGATATTGGTATGAGTTGATTAAATGGCGAAAATGTGTTGCAAATGCTCATTGTTACGAACAACTAAGTTTGCCCAAAGACATCATAAATCTTTCCATATTTGATTTTAATATATATGTATAAATATTAGAATTATATGTGTTCCATAATAAAAGTAGGGGAGGATGGTTAGGGATCGCTTCCCTAACAAGAAAGAACTATTTGATGGATGCATACGCGGATGTATACGAAAAAGGCGGTGTTGCGTGAAGTGACGCCATAAACTGCCCATTCGCGTGTGTGTAATCAAGACATATGGACGTATTGGTGTGACGTGTGGGTATGGAACTTTCACCAGACTTTCATCAAGCATTGGTTCCACTAAATGAGAAGGTGGAAGCGTTTTAAATCATTTAGAATGGTGCTGAGAGGAATTATTTAATGTAAAGTATCGATGAAGTGTTAATAAAATAATACACTGTGGTGAAGAAACATCGTGTGATTTTTCATTCCATCCGTTACCACACCCTGAGATCACAAAGATCTCAATAGCTCAAAGACACAACGTTATTAATAATTACAAAAACCGCACCAATTGGTATTTGGAGAGTCAAAAACTCCTATCTGAAGATCAGGTTGGGTTCGAAGAAATATGTCCACTACAAATGCAGTAATGAAATTTGTTCAGGAAGTAAAACAAGATTTCAATAACCAGAAAAGCACCCTAGCAGTCTTTGTAGACCTTAAATGAGTATATGACACAGTGGAGAGAACTAAGCTTATCGCCAAGCTTGAAAATTATGGAGTAACAGCTGGATTAAAGTGATTTCTAAACCACATGTAAAAGCATGGGATAATATAGAATCAAGCTATAAACAGTCTAAATTAGAGAGGTAGAATCAGGACTGAAAAATTCAATGCCATAGCTGGGGTTAGAATTTTTTAGTCTGATTCTACCTCTCAAGCATTGCCATTGGTGAGTTGGTTAGCATAAAATAACAATTACCATCTAAAGTCTAAATTAGGCTTACTGCAAAGAGCCACATCCAGCACAACCCTTTTAGTGTTTATATTAACAATCTTCTAGAAAGAAGGTAAGAGATATCAAAGTTAGCATACACGCTGATGATGTTGCTATCTGGACATAGCTTAAAACAGAAGCAAGAAGCAAAAAGGAAAACTTAAACCATGAGTGAAATCCTTAAGGAGCTTACCGCATGGACAACTGAGAATAACATGGTAGGAAATAAGCTCAAAACACTATATCAATTTTTCACCCTCAAACATGGTAATAAGGAATTTATAATTAAATGAGAAGATAGCACATTAAAAAAAGCAACAAAAGCATGTATCTTGCAGTAGAATGAGATAATAAACTGAACTGGGAAGAACAAGTAAGGGAAATAACTGAAAAAGTGAATAAACGAGTCGGCTTGATGAAGAGAGGAGCTGCTTGGTGGTGCAACCGGGATACTCTCAATATCACATACAACACATATGTAAAGCTGATAATCAAGTATGGAAGTGAAGTAACAGTCACAGCCAACAAGGATGGACTAGATCAGTTAGAAAGCTCACAAAGAAATGCTCTGAGACTATTATTTGGGACAGTGAAATAAACTCTGGTCACAGCACTGCAACTGTACACAAATAATCTTCCAATCAAAAAAATAAATCCATAAACAAGCTGCAGTGAATCTTGTTAAAATGGAAGCTTCACAAAGGGCAAGTTGGATACCACAAACAAGTTTTAAAGAAGAATTGAAAACTCTGGAAACCGCAGCTGCAAGCAGAAATATCCTAAAAGCACTAAGCATTCCAACTGAAGTAGAAACCACTATAGAGACAGTTAAACCACTACATTTCACCACTTTTGATGCCAATCTATTTCTTCTGAACAATATGAAAAAGACATGTCATTCCAATAATGTCGAAATGTTTAAGTTTAAGCATGTTAAATTAGGAATATCCTGAGGATGCATGGTTACGAATCTATACAGATGGCCCACAAATAGATGATAAAGGAGCAGGCACTGGAATTTTCTGTCGACTCTTCTCACACTATGCTCCAGTGGGCAAGTACCATAGCAACTTTGACAGAGAAATAGAGGCCATTCACCTTGCTTTACAAAATTTAGTTCACAGATTCTAAGCATTTGAAAAAGCAGTAATACTTACAGATTTACAGGTTGCCATCCTAGCTATATATGAAAAAAACAAACCCCATTCAACAAGAATCCAAGATATTAATAACATTGGTCAACAGGAAGATTGAAACATGAGTGATTTATACAGTTTTTAATTAATTGAGCACCCCTTATGATGAAAATGTTTCTGAAAGTTGCCAGTTGCTTCTTATTTTTATAGTATGGTACATTACTGATGGCAGAAAATTGTAACTAGATAATAAAGTGGAGGGACTTAGGGAATGAATAAACACACTTAAAAGGTTGAGCTGGTCTTATTTTAGGTATGTTATTGTGAGGAAGGGGCTAATTGTTAAGTTTGTTTATAAACAGACAAAGCCAGAATTCATTTATAGCCGATCGCTTCAGTGCAGGAGAAGTGTTTTGGAGTGCAGATGTGATTTACTAACAGTGTTAATACTCAAGTGAAAACTTTGTCTTAAAACACTACAACAAAGTTTGTGACGTGCTGTAAAATTCATTTAATAACATTTTACTTGCTAACAATGACACAAAAGGGCATAAATGATCCTAACAGTTTGCTACATTTGCGGTGAAGTGATGTTTGCTGTGCAGTGGAGAAATATCACTCCTGTAATAAAAACAGCTTACAATCATTATTTTGGTGAATTGCAAATTAGGAGACCAAGATAAGAGTTGGACTACACATATCTGTTGTAAGACTTGCTACATGGCTCTTCTGGATTGGTTCTGTCACATTTGATACCATTTGTCATTCCAGTTATTTGGCTGGAGCCAACAAATCACACTGAAGACTGTCTATTTTGTATGGTTCCACCTCTCTAAGGTATGACGAATTATAAAAAGAACACTTGTTTATCCCAGTATACATTCTGGTACTTGTCCTATACCCCATAGTGATGAACTACTTGTTCCAACACCCCTTGAATCATATTCTGTACTCAAAAGATGAGCCTTGTGATCCACAACCTCTACAGATTGTGACTTTGCACCTGATGTTCAATCTGAGCATCACAAAATTAGCCAGAGTGAATTATGTGATTTAGTCAGAGATCTGTAACTTTCTAAAGACAAGACAAAGCTTTTAGCTTCCAGATTGCAACAATGGAGCTATCTTGCTGAAAATGTGAGTGACATTTTTTCGTGACCATCAGAAACATCTTGAGAAATTCTTATTTATTTATGCCAACAAACTTACTGTTGGTGTTTTTAAACACACAAGCTGTGTGTGGGCAATGTTTGAGAGCCACAGCTGGGATTTGAACCACAGACACTCTGCTTATCAGGCAGGTGCTCTAACCATTAAGCTACTATGACAACCTTCCAGAATGGCATTGAGTTCTCTAACGGATTCATATTTCTTCCAGTAAACCACAAAGGCAGTCTCACATCAGAGACTATTACCCTAATGGCAACTTACTATCGTAAGTATTTTATGTCCCGGGATTAAATAACTTTTAGATGGTAATTATTATTTATTTATGCCAACAAACTTAATTTTGGTGTTTTTAAGCACTCAAGCCGTGAGTTTGAGAGGTAGAACTGGAACTGAAAAATTTAATACCACAGCTGGGATTTGAGCCACCATTAACCAGATGTGGTTATGTTCAGAGCACTCAATAAACCACTGACATCACTGCAAAACACTAAATGGCTCTCCCAGAAAAATATTTCTCAAGATTTGAGAGGCAGAATCGGAACTGAAAAATTCAATGGCACAGCTGGGATTTCAACCACAGACCCTCCTCTTACCAGGCGGGTGCTATAACCCTTTCATGCCTGGTATGTCTTATAAGATACATAGGCTTTTTTTCCTATTTGTACTAGTTTTAACTTCTTTTTCTGCCATATTCTTGTTATACTGTCTGTCACCAATTAAAAATACATATTTGAGACGGTTTGAATTGTAAAAAATTATTTTGTTTACAATTTATATTGTAGTGTTTTTTTTTTTTTTTAAAAGAAAAGAAGCAAAATCCATGCAACCGCAATCAAATGATACCCCGTCATCATCCATGCGTGTCATCACACCGATTATTTTACGTGGGCCCTCCCCGTCCTTTACCACAGGCACATTTGACTGCTGTTGCCGAGACTCGAACTCACGACCTCAGGCTTTGAGTGCATGGCCAGTGCACTATGTGTTGCCTTAACGATCATGGCTATCCAAGCCAGCAGGCTGAAGGTCTCCCAGACTGCGTAATCTAAACCAGTTTCGAATTAGAGAAAGAACGGCATATGTAGCAAAATAATTCAGGCATGAAAGGGATAACCATTAAGCTACTGCGATAATGTACCAGAATGATATTGAATTCTCCAACAGATTTGTATTTCTCCCGGTAAACCATAAAGGCAGTCTCACATCAGAGACAATTAACCCAATGGGTGGAGAATTCAATGTCATTCTGACAGGTTGTTACAGTAGCTTAATGGTTAGAGTACCTGCCTGATAAGCGGAGGGTCTGTGGTTCAAATCCCAGCTGTGGCATTTGTGGTTTACCAGGAGAAATACGAATTGGTTGGAAAAATCAATGCTATTCTGGCAAGCTGTCACAGTAGCTTAATGGTTAGAGTGCCCACCTGGTAAGTGTAAGGTCTGTGGTTCAAATCCCAGCTGTGGCATTGAATTTTTCAGTTTTGATTCTACCTCTCAAACATTGCTCACACATGGCTTGTGAGTTTAAAAACACAAACAGTAAGTTTGTTGGCATAAATAAATAAGAATTGCCATCTAAAGGTTATTTGTTCCTGCGACATAGAGTACTTACGATAATAAGTTGCCATTAGGCTGATTGTCTATGATGTGAGACTGCCTTTGTGGTTTACTGGGAGAAATACAAATTGGTTGGAGAGTTCAATGTCACTCTGGCAGGTTGTCACAGTAGCTTAGGTTAGGGCACCTGCCTGGTAAGCGGAGGGTCTGTGGTTCAAATCCCAGCTGTGGCATTGAATTTTTCAGTTCTGACTCTGGCTCTCAAATCTTGAGAAATATTTTTCTGGGGAGGGCCATTTAGTGTTTTGCAGTGATATCAGTGGCTTATTGAGTGCTCTGAATATAAACCACATCTCTGATCAGTGGCGGTTGTTTATAGATGCTTAAAAATTGTCAGCTGTATTATTCCATAATGGGAATCAGTTGCCTTCAATTCCTATTGGTTATTCCGTGCATATGAAGTAATCATATGAAACTGCATGATTCAGTTATAACATGTATAAATAGAAAATATGTGCAGAGTTCAAAGTAATTGCAATAGTAACTGGACTCCAACTATGCTTCACTAAACACTGTTGTTTCATATGTGAATGGGACATTTGAGGTAGAGCTTCTCGTTTCATAAAAAAGAATAGTCTTTATGTCAGGGTATAGAAACTGGAAAAATGAATGTTAATCATGAATCTCTGGTGGAATCTGAGAACATTTTAATTCTTCTACTACATATAAAACTTGGTCTCATCAAAAACTTTGCTAAAAAGTTGGACCAAAGTGAACTGGCATTCAAATATCTAGTTACAAAATTTCGTAGAATTAGTGAGGCCAAGTTAAAGGAAGGAGTTTTGTTGGCCCACAGATTTGTCAACTTCACCAAGATGAGATATCTGAACACCTTTTAATTGATGTTGAGAAAGAGGCATGGATTTCTTTCAGAGAAGGCATAAACAATTTTTAGGGAAACAAATGAGCTGGAGACTATGAGGAGCTTATTACAAATTTGCTGTCATCTTATCACAAAATGAGATGCAACCAGTGGCGTGTGGTGGTCACAACAATTACCCCAGCGGTATAGGTTACGGCACTGAAAAATCATCCTATACTTTAAAATAAATAATCCTTATTCTAAAATGGTCAGGTTATAAATAGTAGAGGTATTTGTTATAAATACCATACTAAATACTTAAATACTTTTCTGATATTTACCATACGCTTAGCACATTATAGCCCATATAAAAATGGTCTCTTTTGAATATCGTCTATTACACAGTCACTCGCATACATTTTCAGTGATTTCACCTGTCACAATTACTAGATACTTTAATAGGAACACATATAAAAGAACGCACTCTTCACCTTTTAGTTTCCGCAGGGCGCAAACGAACTTTCAAACTTGTGACAACACTATATAGTCTGATCTGATCTGCATGATAACTTATTATATTTTCCCCTGTTTATTTCTATTTTGTTAATGGAAGTCACCTTCGTAAACAAAAAAGCATTTAAGTCGATTTTGTAAGGTTAGCTAATAGTTTTAAGTATATGCGCTTTTCATATCGCTTGACATTATTATACTATGTCCTATAAAACGACACCATTATTGTAGGGTTACTACGCTTGCGTGTATCGCTATCTCTCATTCAAGCTTTCCATCGATATGTAACCGATCGACTAGGCTCTGCTCTATGACGTCAAAGCCTAGCTAGCTGCAACGAAACTGAACTAACCAATCAAATTCACACTTGCCTCTGCTGTCGGCTGATGCCATGGCTACGCTAGTAGGACTCTATATAGAATACGCATGCATGAATACAGCTCTCATAGGCCAGCTGGTATTGAGAAGGAGCATTCCTTTGGAACAAGACAAGTCACCAAGAGCAACAGCTGGCTCGTGGCGGGGTGGGAGTTTGAACCTTAAGTACTGTAACGTTCAAGTTCCATGTGCGTATTTGATTGAGATATGAAAAAACTATTTTAATTTCGAACTTGTGAATAAATCAGTTACCCCAGCAGCGCTGGGGTTGAATGCACGCCACTGGATGCGACATATCCCTTAAACTACACTTTTTACACATCCATCTGAATTGTTTTCCTGAAAGTTGTGGGGAAGTAAGCAATGAACATGGCGAATGTTCACTAATGGAAAAACATTACCAAGGAAAGTGGAGTGTAAGAAATCTTGCTGGCTACTGCTGGACAGTCATCAGGGATGCTCCTCAACTCAACTACAAGAGAGAAGCAAAGAGAAACATGTTTAGTAAGTATAAGTGATCATGAAGACATCAAGACAGATTTGTCAACTTCACCAAGATGAGATATCTGAACACCTTTTGAATGATGTTGAGAAAGAGGCATAGATTTCTTTCAGAAGAGCCGTAAACAATTTTTAGGGAAACAAACGAGCTGGAAACTATGAGAAGCTTATCACAAATTTGCTGTCATCTTATCACAAAATGGGATGCAATGTGTCCCTTAAATTACACTTTTTACACTTACATCTGAATTGTTTTCCTGAAAGTTGTAGGGAAGTAAGCAATGAACATGGCAAATGTTTCCACCAACAAATACCACTAATGGAAAAAAATTACCAGGGAAAGTGGAGTGTAAGAATGCTTGCCGACTACTGCTGGACAGTCATCAGGGATGCTCCTCAACTACAAGAGAGAAGCAAAGAGAAACATATTTAGTAAATATAAGCAATCATGCAGACATCAGGACAGATTTTCATAGAAAAAATTACTATTGTATTTTTCCCTAATATATTCTCAAACCAGAACCACTCTTGTCATATTCGTGTTCAGCATAGTGTAATCATTAAGAAAAGTGAAATTTTATTCATGTTGCAAACAAAAAGTCAAAATTTATTGTACAGTGTAATCTATCACAACAATTAAGAAATTTGAAGAAAATTATTGTTTTCCAGTGGTTCCCAGCACATGTGGGAGTGGAAGGCAATGAGGTAATGGATGGGCTGACAAAAAAAAGCACTACAATGTATAAGACGCGTTCAGCTTCCGAAAAGCAAATTAAGACACTCGCTGATATTTTTATCAAACCTAGTGCTAGTTTAACAGAAACAAGAATTATAGACATTGAATATAGGTGATGATAATAACGGTAGTATTAATAATAATAATGGTGATAATAATAACAGTAATAATAGTAATAATAATAATAATATAATAATAATAACAATAATAATAACAATAGTAATAATAATAATAATAATAATAATAATAATAATAATAATTAATAATAATAATAATTTATAACTCCTCTAAGTTGTATATACATTTACTCAACAGATATTCTTTTAATTTACTTTTAAATTTTGATTTTGAGAAATCAGTCAGTTTTGATCTTATTAGGTAGTTTTCACTGGCACATTTGTGAATATTATACATGTGATAGCCAGCACTATTTCTTGTGCTACAGCTGTGAATTTGACTCTTTCATATTGATAAAAGCCTATTGATTACAAATAGTATAGTTGTATATGCATAAAGAAAATAGACTGTGAACATGTTTTATTTTTTAATGTCTCCCTGCACAATTCCCTTATTTTTAGGTTACAAGTCTGTCTAATGCACTTCTGTAGAATTAACAATCTGTCCATGTGACATTTTGTTGTTGTTAGCTAATGCTGGATTTCTGACAATGAAGTCATTAATCTTCTTGCTCTCCAATATTTTTCACTGATGAATGGGCCACTAGAAGTGGCCGGGCATATTTGAAGGTGGTCTCGATCCATTTCCTCTTGCAGATCACATAGAGGACAGAGTGGTGAAGAATATATCCTAATTCTGTTTAAATGTTTTGCCAGACAATCATGTCCTGTAATCAACCTAAAGGTTGCAACTGCTGTTTTTCGAGGATACTCAGGAATTACTGTTTGAATGTTTGGTAGTTCCCATCTTTTATTCTTTGATTTTTCATAGTAATATTTTGCAATAATTTTTTTGAATTCAGAGTTGACTAATCTTTTAGCTGCATAAAATGGTAGATTAACTATAGATTTTTGTACACCGCTGGTACCCTTTTTTGCAAGAAAATCAGCTTTCTCATTACCACTCAGTCCACAGTGAGCTGGTATCCATTGGAAGACTAGGTGTTTTTGAAGTGCTGTTAGATGGGTAAGGATTTTCCAACATTCTATAATTGTTTGGTTTTTTGGTGACAACTTGGAAATAATTGCTATAATTGCTGCCCTGGAATCTGAGAGAATAACTGCTTGCTGAAAATGTGAAATTCTGTACAAAAGATACAATTGCTTGAATTTCTCCATCAAAGTTAGTAGTTCCATAACTTAAAGATTTGTAATAGGAAAAGAGGTGACATGTGACTCCAGCACCTGCTCCATCTTGGTTTGATATCAGTGATCCATCAGTATAAATATGGAGCCATTCATGTTCTGGAAATCTAGTATGGATTGTCTCTAATGCCAATAATTTTAGAACACTAGTTGGAGTATCACTTTTCTTAACTTCTTCTGTCAGGTGTAAATAATAAGTGATGTCTAATGTATGTGTTGGATTGACTTTAGATATGAAGTTTTCCTTTGAATTAGGAAGGTATACATTTTTCTTGAGGGGTAGTAAGGGGTAGTGATGCGCCTCCTATAGCCTCTCCTACCCAATTCCCATCCTCATCCTGCCCGTGGTGCACCCTGCTTTTAACAGATGAGGCTCTGGGGACCGAATCACAGCGGTAGAACTGTTTCATCTAAAATGGAGGAAATGTCATATACATATGTGCTGGCCTATCACAGCACAACAGCGTCCCTCAGAGGCACATGAGGGGAAGGTCGGTGGATCTAAATATCATCTATTTAGTCCTCCCGGCTAGGTCCGATGGACCCGTTGACCAACGATAGGTGTGGTCCCCCTTGCAAAATGGGGGTTTAAGTCGGGTGATGTAACTGCCACATTGTAAAACTGGTGCCCGTTAAGAAAACAGTTACATGAAAGCCACCTTGAAGACCTGTGAAGCATTAAGATCAGAAGAAACTACAGTTCAAAAGTATTGGAAAGCACGAATGCTAATGGCTTCATTGCCAGATGCAAGGCACTAGAAAACAACAACAACAACAACAACATTTTTCTTGATGTCTTGAATTTTGGAAAGAAAGCTCTCCTGAGTCTTTAGTGTATGTGTAAAATTTCTCTTGTGCCATGTATTGAATGGGAGTCTGATCAACTTTTCGTGTTGAATAAGAGCCGCTTTTTATATTTCATATTCAATGGGGTATTGGTTGGTTAGTATTTCCATAGCTGCTATTGGCGTGGTTTTGATAGCACCTGTAATTAATCTCAGACTTTGGTTTTGAAAGATTTGAATTTTTTTGTGTTTGCTGTTTCAAGAACTTCGCTGCAGTAAGTAAATAATGGCTTTATATATACATTGTATGTTGTGTTAAGAGTTGCTGTGGAACATCCCCACTTCATTTCTGTAGACGTTTTAACAGTGAAAGGCGTCTCTCTGCTCTTTGTATTACCTTTTCTATTTGTTTGGTCCATGTAAGCTTGGTATCAAATGTAACTCCTAAATACTTTGCTTCCTTTGTTTCTGGTAATTGTTGACCCTCAAAATTTAGTTCTATTTTTAGTGGTTTTTTTCTTAGTGAAAAGATTTGGTAGTTTGATTTTGTTGTATTAACAGTCATTAAATCTTCTTTGGTCCATCTCTATAAGTTGGTTAAGGATTGTTGCATGGTTTTTTCTAGTTCTGTACTTTTGCTTTTTGGTTTTGAAGTCCACATTACTAAGTCATCAGCAAATAGTGCACACTTCACACCTGATTCTTGTATTTGTTGTGGCAGATCGTTAATAAATATATTAAAAAGTGTTGTGCTGAGCACTGTGCCTTGTGGTAAGCCACGGTGTACTTGTTTGTATTTAGATATATTTCTTCCATATCTGGTTGCAATAAAGCATTGTGTTAGGAAATGACATAGCCATGAAAACATTGGACCTTGTATCCCTATGTTTTTTACTTTCTTTAGTAGATTTGTTCTGCATATAGAATCATATGCACTTTGGAAATCAATAAAAACTGATAAAGTATCTTCTTTTCTATTGAAGGAGTCTTTGATTTCTTGACTGAGAAGTAAGACTTGTTCATTTGTAGAGTGGAACTCTCTGAATCCAGCTTGACATGGGGATATTAAATTTTGTGATTCTAGAAACTAATTTAACCTGTTTGACACCATTCTTTCCATCACTTTTGCTATTATGCTAGTAAGAGCTATTGGTCTATAATTTTTTATTTCTGATGCTGCTTTGTCTTTCTTCAAGAGTGGGACAATTATTGCTTTTCGCCATTCAGCAGGTACAGTGGTTTTCCAGGATAGATTGTAGAGTTTCAGTAGTTGTTGTTTTGCTGTTTTTCCAAGGTTTTTTATGAACTCTGGATGTATGTGATCTGGTCCAAGAGACTTTTTGTTTTTTAGATTATTTATTCCAATGTTCAGTTCTTGCATATTAAAATTTTGAAAAAAGATATTGCACTGAGTGTTAGGATCACATTGTCTTTCTTGTTTCAAATCTTTCTTAAATTGTTTACGTTCCTTTTTATTATTTCTTGTTACTTTATGTGAATTAGCATAATATTTATTGAATGTTTCGGCTATGACTGCATCATTTGCTAATATTTTATTGTTGTGTATGATAGGTGTGCTGTTGTTTTCTTTCCTGTCCTTGACATTTTTTATGAACTTATGAGCTTTGTTACCATCTGTCCTATAATCCATTTTTTCTACGAAATTATTAAAGTGATTCCTTTTAGCAGTATTAATTTCTTTTTTTAGTGAGGCACATTTCTTCCGCCATATTTGTGTATCTGATATGCTTTTTGTTTGTTCAGCTGTATATGTGACATTTTGTGGTTGCACCCATACTTCAATCCCACAGCTAAAGTGTGGATATATACTCCAAAATAGATGATCTGCAGAAGCCTAGTTAATGCTGCTGTCAAATCTAGTGCTGATTCAACGGAAACAAGAATTGTACAAATTGGACATCTCTTGTTCTGCTGCTCTCAATCATTGCCCTGAGGGGCATATACACCACAGAGGGCCACTCGCCATGCCCACTGAATAGCATGCCGATACGTTAGAAACCAGCTCAGTGCAGGTTTTTATGTAATGCACAAGGTCAATGACTGCATTGGAGACTGCAGACATGAATCGCCCAAACTCGCCTGTTCTACATAAAATAAATAAAATCTGAAAACTTCCATTCCGGTACCTAATTCCTTATACCGGGATGTAGCTTCCAAATTCCATGCATTTATTAATAAAATATAAAAAATACAAATCTACAAAACAATTTTTCAGATAAAAAAATTAAAATAAAAATATATTAAAAAAGTAAAATATAATATAAAATGAAATAAAAATAAAATAAAGTAATCTACCAGTTCAAATACAGATTAAATATACAAATAATACTGGTATCCAGCATTAACTGGTATCCAGTTAATCCTCCACTAGAATAAAATAAAAAAATGTACAAACTTACAATTCTATATAAAATTTACAAAAACATGTAACATTACAAAATACTGGTAACCGATATTACAGATACTGGTATCCAGTGTTTAAAAAAAAAACAATTTTAACAACTGATAAAATCGATTAAAATATACAAATACAAAAATTACACACAAATTTCAAATTATTCCAAAATATTTCTCTAAATTCATAAAATTAACCAACAACTAATTTCAACTTGCTAACAATTTTCAAAACAAAATTTACTATTCTTTCAAATTCTTAAAAACCGTAAGCTAAAAATTTAAATTATACAACATTTAAATTTCAATTTTAAACTTTTAAAATTTTAAAAACAAAAATTTTAAAACTATAAATATATAACAAAAACATTTAAATATTAACTAACATAAATATTATTAGTACACAATTAATAACACCTAAATAGTATTAAAAAAAATCAACATTATTAATTTTTAAACTTAATAATTCAAAAACATTTAATATAAAATTTTAAATTAAAAATAACATTAAAATTTTAATATTTCAAATTTTTAAAATTACCACAAAAACTGAATTAACATAATTTAAATTCAATACCTAAATTACAACAGAATTTCAAATTATTCCTAAACATTTCTCTAAATTCATAAAATTAACCAACCACTAATTTCAACTCTCAAACAATTTTCAAAACAAAATTTACTATTCTTTCAAATTCTTAAGAACCATAAGCTAAAAATTTAAATTATACAACATTTAAATTTCAATTGGAAAATGTTAAAATTGTAAAAACCAAAATTTTAAAACTATAACTGAGCAATTCCGCGAATATGTCATACCGAGTGTTAAAATTTGAAATTAATGTTTTACTTTTTTTACTGAGGAAAGATGATGCTAGATACTCCAAAGTATCTTATGAAGTGAAAAATAAATGTTTTTAACGTGAATATGGGTTCAAATTTCACTTCTTACCCATATATTTCCAAAAACACTAAAAATAAGTGCGAATAAGCTGATTTTCATATCAATATTTCAGGAGCTATGTACAACTGTTTTAATTTTTTTGTTCTGTACATCATACAATGACTCTTCCTCTTCGAAACATGTATATGGCTAATCATTTTCGACATTTATAAATAATCCTTAGAGCCTATTTAATTATTAGTGTGTGTTAATGTCAGTCACAGTAAATAAGGATAAAGCCCTCTGCAGGGAAAAGTAATAGACAGAAATAAATATCCTTTTTGATCATGCGTCATTACAATATAACAAATAAAAAAGTGTCAAAGTTTTACTCTATAGTCATTAGTTTTCCCACAAAACACGTGACTAACGGACAGTTAGTGCGGGCACCCCGTGGTCGTCATACGTGTACAGTTGCTTCTGAGACTTCAGTCAGGATAGACGTATCAGTCTGTTTCTGACTCCATGGCTAAAACACCAGCTCAAAGACAACGTGAATACAAACAATGTCTGAAGGAGCAAGGCAGTTATGCACAATGGAAGGAAAAAATAAAAGTGACTATGAGGAAAGGAAGAGAAATACTGAAACAAACAAAACAAGGAAGAGAACACCTCAAAGCTGAATATAGGAGATATAAGCAAGCACAGCGGGTAAGACAGAAGATAAGAGACAAAGAAGGGATTGATAAGGATACTTCATCAACATCAACCACTTTCAAAAGCAAATGGTATTTCGAAAAGTGCAGAAAACGTGTTGAGGAAGCATTGCCGCAATCTCCACGTAAAAGAAAAGAAATGATTCGTAAGTTAGCAGTCGAACAGGGATTACATGTTGTAAAACCAAAGCATTCTGTCCCGGTATCAGGAAAACAACTATCAGAGGAACTTAAAAGTGCAATCATCAAGTTGTATCAGATGATTCAATATCTTATCATTCTCCTGGAAGAGATGATTTTATTGAAATCCATGTTCAGGGAGAAACAAAAGAAGTTTGCATTAGGTATCTAGTGGTAACATTAAAAGAAGCATATGCACTCTTTCTACAAGACCGAGTAGAAATGTCCGAGGGGTTGACAAAATTCGCTGAATTACGCCCTGCTCACGTGCGTCTTCAAAGTCAGATCCCACATAATGTGTGCACATGCATTAAACATGAAAATACGAAGTTTCTTCTCAAAGCATTGTGTAAAAATCGCGTACTCACTGAAACTGAATTTCATAAGTTCATAGCAGAAGTGGTTTGTGATCAGAAATCGAGTGAATGTGTGCAGGGAGGATGCTCCAAGTGCCCGGGATTAAGTGGAGCAGACATTTCGGATAAACTTCTAATTCTCCATGCGAATGGAAGCTGTGGAGTTCACATAATGGAAGAATGGAAATAGATGTTAAAAGTGGGTCTGTAAAAGACTGCATTGAAGAACTGACCAATTGCCTGCCACGTTTCCTAAATCACGTTTATGTAAAAAGACAGCAATCCGAGGCCTTTAAGAAGGTTCGGGAAAATGTTGCAATTAGTGAAGCTGTGATACAGATCGGCTTCTTTGAGAACTACACATGCAAGGAGGTGCCCACTGGAACAATACACAGATCTCAATATTTACTGCTGTTGCCTGGTATAGGAAAGAAGATATTGGTGAAATTCAGAAACAATCTTTTGCTTTGGTGTCTGATTATGTATCGCATGACAAATATGCATTTGATATTTGCTTAAGGAATATATTTTCGGAAATATTGGATATTGTTCCGAATCTTGAACTTGTGAAAGTGTTTTCTGTTGGAGGTGCTTGTCATTTTAAGCAGAAATACACATTGAGCCATGTGACATATCTTTCCCAAGTATTTGGAATCCAAATTGAATGGCACTTCTTCGAATCCTATCATGGAAAGGGGGCAGTAGATGTGATTGGAGGACAAGTGAAGAGGATGGCATGGACAGCTGCGAAAGCAGGAAGCAGGATTCAGAGTGCTGAAGAATTTGTTAATACTGTTAGAAAGAAAACCAAAATATGTGTTCTTGAAGTTTCTCTGCCTGAAATTTGCACCATAGGGGTGTAGGTAAAATTGTGAAAGGGGGGGGGGGGAAGGAATTGAAGAGAAGAGACCACTAAAAATTTCAAGAACTATAACATTTATGGATCAATAAATTATACATTTGTTAACAGGAATGATTAATCGGTATAGCAAACCTTTAAACAGAAATGGAAGCCGAAACATACAATAGAAATACAGCTGAAAACCAAACCAATTTACATAACCCCATTCAACTCCCCCTCAAAGCGAGGAGTTGGGCAGTCTTCAAGCCTATCTGGAAATGCCTAAATGATTCGCGTGGATATCCTACTTGTTACAAGATTACATTTAATTCGTCCGCATTATAAGCACCTCCCAGGCAAGTAACGGTCTGAAAACCAATCTGTAATTCACAGCCTGAGCCTTAGTTAAAACCAAACAACGGGACCACTTACCCTGCATGCCGAGAAAGGAGCACTCCGACTGACTGTCTCTACCACCGTGAGACCGAGAGGAAACCCAAAGAAAAAACACTAGCGCATCCCAGCGGGGAAAACAAGAGTCGTGAAACAAAAGGAGGTGCCATAATAAAACAAAGTAAGTGCGATCAGCACAAATTGAAGAAGCAAAAGAATTTCTCGACAAAAGATTTGAACGTATTTCACCTATGCCGTCCACTCAGCGAGTTCATTATGTGAAAGTATTAGGTTTAAATGTTGTGGAATATGCTTTTCTTTCATGTGCGGAAAGTGTCAGAATGATGCACAACTTTCGGAAATAAAAACAGTGTAGTGATATACGCGTGTACTACGGGGCTAGTGCATCTAGCGTTCCTGCACTATAAGGAGTCCAATCCAGTAACTTGTGTGTTACAGGTATGTGATGTGTGCTGTGTGCTCTCATGTGTCGTCTTTGTTATGGTTTTGAGTCAGCTTTTTATACTTGCAATGATGTAACTGTGATAAGAAATGAGAGCTGTCAACATCTGTTTATTCTGTTTATGTTGCATGACAGTAATGCTTCTCCAAAGGATATGATTCTTCTCAAAATGATAAATATAATTACACACCTGTATGTATTACATGTATGCAACGTATAATATGTATCACTATGTTTACCATGTAAAACAAAGACAACGAATTACAATTTTCGCAAATGTCAGTTAGTCACGCTGACCTTTTGAATAAATATCTCCAGATGAGAATAACATGCCAAACCTTTTTTCAGGTCATTTGAAAGCTTAGAAGTTCCTTTCTCAAGTGATTTTTCAGAACAAATCAAATAAGAAAACTTTCAGAGAAAACGGAGGACAAACGTTTGAAGTTGGACCTGCAGTTGACAAAAATGTCAGTTAGTCACGAAAAGTTTTGCGCTCATTATTAAATAATTGTTTCACTTTTTAAGGTTTTTATATTTCCTATCACAACCGCCAATGTATTCTCTGTCATCGTATGTCATTAAAATAACATTTTTACACCTATATTGACCATTAGTCATTTTAAGAAGAAAATGTGTAAATGTCAGTCACACGCGGAATTGCTCAACTATATAACAAAAACATTTAAACATTAACTAAAATATAAAGATTATTAGTACACAATAACACCTAAATAATATAAAAAAATATCAACATTATTAATTTTTAAACTTAATAATTTAAAAATATTTAATAATATAACATTTTAAATTAAAAAATAAACTTTAAAATTTTAATATTTCACATTTTTAAAATTACCACAAAAACTCAATTAACATAATTTAAATTCAATACCTAAATTACAACACAAAATTAATTTTTTTATAAAATATATAAATTTATATAATTTAAACCTATTACCAAATTTCCAAAACCAAATTCACTATTCCTTCTCTTAAAAAAATTTAAAAGCATAAAATTAAAACAAAACAATTTCAAAAATTTAAAAACGAATACTAATTTCAAATCTTAAATTCTAATAAATTCACTCAATTTATAATTTATAAAAACACACTTAATTTAAACTCACATCCAAAACTTTGAATATATTTCACAATTTCCTCTTTAAAAAAATAACATTTACAACAGATAACCAAAAATTGCAACAAAATTAAACACACACACATACATATATAATATTCTTCACTCAGTATAAATCATATATCTTTAACATCCTCTCACATCACATAAAATACTCCACTTCACTACCCCACTTTTTATCTAAAGAATAAAAAACACATTCTCTCAAACACCTAAACAAAATCACTAATACACCACATCAAAACATTCACATAAACTAAAAATTTACAAAACCCCCCTCTAAATCACCAAATCACACTCTCATCAAATCCAAACAAACTCCTAATCACACATATAAAATCTCATTATACGTGAGAGGTAGAACTGGAACAACTGTGGCATTGAATTTTTAAGTTCCAGTTCTACCTCTCAAACTTTTCCCACACACGGCTTGTGTGTTTAAAAACACCAACAGTAAGTTTGTTGGCATAAATAAATAATAATTCTCATTATACTTATTACTTATTTTAAACCACTTTACCATTCTCCAATTTTATTTATAAATTATAAATGGGGCAATTACACCAGCTCCCAGACCCATAATATTAAGAATCTGCAAAATAGTCGGCTCCTCCTTCCACTGCGACGTATCTTCAAATTTCTTACCACCCGGGTCTACCATTGCCTGGCCATAACTGTTTCTGCAAAACTGCAACTCTTCACCGTCTGCTCCATCGCTGTCGTAAGAACTCCAAGATATCCTCTTCTTCCTTTGAGCTAGGTTGTTGTGCGTCTATTTCCTCTCCTCCATTATTATTATTATTACTATTATTTTGGTTCTGTCTGGCAATATTTGATTCTTCAATGTTAATAAGATTACTTATTCTTTGAGAGGTAGAATTGGAACTTAAAAATTCAATGCTGCAGCTGGGATTTGAACCACAGACACTCCGCTTAACAGGCGGGTGCTCTAACCATTAAGCTACTGTGACAACCTGCCAGAATGACATTGAATTCTCAAACCATTTCGTATTTTTCCCAGTAAACCACAAAGGTAGTCTCTCATCAGAGACAATTACCCCCAATGGCGACTTACTATTGCAAGTACTTTATGTCCTGGGATTAAATAACCTTCAGATGGTAATTATTATTTATTTATGTCAACAAACTTACTTACTGGTAAGCGGAGGATCTGTGATTCAAATCCCAGCTGTGGTATTGAATTTTTAAGTTCCAGTTCAATCTTTCAAACATTGCCCACACACGGTTTGTGTGTTTAAAAACACCAACAGTAAGTTTGTTGGCATAAATAAATAATAATTACTTATTCTTTCCGATCTTCTAACTGCTGGAGTATGTAGTGTATCTGTCTTATAATATCGTTACTTATTTTGACTTCCCAGGCTATGTCACTGATCTCATTTGCCAACTTGGCAAGTATGTTATATAACTCTTTTTCCCTTAAAATGTCCATTAAAGTATATCCCCTTAGTGGATTTCTTCCTTCAATAATTTTTCTGTCCTTTTTAGTGCATTCAAAAAGCACATATTCTGGATTGTCAACTACTTTATATACACTAAAAATAGAGTTATTAGTTTTATTTATTTTCTGCCAATAAGTTCCATATGGTCCATGTCCGGATAAAAGATGTACCATGCCTTTCGTTGGTTTGGCGTGTTTGAGCTTTAATCTTTTGTGAACAGATGGAAAAAATTCCTAAGTTCTTCTTCCTTCATTAATAGAAACCCATCCTCTTGCCATTCCGCAAGTAGAGATCTTTTGATTTCCTGCTTATTCACACATCTTCTACCAACTATTTCGTATACTTTGTTCCAATTTTGCTTCTTCATCCAAAACGTGGCACCTCTTAGTCTAAGTAAAAGATCAGTTGGCCATGTGCCCGTCATAATCAATAAAGCCATTGTTGGGGTGGTGAAGACCGCCCCTGTGTGCCTTAAAGGGAGTTTTCTTTGAGAACTTCTAAGTTTTCTTTTCAATGTAATTCTTGTCATTTTGTCTGCCCACACCCTTGCAGCACAAGTGATTATCAGTCCAAAAATGCAATAATGGTAGGTAATGATATTATTTAGGGATATTTTAAATTTCATGTTCACAATTCTTGACAGCTTCTGCATAATTATTTCGGCTTTATTTCTCACATATTTTGTGTGTTTAATGTAATTTAATTTTTCAGCTAGCATAACTCCCTAATATTTTGTTGCATTACACCATTTAATGGTTTGATTGTTATATTTTATAATTGGATTCTTTTTAAAGTTTCCTTTCAGTAACATGAAGTTCGATGTGTGGAGCAATTTCGAGTTTCGCATTTTTGCACAAATTTGCCAATTTATCAGTAAGATATTACTTTCTAACTGAACTCTCGAATCTCCATCTATTAGAAAAATTACGTCATCAGCATATGCTGTGACGTTATTAATTTCAGGATCTTTATCAAATTCTTCTAATAAAGATTCCATTACTATGTCCCAAAACGTCGGCCCGAGTACCGAACCTTGTGGGCATCCTTTGGTAATTCTTTTCCATATTTTCTGTCCTATACCTTGAATGAATATTCTCCTGTTGTCACAGTAGCTCTTCAAAATATTGTATAAGGTTTTGGGATAATTTTGTTTTCTTAGTCTTTCGAAGAAAAAGGGCCACCATAGATTATCGAAAGCTCCAGAAATATCAATAAGGATACCAATTATATACTTTTTATCAGTCTGATTAATACTTTCCATGACGTTAGATACTGCATCTTTGGTAGATCGTCCTTTCCGGAACCCATATTGTCTGTTGTTTGTGCCTATCATAAGTCTATATTAATTTATTCTTTTATTAATTAAATGTTCAAAAAAATTTTCCAATTGAATCCTTATCTACTCCTTTTTTCAGAATAACAACATGTACTACTTTCCAGCATGCTGGAAAACAGTCCTTACACAGAAAATCGTTGAAAAGTAAACACAAATAAGGAATTAAGGTATCTTGGAAGCCCATTTCATTTGGAATATTATCTGGTCCACAGGATTTCGTTTTCTTTAATTTTCTAAATAGCTGTTTAATTTCAGAAATATCAAAAGGCAATATAACGTTGTTGTTGTTATTGTTATTATTATTATTAATTATTATTGTTAACTGTATTTTCCATAATATCCGAAGATATGTTGTCATCCGGTAATAATGTTTTTAATAAAAGATTGGATGTATCCTCCCAGTTTGACGTTATGCTGCTGCCTTCTTTTTCCAAGGTGTTTAAATTTTCAGGTTTTTTAATTTTGTCCATTATGATTTTATATGGTAAACCTCAAGTGTTATTCTCGAGATGGCTTTCCACAACATTTTTCTAGGACTTATTTCTAGTTTCATGTAACAATTTCTTAAACTTGTCTTTGGCCTGCCTGTATCGATTTAAATTATTTTGTTTCTCAGCTTCAATAATAGATTTTTTATATATCTTTCGTAATTTCTTCATTTTCCTTCTTGCAGGTTCTAGAGCATTGTTCCAAATATCTGAAAATTTCTTATTTTTAGAACTTGGTACAGACTTATTAATAGCATTTGTTATAGCTTTAGTTAAATTTTGTGCGTCTGTTTCTGCGGAGGAGACAAGGTACGATACCGATTTATTGAAAATTTCCTTCATCCGAATCCAGTTTGCTTATGAAAAATTTTTCTTCTGCTCCATTTTATTGTTAGTATATGGTAATGCTTCACCTATTCTGTAATTGTAATAAATAAGTCTGGTCGCTAGAAGTGAAATCCTGCCCAACTTTCCATCCATAGATCTTATTAATTATTTTATAATTTTCTAAAGTTAATGGTTGATTTATTATATATAAATTTAGTTCCGAAATTAGTTCTTCCATTTTTTCTCCTCTATTCCTAAAATTGTTGAACCACCAAGTAGAGTAGGCCTTTGCATCCATAGTGTGAAGAATTTCTTGATGGCGAAAATGGTTTTGTATAGTTCTAATTTTGTTTAGATAAGGTTCAATGTCTTCACTGTACTGAAAATAATTTACTAAAATGAAACAACCATTTTCATGTGAAATTTCTATGCAATTTGTATGCAGATCAGAGAATTGCCTTATATGAACAACTTGAAGATTTTGGTTTGCAATAACCACCGCTGCCATGGCATTTTTACCTCTACATACCACCCTGGCCAAAACTGGAATGTGTGTTAAATTTCCGTTTATGGAATAAGGCTCTTGGATACAAAGAAAGTCAATATTTAGTTCACCAATAAGAATTTTAAGTTAAGCCATAACCAGCTGGCTTCTTTGGGCATTTATTTGTACAATTCTTAAGTTTTTAAGAAACATTTCCATTGTAGTAGTTAAAAATTTCAAATGAATTGCCTTAAAATTTATCATTATTACAATTATTCAAGAAATGCCCTTCAACAGATTGATAATACTCTTTAATTATACTAGACATATTTTGACCCACAAGTCTACTAGAAGAGTTTGTTAAATTATATCCTGAAGTTGATGGCTGCTGTGAATTTGTTCCAAAATTGTGGGTATATCCTGTTCTTTGTTGTGGATTTGCTTTAGAGGTTTGGTTTTTACTTATCACACTTTTACTTTCTCTAGGGAAAGTATTGTATTCTACCCAAGAATTCAATGTCGAGATTTCACTGGAAATATATGTTTTGAGACCCCCTGAATCCAAAAAAAGCATTTTTAGAAAAAGATCTGTGTTTGTGTCTGTGTGTCAGTCTGTGGACAGCATAACTCAAAAACGAAAAGTCGGTTAAAAACCAAAGTTGGTATTTAAGTTTAATGTCTTTCAAGGATGCGACATGAAGATTTTGAAGAAAATAGCCTCACCCTAAACATGAAACGTGTTGAAAACATTGCATGGAGATAGCAGAATGACTGATAGGGCTAAATCACAATATATTTCTCTGTGCTACGAAGTAAAGGAAGCTTTTAAAACTAAATTTAAAGAATGTATCTCAGCATCTGGTGATGAAATGGAATTAGACATTTTCTGTACTAGGATTTTGACAGAAAACAAAAAAAGCTTCTGAATTATGGCAAATTCAGTATATGCACCATTTCCATACTACAGAGGTCTCAGAAGTGTAACAACTAGTCTGAGTGTTACTTAGAAGTGCCCATAAGAAATATCAGGGTTACTTAGAGAAGAGATACCAGATGGCCAGAGAAGAGCACGTGAAAAAAAGCTGAGAAGCAAAGAATAAGTAATGAAATAAGAATGTTGGAAGATAAAAAAAATGTAAAAGGAATGCAGTTACAAGTATGTGAAACCAGAATTGAACACAATGTCCTCCTACTTGAAAGAGGAAGAGATGACATGAGGAGTATTACTGCAAACTGTATTATGTCCACTTCCATAAAAAATTGAGTTCTACACAAATTTGTATAGTCTTCAACATGGTCTTTCGTGCTGTGAACTCTTGATTGCTTGAAATCATATTTTGTCCTTGTGTAATTGGAATGAAAAAAGAAGGTGGTGTTTCAAACCGTATTATATCCTTGTTAATGACTGCTGCGAACGCATTATGTCTGCAGCCATTTTTTTCAGGATGGAGGACTTTTGCTGTTGGGTGTGGGGACCAAAATGAGCATGGCATTCATTTTTAGGCACATTACCTTTTGAGAAGAGCACCTTGAGTCCTGAAAGAAATAATGCTCTTCTTTCGTGTGAGAGGGAAGACATAGTCACCAGCAGGCAGTTTTTGGAATTGTGGAGAATGAAACTTAAAAGGTATTCTGAGATGTAACATTAAAGAATAAACACAATTTACATACGAGTCGGCTCTCTTCACATTCACAGTACTGACTGAAATGTGCATGATTTCAAGTCAGTGACTAATTTCTTCAACAAATGTGAAGGATTTGAAATAAAATGAGTCATATTCAAGAAGTATCTAAAAGATGGAAAATTCACTTTGGGGCACAAATGGAATCCACATATGTAGCAGATGATCCCTCAAAACTATTCACCCCATTCTAAAGAAAGGAAAGTTAATAGGTTATATCCCCAAAACACCACCCACTCAGCCAACCAATGGGGTACCAGAAGGGAAAAAATGTTTTGAGTCCATTAATAAAAATTTCTGGTGATGATTGGAATAAGGAGGTAAAATTGTGTTATTTTACATAAATATTAATTGCATTAGAACTAAGTTAATTGTGAGACTGAATACACAATTTTGTGACTGTTTGAAAGAACAGAGTGGTAAGGGTAGAATGTAAGAACTGTTGACAAGGTTAACGTTTCTGTAATAGTAGTCCAAATACTTTTGTCATCTCAAATTATTATTGCTGTTATTAATGTCTCCGAAATATCTTTAAAATATTAGCTCATTATTATTTATTTATGCCAACAAACTTACTGTTGGTGTTTTTAAACACACAAGCCGTGTGTGGGCAAAGTTTAAGAGGTAGAACTGGAACTTAAAAATTCAGTTGTGGCATTGAATTTTTAAGTTCCAGTTCTACCTCTTATTAGCTCATTGTTTATTTATTAAGCAAAACTGTTATTTATAGTTATTCCAAATAACCAGACTTTTCTCAAGAAACACATTTTTCGTCTAGAACAACATTAATGCATCTCATTTTATCCAATAAAGACTTTGTGTATGTTAATATAATAATCATATAAAGCTTTTCAGTTTGAATTGACTACTTTTATATTTACAAATAAGTAGTGGAATATTAGTTGGAGTCAAAAATGATATTAAATCCTCCATTCAAATTGTTAAAGAAATGGATAACACAGATAAAAGTGAATTAATAAAGCTAAATTTTTGCGATAACAAAACACATCTTCAATTATACAGTATTTATAATCCTCCTAGGAATGAACCAGATCTCTCACTTATTGAACAATTAAATAAAATGATCATAATTGGGGATTTCAATACCCATTCCAAAAGATGGGGTTATGAAAAAGTGGATTCTACAGGGCGGATAGTCGAAGAATTTTTGAATACCACCACCTTTGAACTGATTTATGACAAAGAAGATCCTAAAATCTTCATACATTACTCTGGAGCAGGCAGTAACCCAGACCTCTTGTTAGCTACAACAGATATTGTTTCAAAAATTAAAAAACAAGTTATAGAAGACCCTAGTTCTGGTCACAGAGCAGTAATTGGTGATATAAAACTAGATAATACAAATAATAGTCAAAATCACACAAATCTGTATTGGAACTTCAAAAAAGCAGAATGGAACAAATATAAAACTGAACTGGAACATAAATTTAAAGAACAAACAAACTCACAGCTGCATGACCACCCAGATCACATGAACAAAAATTTCTGTAAAGTCATCCTACAAACTGCAAAAAAACATATTCCTCGTGGAAGAATAAAAAAATTTCAAACCCTTTTGGAACCCCCAGTTAGAACTGAAAAAGCAAAGGGATATAGCTAGAAATACAGCTGAACAAACAAAAAACATATCAGATATACAATTATGGCGAAAGAAATCTGCCTCACTAAAAAAAATTATTGCAGCTAGAAAGAATCACTTTAATAATTTCTTAGAAAAAATGGATTATAGGACAGATGGCAACAAAGCCCATAAGTTCATAAAAAATGTCAAGGACAGGAGAGAAAGCAACAGCGCACCTATCATACACAACAATAAAATATTAACAAATGATGCAGCCATAGCTGAAACATTCAATAAATATTATGCTAATTCACATAAAGTAACAAGAAATAATAAAAAGGAACATTAACAATGTAAGAAAGATTTGAAAAAAGAAAGAGAATGTGATCCTAACACTCAATGCAATATCTTTTATCAAAGTTTTAATATGCAAGAACTGAACATTGCAATTAATAATCTAAAAAACAAAAAGTCTCTTGGACCAGATCACATACATCCAAAGTTCATAAAAAACCTTGGAAAAACAAGCAAAACAACTACTAAAACTCTACAATCTATCCTGGAACACCACTGTACCTGCCGAATGGCGAAAAGGAATAATTGTCCCACTTTTGAAGAAAGATAAAAGAGCATCAGAAATAAAAAAATTATAGACCAATAGCTCTTACTAGCATAATAGCAAAAGTGATGGAAAGAATGGTGTCAAATAGGTTAAATTGGCTTCTAGAATCCCAAAATTTAATTTCCCCATGTCAAGCTGGATTCAGAGAGTTCCACTCTACAAATGAACAAGTTTTAGTTCTCAGTCAAGAAATCAAAGACTTCTTCAATAGAAAAGAAGATAATGTATCAGTTTTTCTAAAGTAAGAACAAATTAGAAACTAAAAACTTCACTTATCTTAGTAATGTTGTTATTTTTTTTGCTGACTCTGAGTTTCAAGCTGTGTCCAACTCATTCTCAAAGCCATATAAACAAATTCGTTACCAAGCTACAATCTTTTATTTTTTTCTGAAAAACAAATACTGATATTCAATTTTTATTTACCAATCTCTGAAAACAAAAATTTATAAATACAATCTATAGATGGTAATTCGAAGTTTATTTAAATGTATTGAGACTGAAGGTTGGAGAAAAGAATATATTAATAAGAAATGGTCGAATATGAATAGAAATAGATCTATAGTTGAAATGCTTCATAAAGACAGTAAGAGGGTAGGAAGATTTTTACATAAGGTGAAAAATAAATGGATGTGGACAGTAAATAGAGTTGAACAATAAGATATAAGTGATAGAATAAGTTAGAATTAAGGAATTATTGTAGAATAAGAATATGACTGGCAATGAGCCAGGGCTGAACACCGGTCATATTCACATGTATATAGCTTAGTAAATAAATAAATAAAAAATAAAATTCGAAGTTCATGACACGGTTCCTGTTTTTTAAAATACAACTTTTTTCCCAAACCATTAAATCTATAGGACTACTTAATTGTTTTAATAATTTAACTTCTGGATTAATTTCATGATTAAATGACCAAAAATGATCTGCCACAGCTGATTTATCAGTTTGTTTATATTTAATATTTCTAAAATGTTCTTTTATTCTGGTTTCTAAATGACGTTTAGTTTTACCAATATAAACTTTATCACAATCTAAACAGCTAAATTGATAAATGCCAGATTTTTTATAATTTGGTATTTTATCTTTTTTAGAAAAATTAATAAATTTTGTATATTAAATTTATTTTGAGGGACCAAATTTATTCCATATTCGTTAAAAATCTTTGTAAATTTTTTATTGGCCCATGGGCCAATATATATTAGTATGTATGTATTTGTATACTAAATAAATTTAATATACAAAATTTACTTAATTTTTCTAAAAAAGACAAAATACCAAATTATAAAAAATCTGGCATTTATCAATTTTAGCTGTTTAGATTGTGATTAAGTTTATATTGGTAAAACTAAACGTCATTTAGAAACCAGAATAAAAGAACATTTAGAAATATTAAATATAAACAAACTGATAAATCAGCTGTGGCAACTCATTTTTGGTCATTTAATCATGAAATTAATCCAGAAGTTAAATTATTAAAACAATTAAGTAGTCCTATAGATTTAATGGTTTGGGAAAAAATGTTTATTTTAAAAAACAGGAACCGTGTCATGAGCTTCGAATTACCATCTATAGATTGTATTTATAAATTTTTGTTTTCAGAGATTGGTAAATAAAAATTGAATATCAGTATTTGTTTTTCAGAAAAAAATAAAAGATTGTAGCTTGGTAACAAATTTGTTTATATGGCTTTGAGAATGAGTTGGACACAGCTTGAAACCCAGGGTCAGCAAAAAAAAATAACATTACTAAGATAAGTGAAGTTTTTAGTTTCTAATTTGTTCTTACTTTAGAATCTTGTTGCTTCACTGTTAATAGCTTCAATTTTTTCTTATATCAGTTTTTATTGATTTCCAAAGTGCATATGATTCTATATGCAGAACAAAACTGCTGAAGAAAGTAAAAAAAATAGGGATACAAGGTCCAATGTTTTCATGGCTATGTCATTTCCTAACACAACATTTTATTGCTACCAGATATGGAAGAAATATATCTAAATATAAACAAGTACACTGCGGCTTACCACAAGGTGCAGTGCTCAGCACTACACTTTTTAATATATTTATTAATGATCTGCCACAACAAATACAAGAATCAAGTGTGAAGTGTGCACTGTTTGCTGATGACTTAGTAATGTGGACTTCAAAACCAAAAAACAAAAGTACAGAACTAGAAAAAACCATGCAACAATCCTTAAACAAGCTACGAAAGTGGACCAAAGAAAATTTAATGACTGTTAATACAACAAAATCAAACTACCAAACCTTTTCACTAAGAAAAAAACCACTAAAAATAAAACTAAATTTTGAGGGTCAACAATTACCAGAAACAAAGGAAGCAAAGTATTTAGGAGTTAAATTTGATACGAAACTTACATGGACCAAACAAATAGAAAATGTAATACAAAGAGCAGAGAGGTGCCTTTCACTGTTAAAACGTCTTAACAGGAATGAAGTGGGGATGTTCCAGAGCAACTCTTAACACAACATACAATGTATATATAAAGCCATTATTTACTTACTGCAGCGAAGTTCTTGTAACAGCAAACACAAAAAAAGTTCAAATCTTTCAAAACCAAAGTCTGAGATTAATTACAGGTGCTATCAAAACCACGCCAATAGCAGCTATGGAAATACTAACCAACCAATACCCCATTGAATATGAAATAGAAAAAGCGGCTCTTATTCAACACGAAAAGTTGATCAGCCTCCCATTCAGTACATGGCACAAGAGAAATTTTACACATACACTTAAGACTCAGGAGAGCTTTCATTCCAAAATTCAAGACATCAAGAAGAATGTATACCTTCTTAATTCAAAGGAAAACTTCATATCTAAAGTCAATCCGGCACAAACATTAGACATCACATATTATTTACACCTGGCAGAAGAAGTTAAGAAAAGTGATACTCCAACCAGTGTTCTAAAATTATTGGCATTAGAGACAATCCATACTAGATTTCCAGAACATGAATGGCTCCATATTTATACTGATGGATCATTGATATCAAACCAAGATGGAGCAGGTGCTGGAGTCACATGTCACCTCTTTTCTTATTACAAATCTTTAAGTTATGGAACTACTAACTTTGATGGAGAAATTCAAGCAATTCGAATGGCCCTACAAAATCTTTTGTATAGAATTTCACATTTTCAGCAAGCAGTTATTCTCTCAGATTCCAGGGCTGCAATTATAGCAATTACTTCCAAGTTGTCACCAAAAAACTAAACAATTATAGAATGTTGGAAAATCCTTACCCATCTAGCAGCACTTCAAAAACACCTAGTCTTCCAATGGATACCAGCTCATTGTGGACTGAGTGGTAATGAGAAAGCTGATTTTCTTGCTAAAAAGGTTAGCGACAATGTGCAGAAATCTATAGTTAATCTACCATTTTATGCAGCTAAAGGATTAGTCAACTCTGAATTCAAAAAAATTGTTGCAAAATATTACTATGAAAAATCAAAAAATAAAAGATGGGAACTACCAAACATTCAAACAGTAATTCCTGAGTATCCTCGAAGAAACGGCAGTTGCAAACTTCAGGTTGATTACAGGACATGATTGTCTGGCAAAACATTTAAACAGAATTGGGATATATTCTTCACCACTCTGTCCTCTATGTGATCTGCAAGAGGAAATAGACCGAGACCACCTTCCAATATGCCCGGCCACTTCTAGCACCCCATCCATCAGTGAAAAATATTGGAGAGCAAGAGGATTAATGACTTCATTGTCAGAAATCCAGCATTAGCTAACAACAGCATATTTCCAAATCCATTGGTGACATTAACAGTCTGTATTAAATCTAATACAAAACTCCAATTTCAAAGGCTTGAGTTTGAAAAAAATATTTTGTCTGTTACACTATTCAATTTGAATTATATAAAGGTAAATTTTGTAACTTTTAAGTTTGAAATACCTCCCGTGCTTTATTTGCAATTCATTTTCAACTTCTGCTGTAAAATGTTTTTTGCACATAATATGGCTTACAACGATGCTGCTCATGTTATGTAACTTGGTTGTACATTTAATTTAAAAGGTGAGTTAATTAATAACACTGAACAACACTTACAAAATATTTTTCCGGGACGCGTTTCGAAGGTTAACTTTCCTCCATTATCAACCGGACAATAACTGGGTTTCCATGGTGTTTGATGGTGCGGATGGTGATGCTTCTTCTGATGTTTCTTCTGGTAACGGTTCAATGAACTTACTGAAAATGTCACTCTGAGGAATGTCGAAATTAAATACTCGGTTTCTATTTTTTAAAATAAAGAGTTGTTCCCAAACAAACTTCTATGAAAGGAAGATTGGTTGTACATGTTTCGATTATTTTATATTTTGTATTTATATCATTTCCTTAATATTTTGTTTCAGAAATGTGTTTTAGAATGATGTCTTTTTTTATATCTCTGCCTCTGAGTCCCTATTGTCATGTTCACATCCAATTGGTTAACATATTGTCTAAACTAAAAGTTAAATTTTACCATTTGGCACATTATTCTTATTCTATGCACTTTATGTCCAACATAAAGGACATATTGTCCTTTTAAGTATTGGTCTGTTAATAAATATTGTTTGAAGGTGTGCATTGTACAGGGGCTAGAGGAGGTGTTAAAAGGTGCACAAATAGGAAATTGTGGCCAGGGAAGTACAATACTTTGATCAGGGAAAGTTTTAAGTTTTTATGAGAACCCTCGCAATTACTATAATTTCTTTTCTTTTTATAGGGACATTAAAATTTATGGTGATTTATATGCAGGCTCTTTTCACTGCGTGAGAGAACCGAGAGTCATGGATGAACTGGTGTAGACATAGGTACATTAAAATTCTTACCTCAGAAACAGCCAGCATATCTCTTATTGTTTCATTAAAAAAAATGGGTCCTGTTATTCTTCTAGCACTTATCACCCACCACACTCCAATTTTCAGCTCATAGTGAAGTGTTTCAACTGATAGCACATGTTTTTCTGAAGCCTGATATTGACTGTGTTCATGTTAATTTGTTGAGTTAGTTTGTTTAAAACTTTTGAGACAATCTTTCTAAACTGGTACCTATTTCATCTGGTGTATTTTCTGTTAAAACTGACCTAATATGTTTGTCTAACACTGAACTCGAAGCTTCAAAGTCATTGACAATAATGGAAATGCTTCCCCGTAACCTGAAAATTGGAGTGTAGTGTGTGATATGTGGTAGGAAAATAAGACCATTTTGTTTAATGAAACAATGAGAGGTTTTTGCCTGTACGTGAGGTAAGATTTCAGTGTGCCTCTGCTGGCACCATTTTGCTGGCCATTCTTGGTTCTCTCATGTAGTAAAGAGAGCGAGCGCATAGGTTACCATATGTTTTAATAACCCTACATACTCGTTTTTTCTAGCTTATATTACAATAAGTGGTTTCCTTACAAAAATTGAATTTGTGCAGTTTCTCTGCAGTATTGTCTTTCAAACTATGCCAGAAGTGTATAAACTGCCTGTTACTGAGGATTGTTGCTGATTTAGCATGAATTGTGAGATTTCTATTTTTTACTGTCTGTATTTTTTGGTTTAATATTTCCACTTTAGTTATCTCAGTTGTTTATTCCTGCATTTGCTTTTCATGTTATTTTTTGTATCAGAATAAATCATGAATAAATATATAGCCAGAGCGTGGTGCTGATGACCTCAGCAGTTTTGTGCCACTCGAATGCTATTACTACTATAGGGTTATTGAGAAATAGCTCTGCAGTCTCCTATAACCAAAATTCCCCTAGAGACAGGAATTCTGGTGGCAGACTGAGTGCTGCAAGCCTACGGTTATTTATAATGTTCCATGAAATAAAGTATATGATAGATTCACGTATGTAATTCATGAAAGGTAATGTAGATAAACAGAATACCAAGTTATCTTGAGTGGTATGCACTGGCATGGTGTGGAGGAACTTGTTGATACTAGTACCACCACCACTGCTGCTACTGCCACCGCCGCTGCTGCTGCTTCCCTACTGTGCTCTCGGTGATCTGTCTTGAGGTTGATTTTATAAACATGTCACAGTTGTAGCACTGTGGGTTATGTGGAAATGTGGTACCCCTTGTATTTCAGCTATTTTCAGCATTTTATGTAATGATATGAATATATTTCACATGTATTGTTCAGCGAAGCCATTCAGTGGTTGAACAGTAAGCTTATGATAATGCACTTATTAAAGATAGCTTCTGGAAGATTATAGGTGAGAGGCTTAAAATATCTTGACTCTTCCGTAAAACCTTGTCTTCTTAATTAGTTGGTTATCGAAACAGAGATTACAGAACAATCAGATCGAATCAAAGGCAAATCTGGGATTCCTTTAGAGAAGGGCTTACATATTCTGAAAGATATATCTTATCAATGAATAAAGTGGAGTTAATAATGGAGAATTTTAATTTCTGAATTTTCAAACATAATGTAAATGACCTTGAATTATTGTTTGGATGCAAGATTTAATAATTTACATTTTGAGAAAACTTATGAAATTATTTATTAAGTAAAGATACCTTTTAAACATAATATTTAAGTAGTTTGATTACTCAGTTTTACTGCAAGCTGTTGATCCTTATTGACTATTTCTAATTCAAAGTTATTCAATAGTAAATGTAAGAAGTTTTATTTCAGCCTGTTTCTTTTCCATTTAGTGGAACACCTATTGATATATAATCCACCATTATAATAAATTCGCTCATTGACTGTAAATGATTAGATGTTATCTGGTTTAAGTAAATTTAATAGAAGCAAAAGTTCCACTTAACATATACAAAGTGATACAAACAGTGAAACTTTTCAATGATTTTGTAGAAGTATTTGAGTTGATCTACACACACTTTTAGTTTCACTTAACTTACTTTTTATGCAGATGCCTTTCAAGAAACTGTTGATAATGACGATAATGAAGTCTTTGAAATGCGTCTGGATGAAAAGCAAGTTAAGTGAAACTAAAAGTGTCTATAGGTTGACTCAAATACTTCTACAAAAGAAATAAAAGTGTTGACTGGGACTTTACCAAAGCAACACAATTTGTATGTTTCTTTCTGTAATTAAGAGGGACTAAGAGGGATGGATCAAATCAAACATTAGCTGTTGTGCAGTTGGGATACGGAAGGGTATGTGGAAAAGGACATAGCACGATGGGGATACAGTAGGCTATGTTAAAATCTACCTTATATCAACAATAGGCAGTATGAACCACAAGAAATTTATTGCTGCGTACATTTTAATTGATAAAAGTAGAAGATCCAAGTTAAATTATTTTATCTGTGATGGTTACTCCTATCATCAATTTATACAACTGTTTCAAAGCAAGGTTCACACCATTCAAGCAGATCCAACTTCATGATTAAAGAGGAAATGAATGACAGTTTTTAAAATATTAGTTTTTTATTAGTATTAATGAAATTAATAAAAGTGTACAGAACACTTATCCCCACCCCCACCCTCAAAAAAGGTGGGAAACTGTTAAACAGAAAATTGAGAAAAGAATTAAAATATGTCCTGTAACATATTTGTTGGTATCAGCTGATTTTCATAATTATGGAATGATTTCACCATTTTTGGATGCAAAACCAAATGTTAATACATGAAGTAACTGTATAAGGAATTAGAATAAAATTTCCAGTAATCCAGAATCCTAATGAGAATTTCAATGCAGTTTTCAGCTAATAATAGACCACAGTGTGGGTTAAAAAGTTTTAACAGTTATTGTGTGACCAGTGGATCTCTAGCCCTGATGTTTCACAGTTGTGATGAGATGGAGGGGGAAGGTTAACGTTGCCAACTTATAGTAATGAGTTTCGGAAAATGGATTCTCAAAATTATCTTAACAATGAAAGTATATAATGTTTAAGTTTAAAGCGTGAAATACAGGTTTCGGTTTTATTTTCATGCAATAACTTCGTTACATGACTTCTGCTCGAATATTACCTTTACATCTGTTATGGGCAATAGCTGTTACTTTTGGCAATACTGGAAGCAAGTAACTCACCGGATATTCAAACTGTCTCCTAGCACCAATCAGCGGTCTCACTGCTAGGCGTGGCTTCCAAATGTAGCACCATGTTGCCAACTCCATTTTACAAGAACCATGTGGTTTCAATTGGTTTGTTGTTTGTACCAATTTTTTTCCGGTAGGTAAATGGTGTGACAATTGTCTCCATATTCTACTATTCTGTGATCATTTATATGCATACTGTCCATCTAAATTTATGAAGTAGCGATGCGATCTGCAGATGTATTAAATGTTTCTGATACCCTGTTTGAAAGAACTGGCAACACTGTGTCGCGAGGCCTTGGTAAATGTCAGAGCTGGAGATCCACTGGCTGTACAATAGATAAAATTGGAAGGTTGAATGAGAACTTGAAAAATTCAGTGAAGTTATAGAATATTTATAACAATAGTTATTACAAGGACTAGGATTTTTATGCGATTTAAACATGTAGGATATGTACATATTTATGTAATAGCCTTAGGTAAAATATGTACTATTACATAAAATTGTTTAAAATATGTAACCTTAAATTAATTCAATCTTTATACAAACAATGCATTAAAGATTGTTACTTGAAGATTCCTCATTTTATTAAGTATATTTTTGCAAAGTAAATTGTGGTAAAATATTTAAGCATGTACATATTATAGAAAATTTAAATAAATTCCATTATAATGAAGATTCACAATTATTTTAATTTTCAAAGTCACTTTTAGAGCTATCTGATCTCTAAACATTACTTTGCAGAACCCAATGTACTTGCATTATTCTGAATTGCAGTGCACTATTCACTATTCTCCAAGTTTTCCATTGTCATGGAATGCCAACTGCCAGATATGTTTTATACATATATAGAAAATGATCTCTCTACATTACAGGAAGTTGCTGGTGCAAATTTAAGGATTATATTACTTTCTCTACTGGTAAGTAGGGGAAGTATTGTATTCCACCCAAAAATTTGATGTTGAGATTTCACCGGAAATATATGTTTTGAGATCCCCTGAATCCAAAAAAAAAAGCATTTTTAGAATGTGTGTGTCTGTGGACAGCATAACTCAAAAACGAAAAGTAGGTTAAAAACCAAAGTTGATATTAAGTTTAATGTCTTTCAAGGATGCGACACGAAGATTTTGAAGAAAATGGCCCCACCCTAAACTACCCTTTACATGGAAGATTTTTTGAAAATTTTGATTTTCTTGAAAATGGCTCTTACAATTTTGATCAAAATGTCATATGTTTGATATATTTTTATGACAAATGAAATGTATATCTTGAATTTTCTGGCCATAGCCCCTGTAGTCGTATTTACTCTGGATGACTTTTGCGTAACTGGTAAACTGTTAGAGATAGACCAAATCATACTATACAAAAAATGTAGATCTTGCTAAAATACACAGTTTATGTCTCAATAAATTTTCTTGTAAGGTGAATCATTTTGGAGATATTCCTTGTTATGTGTGTGAGTTTCAGAAAACTTATAACTTTCGTGAAATGGATCATTGTTCATTTTTATATGTTAAGTGTGCAAAGAGAACAGATTCTCAAAGCTTTAAAACATTTGACTCGCACAAAGCCTACTTATTCTAACATTCCCCTTGCACCTACAAGGAAATAAGCAATAAGATAATTTGTACAAATGTTTACCTTAACTAACACGAAGAAGATATAGGAATAAGAGTTTGTAAGAATGGTTAGTACAAGAGTAGAGAAAGTCATGTGAGTGCAACACATCAGATTTTTTTTCAGGGGAGATATATCATCTGAAGGCATCTCTTCTTCACAGCTGAGGATCTTGCACACTGCTATCACTGTTGAGAAGCCAGAGTTTCTCTCCATAAAAGATATAAAAGATAAAATTTCTTTATTACTTGTATTCTAACAGTCTCTTCAACAGCACTTAACTTGGATTTCATATCTTCCACAATGTTCAAAGATTCCTTCAATGGCATGCCGTGAGTATGTAATTTCAAAATAATGTCCAAAATTGCTTTGGATATAGGCTAACTGTTACTGAACTTTAGAACCACTGAAGGACTTACAGGGTCACTCACCGAAGCTGCTAATTTACCTGGAAACAAATCTATCACAGACTTCACATCTTGAAAATGTTCACTATAAAAGCTGGCAGCTTCCATCTACATACCCCGTCTAGTCAGGGTAGGCTCAGGCGGTAATTTCACATTTGGCAATTGTTTGTAGTGTAACACACGTTGGGGGGGGGACTTTAACGAATTCTTTCTTGGTGTTTGAAATAATGCTGTTCACTTGTGGATATTTATTTCACACTTCTTTGCACATTTGCTTTGGCAACACATAGCAGTCCATGGGTGAGACACTTAAAGCAGTTCTCACCTAGAGCATGTACACTGCAGCATCAGAATAAAGAACAAGAACTTTGTTTAACACCTTCAGGCCATAGCACTTTAAGTTCATCATTCACAAAATGAGCCAGTGTTGAATGATTTGTGTGTTCTAACACTTTCAAAGAAATCAGAAAAGGTGTAGGGGATTCTTCTCCATCCAGCTTACCAATCACAAGATTGACGACACAGTGTCCTTTCACATCTGTAGTTTCATCTACAGTGATCCATATATAGTTGCTGATTATGTATATGACTTGGCATATATGCCAGCTGTTCCTTGTAACATAAATTGCATGTAGCCTTTTTGGAGGTAAAATCATTATTTATCTGCACTCCTGCAATACTTCTCTAAAAATGCATGGTATTTAGATACCTTGAGTTTGTACCATGGAATATGGAATATTATGGAATATTTGCGGCAACCATAGCAGTACACATGTCATAGAAGGATACATTCCTTGCACTTCAAGACTGTTGCATTTGAGATAGGACTTGCTTTTTAGATAAAATAAGATTTGTAGCTTTCCTGGCGACGAACATATTCAAGATGCTCTCGGGCTTCGAGCCAGGTGTAGTGATGAAAAGACATCAACGTTTCGGGAGTGTACATCTCTCCCATCTTCAGGATGAATGACTAGCAAGAGTGAAGGGACCAGCTCTTAGACGATCCAGCCTACAGAGTCCTCGGGAAGGATCCTACCACTTCCATTGAGCGACGGACCACTCAACTAATTAGAAGATCCAGTCTTTCTCCAGAAACCAAGCACTTTATATCACCGTCGGGATCCAGGGCTCCTAGAATGTATGGACTCCCCAAGATCCACAAAATGGACGTCCCTTTACGCCCCATTGTTGACGCCACGGGCAGCCCTACATACCTGCTGGCATGCCACTTAGCGCGTCTGTTGCAACCTCTGGTAGGGGATTGCCCACACCACGTGACGAACTCCCCACAGTTCATACAGTGCTTGAACAACATCACTACTGGCCCTTCTGATCTTCTCGTCAGCTTCGACGTGGTATCTCTTTTTACAAGGGTACCGCTACAAGAAACCATCCAGCTTCTGAAGGAACACTTTCCGGCTGACATCATCGAGCTCTTTCGGCACACTCTAACGTCCACTTTCTTCCTGTTTGGTGGCAGATTTTATGAACAGGTAGACGGTGTGGCAATGGGCTCTCCGTTGTCACCAGTAATAGCAAATTTCTACATGGAACACCTGGAACATGAAATACTGGCCACAGCCCCACTTAAGCCATCTCTTTTCTACTGGTATGTTGACGACACATTCGTTATATGGCCACATGGACGAGAAACTTTGCCGAGCTTTCTCACACACCTCAACAGCCTCCAACCCCAAATTCAGTTCACCATGGAAGTTGAGAAGGACGGAAATCTGCCATTTTTGGACATCCTGGTCTCCAGAAACAACGGTACTCTGGGGCATGCAGTATACCGCAAACCAACACATACTGACCTCTATTTGAATGCTCGCAGTTTCCATCATAAGTCTCAACGGGTCGGAGTTCTCAACACTCTGTTCCACAGAGCTCTGTCGATCTCCGATCCCAGCCACCTACAACAAGAGCTGCAGCACCTGAGGCACACATTCCGCCAAAATGGCTACTCTGTAGAGGATATTGAAGCCACTATCTCCAAGGCCAAGAGAGGAAAACCACAAACTCAGCAAACACCAGACCAGCCGACCGCCACTGCCTGCATCCCATACACTGGCAATCTTTCCGGCAGAATCAGTAGAATTCTCGCTAAACACAACATCAGAACCATCCACAAGCCGCCTTTGAAGATCCAACACCTAGTGAGGCCGGTTAAGGACAAACTGCTCCTTAATGTACCAGGGGTATACCGTATCCCCTGTGAATGCGGGACGCCGTACATAGGGCAAACCGGCAGGACCATTTCCACCAGAGTCAAGGAGCACGAACGGTCCATACGATTAATGCAGCCTGAAAAGTCAGGGCTGGCGGAGCACTGCTTTGAAAAAGACCACAGAGCCAACTTCAAAGAAACGACCATTGTGGCAAAATGTAGCGGTTTATGGGAACGGAGGGTTAAGGAGGCTCTGGCCATCTCCTCCGAGAAGAGTACACTGAACCGGGACGCTGGATTGCAGTTTAGTCCATCTTGAAAACCAGCCTTAAAATTGGAAATCGACCGACTCAAAAAACACAGATTCCAACGGAGCGGTGAACCACCTCCACACTAGACTGGGTGTTTTCTACTCGGTACATACTGGCTGACAGTACTGGTCCCTTCACTCTTGCTAGTCATTCATCCTGAAGATGGGAGAGATGTACACTCCCGAAACGTTGATGTCTTTTCATCACTACACCTGGCTCGAAGCCCGAGAGCATCTTGAATATGCTTTTTAGATGTTTGTAGTGCTTTATTCCTAGTATGCAAGGCACTGTGCACATGTTGGTCAAGTTGTGATTTAATTGAACATGTAATCTTCTTATTATAAGCCTGGCAGAAAATTTCAGCTCCATCAGTAGTGAATGAATCATCTATTGTAACCCATGATTTTAAAGTTGACGATAATTTTTACGCTACCGAAGGCATCGCGCATGGAATTCAGTTAAACACTAAACTTACGAACTCAAGAATAACTTGGCCTCACACACTGATCAACACAAGAAAACTGAACATGTTTTCGATTGTCACCAGACAGGCTAGCATGAAACCGTAACCTATTGTCACGCAGGAATCCTTTATTGCTATCTCTTAAGGTTCCCTTTCTCAGTGACTCAAACACAGAAAGCTTAATTAACAAGTGGATGAAAAATTATCTACACACATGTGCGTGCATATTGTTCTGTACAAAGGTGCTCGGATAATCCACAAACTGCATAATCCACACAAATAATCTGGAGTTTACTGTATTTTGATTGCAAAAAAAATACTTTTTTTACAGTAAGAGGCAGTATGTTTTTTTACATAAACAAGTAAAAATATGTAAATGAATGTCAGTATGCTCAAATATGTAAAATATGTAAGAATAGCATGCCATATGATAGCTAAGGCTGTAATTCATGGACATTTATCATTTTTACTTGCATGAGCAAAGAGAAAGAATATGTATTTACATACAAATCCTAGCTCTGGTTACAACCATGACTAGTTGTATGTAAGACGTCTTGTCATATTTAATCTAACTTGTGAAAGCTAATTTTCAAAACTTGTTAAAACTGGTTTTAACAGAATTTCAGCAGAAACACTGCAAAACTGTGCACTTACAAACCATTTCCTATACCTTAAGTTGGTGGTCTGTTTAGATGTTGGCAATAGTGCTATTGCATTTGTTTAATTAAGAAGAGTCTTTAGTATAAACATATTACATCACTTACTTCAAAGTTAACTGGTACATGTTTTGGAGATAGATTCGTTTCCATTCTCAATCAAACTTCAATAATATAATTTGTTTATAATGCTGACTCATATTCTTAATTGGATAACTCATTACTGTTTATAATTTTCTACCATGAAAGTAAAAAGGCACTTATTTTGTTATGATAATTTATTAGATCATGATAAGTTCAACCATAAGATGTTCATTTTCCACAGCTACCCACTGCTAAACCTTCCTCTTCCTGGAAATGTTCCTCAACAACTTGCTGGAAATTTTTCATTTTTGAAGAGTATCAACAGCTCAGATACTGGGAATGGTAATCTCCCACGCTGGTTCACAGGTCCATCAAAATATTATGTCCAGCAGGTGAGCAGAACATTTAACTTGAGATCAAAGAAAAATGCTACAAAAAGCAAAGTGGTATGTTAGTAATGTAATGATCTGTGTTCATAGGTTGTTTTGAAAACTGCTGTATCACCATGGACACTGGATTTGGTTCTTACTGATGCATTCCGAGCTCCTCTCGCAGAGGTGTTCAAGCTGCTTGAAGTAATCCATAATTACCAGTTGGACAACAGGTATCACAGCTGCTGTCTTATTTAAAAAATAATTCAAGAGCAGATGATAAGTGAGAAGAAAGTAGCTTTATGGGATGTGCAAACCAAGTATTTTTGCTTGTAGTAGAGTAAATCAAAATGGGTAGTACGAAACCATTTCTGTGTTTGCTCTAGCACAATTTATTTCTTACATGTGGATATAACAGGAAGAGTTGATTTTCCAAGGTGCTACAGACATGCACATATGTTTGTTGTGGGCATCTTTGGTGACATGACAGCTATACTTACTTTAAGGTTTTAAACTGACTAGCATCACGGCTACTCTGTTTCCACTTGTGTCATAGGAATTTTTTCTTGCAGAAACAATGAATTTGTAAAACGTAAAAGTCATACATGTTCACCAGAATGCAATATTAGTAGTACTAATTTACTAATTCAAATATAATACTATTACAACACTGAATTTACCATGGTATCTACTGACCCAGAACACTTTGAAAACCTGGAATTGTCCTGGCATTTTATTTTGATCTGGAAAGAACTGAGGATATTGTTTAGAAAAGCTTACGCAAGCACTTGATCAGAATTTAAGAGGTAGAACTGGAACTTAAAAATTCAATGCCACAACTACCTCTTAAACTTTGCCCACACACGGCTTGTGTGTTTAAAAACACCAACAGTAAGTTTGTTGGCATAAATAAATAATAATTACTTGATCAGAATTTCGGCAAAGTCCCACTCGGCAGTGTGTACGAATGGTCACGAAAGTTGCCGAAGTTGCTGTGTTAATGCAGCGCTGCCAACAGCAGAATGTCCCTAGGAGTTTGTTGCCAATAGTAAGTTTGAATGTTTTTGCGGGAGTCAGCAGTATGTTGCTGGCCTTCTTAGAAGCAACTAGTGCAACGGATCGCTTTATCAGTATATTAGATTTGGCGCCTCTGTGCTTTAATGAGGAGTCATGCATGCAGTTCCTGTACGACGAGGGCCTGCTGAGGACTCGAATGCTATGCAGGGAATGTGATGTGCCCTAGGGCAAAGCCTACAGTCCCCCATCTGTGCCATCCCAGCGCATGGGGCTCCCTAAATGGATTTTTTCTCCACTCGAAAATTAAAAAATAAATAAATAAAAATAAATAAATAAAAAAGAACGATAATTAATAAAAATAATATAAATATAATAATATAATACTATGAAATATAATATTTTATATATATAAATAATATATATAATATAATATTAAATAATAATAATAATAATAATAATAATAATAATAATAATAATAATAATAATAATAATAATAATAATAATAATAATAATAATAATAATAATAATAATAATAATAATAATAATAATAATAATAATAATAATAATAATAATAATAATAATAATAATAATAATAATAATAATAATAATAATAATAATAATAATAATAATAATAATAATAATAATAATAATAATAATAATAATAATAATAATAATAATAATAATAATAATAATAATAATAATAATAATAATAATAATAATAATAATAATAATAATAATAATAATAATAATAATAATAATAATAATAATAATAATAATAATAATAATAATAATAATAATAATAATAATAATAATAATAATAATAATAATAATAATAATAATAATAATAATAATAATAATAATAATAATAATAATAATAATAATAATAATAATAATAATAATAATAATAATAATAATAATAATAATAATAATAATAATAATAATAATAATAATAATAATAATAATAATAATAATAATAATAATAATAATAATAATAATAATAATAATAATAATAATAATAATAATAATAATAATAATAATAATAATAATAATAATAATAATAATAATAATAATAATAATAATAATAATAATAATAATAATAATAATAATAATAATAATAATAATAATAATAATAATAATAATAATAATAATAATAATAATAATAATAATAATAATAATAATAATAATAATAATAATAATAATAATAATAATAACAATAATACAATAAAATAATATAATATGTTGTTTTCTAGTGCCTTGCATCTGGCAATGAAGCCATTAGCATTATATTATAATATAATGTAAAATAAATAAAAAAGGACGATAAATAATAAAAATAATATAAAGATGATGTATATAATATAAATCTAATAACATTAAAAATAATATAAAATAAAATAAATCAACCAAAAAAGAACGATAAGTAGTAAACATAATAAAAATATAATAATATTAAATATAATAAATATAATATATATATATAATATATATAATAACATTAAATAATAAAATAATAATAATAAAATAATAATAAATATAAGTATAATATATAGTATTATATATATAAATAATATATATAATATAAATGTAATAATCATCATCATACACGATAGCGGTATGTCTGTGGCGGCAACGACGCGAGTGAGTGCATTTGTGTGTAATGTGTTGGCAACAAAAACTAGTGTAATGTAAAAAGCAATGTTGGCAGATGTGAAAATTGTCTGCTAGTCATGCAGTGAAATCTAGTGGGCGATTGTGAAACTACTGTCGGCGCATGCGCAGTAAGTAAGTTCGGACTTAGAATCTGGCTGGCAAGTGGAAAGTGAGCTGTTCTAAACTTGAGCCAGAACTGAAATTGAAAGAAAATGTCTGGAGTTCTGAGAATATATACAATGATTTGGTTTAACTTCACTGTAATGTAATTAAAATTCTACTATTTTATAAAACTTGTAAGTTGGAAACTACTGCTTGGGACACCTAAAAATTTACCTATAGAAATTTCTAGCAGTTATCTTTTTGGAAAAATAACATCAATTAGCATGGATAATATGTGAAGATATTTTTAATGGGGTAAAGTAAACAAATTGAATTAACTTATATTTTTAATGCATACTGAATAAAAGTTGGTTCACAATGATGAGAACTGTTGCAAGAATGAGATCAAGAAAGTTAAAATATATGTATTATAATGTGAGCATTCACAATTATTGGGAGGCTTTCCCAGGTCCCTGGAACAGGAAAGAAGACTTGATCAAGTTTTAATGTTCTGTTACCTGGCATGGCATATGCGATCCATATTGTGCATGTTAGACGCATCACTGTAGAAATTATTCAAGGCTATCATGATATGAAACAGCTGTAGAGCTCTTACTAGTTGCAAGCTGAAAAAATGAAAGAGAGAAATTCTAACAAATGTGCATTCTGACCATAAATCTTGATTCAATGAAAAACTGAAGATATTAACAGTGAAGCAATACAAACCAATAAATATAACAAATATTTAGAGACTATAAGCTTCACTTATCTTTGTATTTGATGTAAGTTGTGGAAATTAAACATTAATGTGTAATAGAAAGACAAGTGAAGCTTAGTGTCTCTAAATATTTGTTATATTTGCTGATAAATCTTGATTCTTTCAGATCCATTGAGGATTGGATCTTTCAGCAAAAGCTCATTTGTAGTTTGTTTATATGCAACTGAGAACTGGCTATTGCCTGAAAAATAACAAAAATTAAAAGAACAGCAGAAGCCTCTAGAAATTAAGAAAGAACAACTAACAGTTTTAATGTATGTTCTTAATAAAGGAATGAGCCTTGATACACTGGAGGAATCAAAAATAGTAACGGATCTGCATTAAGGAAATGCCGAGCCTTTCAGACTTTGATATTGGCTGAATTGGAAGCAGGTGAAAAAATATAATTGATCAGTTACAAACAAGTGACATCTCAATTTGCAAAATTCACTTTCCATGTGATATCAATATGCATTCCCATTCTTGTTCACAGGTTATTATGAACTAAAATATTATAAGATGTTTTGCTTTCTGTTCTGATTTCCGTTATCGAGTTACTGTGAATCAGCCTTAACCCTTTGCGGTTGAAGTTCTGGGAAGAAATTTCCGTAGCCAGGATGGAGCTTTAAATTTGCTGCTAGAGCTACGCAAATGGGAGCAAAACTTCATGCAAAAGTGGCCTATGTTACTGCACTTACCTACACTGTAGATGATTATCAAACATAGCTGAGCTAAACAGAGAATTGTTGATGCACTGGAACAGTTTGTGCTGCTTACACTGTGCACTAATATGGGGATTTTTTAATTGTTTTAAGTTTGTAAACACTTTAGACCGAGATAAAGTATCCATGTCATAAAAAACACATACCAGTTCAATAGCTTTCGGCCATGAATAGTAAAGTATATAAAATGTAAATGGACACACGAACACTATGTACACATATACACGTCGCACACTTCTCATTATGACATAACAGTTACTTGTTATAATTGACAAGCGTGTGATAGCGTTCGAAACATTCGCTGATACACATGGCCGGTTTATTTGCACACGTATTGCAGTAGAAATAAGTTTCTTTTCTTGCCCCCTTGAGCTTTTGATTGCTGCAGACAATACAGTCTTTGTGTTTTTTTCCCCTCAAAGTGGTATACAAAATGTGGTGCATTGTTTAGCATTTCCTCTTTTTCAACCGTACTGGGGTGCGACCTAGGCCTTGGGTTGTTCATGCCTTTCACCAGACTCTCGACAAGTGACCTTATGTATTTTACATGTGACAAAGGATGGGTACTTGCCTGGAAATTTTGAACCTTGTACAAAATGTACGCATTTACTGTTGCTACTTCCAGGCACCAGAAAAATAGTTTGTGCCACAACTTCAACAATTTTTGCATAAAAGCATATGTTGCACAATAATGGTCACTGCGATCCACGCCTCCCATGTGTTTGGTATAATCAAGTACACACAGCAGTTTTTGTACATCTTTCCTTGTTCCTCCCTTCAAAATTGTTGTAATTTTCTGCATAGAGGTATCATGAAATGTAGAAATCATCAAGACTACCCTTTTGTCTTTCCATCCCATAACCAACACGTTGCCATTCCGGTAAGAACTGGTTTCGCCACATTTTAGTTTTTTCAAAACTCCCTGCTTCACAGGTTGCCTACCTTACCAGCAATTATAGTGCCAGTGGTGTGGCATTCACGCCTGTCTAACTCCTGTGCTAAATCTACACTACTATAATAGCGATCTGTAAATAAACTATAGCCACTAAATCCAAAAGCACAAAGTCCAAAGCGCACTATCAGAGATAGTACAATTCTCGTACTGAATTGCTTTTCAGGATTGATAAATTACAAATTTGTGCTGTGTGCTTTCCATAGTAGGGAATAAGACTGTGAACATAGCCAGTATCACTATCTGCCAAAACAAAAATCCTGATATCCCATTTGTGGGTTTTTTAGGGTTGTACATTTTAAAACTTATTTTGCCCTTGAATCCCACAGTAGATTCATCTATGGCAATATTTTTGCCTGGTAAAAAGTGTTCTTGAAATTTTTTTCCAGAAATTCAATTACACCGTGAACCTTTTGGGTTCTTCTAGGAGATGGAGCAGTGATATTCTGTGAATCATCCCCTACGTGTAGCATCCAAAAAATCTGCAAAAATCTATCCCGAGGCATAACATCACGAAAAAAACTTTATTTGAGTTGTCCTATCAGTGGACCAGTAATCCTTTAGTTCTGGAAGTGAAACAAGTGCCATGTTCAATATTATCCCCAAAAACTCTTTCATTTCTACTACAGACACATCAGCCCAAGTTTTCCAAATAGAGCATGGGGACAATTGTAATGCGGCAATTTTTTTCTCTGGCGCATCTATTTGTTTCCTTAGCTATTTGAGATATTAGCTGATCAATAAAAAATAAACTAAAGTATCCAATTGGCTCAGCATCAAAGGCAAGATTCAGTTTTGGACCTACATTCTTGGAAAAGGTAATATTCTTTGAGTTTCTGGTCAGTTTTGCCTATCAATTTCCATGTATCAGCACACGCAACATTTGCAGCACTTGTGTCGCTTTCACTCTTACTTACGGACTCCTCAGCACCGGATAGTTCCGCATCATTCTCCTCTTCAAATTCATTGTCCACATCGTCATCACTTACTGCATCCAACTCATATTGAATCATTAACCTTAATTCTTCCACATCTTCATCGCACAACACATCAAACTTTTGTTTTCTAATTCCAGAAGGACCTGATTTATGCGAGCTCGAAGCCATTGCAAAATACTGTGCATCCCAGACAGAAACATTTCCTCTGTATGTTGAAATAGTTAAAATAATTTCCGTACAGATTGCAGTATAGGCTGGGTAAAGCTGCCAGAAGCGTTACTTCTTGTAACTAAGACAAGAAAACGTGAAGAACTTTGCTGTTGATCATATGTCGACATTAATGTCGATCATTACTGTCGTGTCGATCATATGTCGACATACGACCGCAAAGGGTTAAGGAGTATATATAAATAGGAACATGTGACATACATTATAAAAATTAAAGGTGATTCTACATAAAATAAACATTTATAAAGATGAGTTGGATTATCAAACACTAAAGATCACTAAGTAAAATATACCTGAACATATTACGAGGACTAAGGATTTGGTTCCATTGCCAGCAGGTGTCCAACTGGTTCCTGGTGCTATTGGGGATCTTAATGTCAGGGATACCTGAAGCAGTGTCATCTGTTAGTGCAATGATGGACATCCAAATGTTGTTAGGAGGTGGCAAATCAAAATTCAAGAGATGATACTTGTGCTTTAATATAAGTTTTTTCCATCTTATTTAGTTCCACTGGGAACTGTTTCTAATACTTTCGTTTGTATAATTGAAATAAACATTGTTGCATCTGCTGCACCTTCAGCATAAAATAATTGTGAGAGAGCACCTCGTATAAAAGTTTTATAAGGTAGTAAACTTAAATATTAATAAAATTGTTGCTGGTACAGTAAGAAAGAAAATAAACAGTATATTCTTTGACTGCTCATAAGGCTTTTACTTAAAGACTCAATGCAAAATATGAAAAAGGAGAGGGTAAAGGAAAGAAAAGAAAAATAGACATAATTAGTATTTGAGTCATTCCATGTGCAATGCAAAATATGAAAAAGGAGAGGGTAAAGGAAAGAAAAGAAAAATAGACATAATTAGTATTTGAGTCATTCCATGTCAAATCGCACAAAATTTGACCTTCATGTCTCCGATTTCATTAATATTAAATGTACGTGTTCTGCAAATGAAAAAATGATACCCCTATTTTTTTTTTGTCTTTAAATTAATTATTTTGGTAAATATAAGGCATTCAATTTTTGGATGTTTCTTGCACACCGTTCTACATAAACATAAATATCTCTGGTATTATTTTTCAGATAAATATGATCTGTAGCTCATTTTGAACATTGAAATAAAAAAAAATAATTATTATTTATTTATGCCAACAAACTTACTGTTGGTGTTTTTAAACACACAAGCCGTGTGTGGGCAAAGTTTGAGAGGTAGAGCTGGAACTTAAAAATTCAATGCCACAACTGGGATTTGAACCACAGACCTTCCGCTTACCGGGCGGACGCTCTAACCACTGAGCTATTGTGACAAACTGCCAGAATGGCATTAAATTCACAAACCAGTTCGTATTTCTCCTGGTAAACCACAAAGGCAGTCTCACATCAGAGACAAATAACCCCAATGGTGACTTACTATTGTAAGTACTTTATATCCCAGGATTAAATAACCTTCAGATGGTAATTATTATTTATTAATGCCAACAAACTTACTGTTGGTGTTTTTAAACACACAAGCCGTGTGTGGGCAAAGTTTGAGAGGTAGAACTGGAACTTAAAAATTCAATGCCACAACTGGGATTTGAACCACAGACCTTCCGCTTACCGGGCGGACGCTCTAACCACTGAGCTATTGTGACAAACAGTAAGTTTGTTGGCATAAATAAATAATAATTACCATCTGAAGGTTATTTAATCCTGGGATATAAAGTACTTACAATAGTAAGTCACCATTGGGGTAATTTGTCTCTGATGTGAGACTGCCTTTGTGGTTTACCAGGAGAAATACGAACTGGTTTGAGAATTTAATGCCATTCTGGCAGTTTGTCACAATAGCTCAGTGGTTAGAGCGTCCGCCCGGTAAGCGGAAGGTCTGTGGTTCAAATCCCAGTTGTGGCATTGAATTTTTAAGTTCCAGTTCTACCTCTTTAAAAAAAAAAAAAAAAAAAAAAAATTAGTTTGATATTTCCTATTTTTACAAGGCCATTAACATTATAAACATCATTAACAATACTTACTCTAAACTAAAAATTTCCGGGAAAATTTTTAACACGTAGCTTGATGATGCCATGTAATCCTAGAAAAAGCTCAGAATGGAATTCTAAATACATGCAGAGAAATTAAATAAGTTACCAAGCCATGCAGACTGGAGTAACACTGTTTACACGACCAGAAGGTATACACACCGCGTGCAGCTGATTGCGAGTCATGCATTGTACTTCTGTAGAGGTCAAACTGTTAGCATAAACGCTGAAATGGGTCATTTCACGTCAAATCGAACATTTTTGAAACTTGACATACTATTTTCTCCAATTTGTTTAATCTTATCAATAGTTGAGATTAAATAATATGTATGTTTTCTTTTTGGTGTGACACGCTTATTTTGCACTTTATTAATATTATTTGAAGTTTAGAATTTTCGTGGTTGCAGCAGTCTAAAGTAAAAAAAATTGCAGTTTTGCATGCCATTGTTTTAGGTTCACTCAAAATATAAAATAGGCCCCTTTTAGGGGGTTGTATTTTTAAAATATATTTTAATTACTAAACGCTTACTTTTAAAAAAACTGAGAAAATATAATTATAGTTAGAAGTATTGTGCATTGAACTAAGCTCGTTTCAGAATGGGATTCGAATAAGATGTGATATAAATACTTTACTAATGACGTGTGTGTGGTGAGTCACTTGGATCGATTGAGGAAAGTGCTGTGAACACATGGGCAAAGTGTCATTGTACATCTGGTGTTTATTGTTTGCATAATATAATTTTATCGCTAGTTGACCTTTAGTGTGAGCTGTGGTGTTGATTGTGCTTGTGTATAATCTTGGCTGATTTGGTGCAACGGAGTTACAGCTACTGTTTTAACCCATTCAAATTAATCACAGAGTTCGTAATAAAAAGCTGAGACCAGAGACGTCAGCAATGCTGATTAAACTTAAATGAGAAGACTTAAACTTATCTCGCGATTTGAAATTTTGTGATAGTTGCCGCATGAAAATTTCAAAACTTCCAAAGGAACAAACCACCACTGAGTTATGTGTGCCTAGTGCTAGTGAAAGTTTGGTAGAAGAACATGATAGTGATAGCTCCTCATCCTCTAGTGACGCAGTAAGTATGGTCCAAACAGATGTAACAGATAAACTGAATGACAGTTTGGCTGCAATAGGAGAATTTCCAAAAAAGAAAAGAAAACTCGCAAAAACGCTACCCTAGAGAGAAGTTGCAGAAAATACCACAGGCAATGAAGCAGAAAATATTTCATGCTACAGACTCTGCTTCATATGAAACTTCAAATAATTGTGAAATAATACAAAAATTAACATTCTTTCCATGAAACGGATGACAAAAATCTTAAAATACAAATACTGCCAATTTTTGATAGCTGGTCGTACAATAAAATAAAACATTTTGCTGTCTGAACTCACATGATACGAATATCCAAACAGGTGGCCAAGAAACCAACCCCGTACCCCAAGTCCGGAAAACGTTTAGACCTTACAAAAGGTTTCTGAATTTTATTCAGCGTTTAGTAATGAAAACATATTTTAAAAATACTACCCCCTAAAAGGGACCTATTTTATATTTTGAGTGAACCTAAAACAATGGCATGCAAAACTGCAATTTTTTTTTACTTTAGACTGCTGCAACCACGAAAATTCTAAACTTCAAATAGTATTTGGTATAATGATTTTTATATAATACAGTAAGCGAATATACCGTAAGAATAATATTAATAAAGCGCAAAATAAGCGTGTCACACCAAAAAGAAAACATACATATTATTTAATCTCATCTATTGATAAGATTAAACAAATTGGAGAAAATAGTATGTCAAGTTTCAAAAATGTTCGATTTGACGTGAAATGGCCCATTTCATTGTTTGTGCTAACAGTTTGACCATGACGGAAGTACAACGCATGACTCGCAATCAGCTGTACGTGGTGTGTATTACCTTCTATCCGTGAATGCAGCGTTACTTCAGTCTTCACGGCTTGGTAAGTTATTTAATTTCTCTGCATGTATTTAGAATTCCATTCTGAACTTTTTCTAGGATTACATGGCATCATCAAGCTATGTGTTAAAAATTTTCCCGGAAATTTTTAGTTTAGAGTAAGTATTGTTAATGATGTTTATAATGTTAATGACCTTGTAAAAATAGGAAATATCAAACTAATTGTTTTTTGTTTAACGTATAAAGTACGCATTTCAATGTTCAAAATGAGCTACAGATCATATTTACCTGAAAAATAATACCAGAGATATTTATGTTTATGTAGAAAGGTGTGCGAGAAATATCCGAAAATTTAATGCTTTATATTTACCAAAGTAATTAATTTAAAGACAAACGAAAAAATAGGGGTATCATTTTTTCATTCGCAGAACACGTACATTTAATATTAATGAAATCGGAGACATGAAGGTCAAATTTTGTGCGATTTGACATGGAATGACTCATTTGGATGATAACAGTAAAATTGTGGGCATGAGTGTAACAGTTGTATTGAAGAAAACAGCTACATTGGTTAGTGCCCCCTCCAGAAAAGAAAAACTAGGAAGATTTACCTGGAAATATAAATGCACCTTCTACTGGACACCCTGTTTATCTACTCAGAACCCAGAATGCTTAACAGAAACACAGCATTAATTTTCTTATAGCCACAAAGGGTCAAACATAAAAAACACACTTTGGAGGTAGATATAGTGGATGTCCCCCTCGAATCTCCCTGATTTCCATTGCTTTGCAAATTAAAACCAAAAACACTAAGACAATTTTATGAATTTTATTGAAAAGTACAACTCATATATTTTCTTGAAAATAATCAGTAGTTTTCTATGTGCACTCCTTGGGTTGCACACAGAATATCCAAACAATATTCAATTTCAGTCCAGGTTCGCTCCAGCATATTTGGTGTGATGGTTGCTACTGCTTCTATGATGTGTGTACTTAAGACGTTAATGTCGGGTACTTTTGTAGCGTGTACAATGTCCTTTACATAACCCCATAGAAAAAAATCAAATGGAGTTTTGGCCCGTCACGTCCGATCCAGCTGTTTGGGAAAGCATTGTTCAGAGTGTATGCACAAAGTGGCTCCAGTGAGGTGGTGCACCATCTTGCTGGAAGATTATGTCTGGCTGCTTGTGTGCTAACTGGGGAAATGCGTACTGTTCAAGCATGTCTAAATACGTAATGCCTGTAACAGTTGGCTCCATGAAGAAAGGACCAGTTATCATGTCCTTCATGAGACCACACCATACGTTTACTTTAGGGCTGTCTGGAAGACATGTGGTTTTTCTGAACCCCATATTCTAACATGACTTTCCCAGACACGTGAAAAGTTGACTCGTCCGAATACATGACAAAACTCAAGAAATCATTGTTTTGATTGTTACGCTCCAGAATGGTAGCTGTGGAAATTCTGTCACTGTGGTCAGTCTTGTGGCTTGATTTGATGAAGAAGCTGCAACTTATATGCATATAACCGCAGTCGCTTGTGTAGGACCCTTTGTAGTGTTGCACAGAGCATCTGCAGTTCACGTGATGCATGCCTTATGGATTTGCGCGGGCTACAAGTAAAGGCAGTTCTAACTTTTTCTACTCGCTCTTCAGATATGCACCGACCTCCTCCATGTCGCTTTTGCACACTGCGTGTAGCTAAAAATGTTGCAGTGCATTCTTTTATGGTCTTTGGATGAGGAGAATTTTTATGGAACACATGCCTAAATTGTCTTTGCACTGTAATGATAGACTTGTACTCTGCATACCATAAAACTGCCCGCACTGTCTCTTGCATGGACCCCATGTTGATTACAGTACATTGGTGCCGCTCAGTGATGTATTTAGAATTTTCAAAAATATACTGGTAAAACTTGATTAATTCCCCTTTCCTTCACTTCAAACTGGAATAGAATATCTACAACAGAGAAGTTTTAAAAGTAAGTTAAAATCAAGGAGATTCGAGGGGGCCACCCTGTATATCCTACAACTCTGGTGTTACCTTTGCAATACCATGTTTGAATTGACAGTGTTTTGAACCAGAAAATACAATTAATTTTGCTCTTTTCATATTAATCAATGAATGTTGTCATAAGTCTCCTAGTTTCATTAAACACGTCCAATTCATGAAGCTTAAGTGTGAAATAACAATGTAAATCATATAGCAATGAATGTAAATGCATTGATATTCACCGTGTCAAACCTATGCAAACTATCCTGCTTATATGTGGGCTATTCCTTTGCCTGTGTGTCTACACCAGTAGAAGAAATCTGTGTTTGTTAAACAGTTTGAACGAGGTCACCTGTATGCAGCTTTAATTTCTGTAACTCATATGCAAGTAAGGAATGCATATCTTGTTCTTCACATATTTAAAAAATCTGATGTGTTGCACTCACATGACTTTCTCTACTCTTGAATTAACCATTCTTACAAACTCTTATTCCTATATCTTCTTTCTTGTTAGTTGAGATAAACATTTGTACAAATTATCTTATTGCTTATTTCCTTGTAGGTGGAAGGGGAATGTTAGAATACAGTAGGCTTTGTGCGATAGTCAAATGTTTGAGATTCTGTTGTCTTTGCACACTTAACATATATAAAAATGAACAGCGATGACCCATTTCACGAAAGTTCTAAGTTTTCTGAAACTCACACACATAACAAGGAATATCTCTGAAATGGTTCACCCTACAAGAAAATTTATTGAGACATAAATTGTGTATTTTAGCAAGATCTACATTTTTTGTATAGTATGATTTGGTCTATCTCTAACGGTTTACCAGTTATGGAAAATTCATCCAGAGCAAATACGACTACAGGGGCAATAGCCAGAAAATTCAAGATACATATTTCATTTGTCATCAAAATATCTCAAACATATGGCATTTTAATCAAAATCGTTAGAGCCATTTTCAAGAAAATCAAACTTTTTGAAAAATCTTCCATGTAAAGGGTAGTTTAGGGTGGGGCTATTTTCTTCAAAATCTTCGTGTCACATCCTTGAAAGACATTAAACTTAAATACCAACTTTGGTTTTTAACCGACTTTTCGTTTTTGAGTTATGCTGTCCACAGACTGACACACAGACACACACACGGACCTTTTTCTAAAAATGCTTTTTTTGGATTCAGGGGGCCTCAAAACATGTATTTCCGGTGAAATCTCGACATCGAATTTTTGGGTGGAATACAATACTTCCCCTACTTACCAGTAGAGAAAGTAAAAAGGTTAGTGTTTTAGCTAGGCCTGGTGTTTCAGATCACCATAGGCACAACATTCTGCCCATATGACCAATTTAGCATTATTGTATATGAGGACTGAACTCTAGAGCATTTTGGAAATTCCAAATAAAACATGGAATTTTAATCTTTCATTTTGTATCTCATTTATAAAATTCATTACATCAATTACAGATGAGTAGTACAAAAGTAAAATATATTTTGAATTATCCGGTGCTACTGAATCACATGCACAAGCTTAGAAAGTGCATTATTCTCATTCACAAAATAGGTTGATTGCCTCTGTGATTGAGTAGTTAGCAGTCTATCTTCTTAACCCAGAAGAGGGGGTTAAGGTTCCTGGCAAGAAACATATTCTTTTAATTGGAAAAATTCCATACCTTCCGCAGTGTGTGGTAGTATGATGTGTGTATGTTTGACAGAAATTATTAGAATCAACCTAAATATTATAGTATATTCTATTGAAATAATCAACAACTTCCCATATTTGTGGGTTGCCAAATTGACAAAGTAAACAAAAAGACAAATAAGACAAATGACAAAAGTCATTAGACAAACGTTGGAATTTAGGTTTAACAGGGTCATAATATGGTGATAGAATTAATAATGATATAGTTTTACGGAATTAAACATTTTTTTAATACAGATTCTAAAACAAAAAATATCCTGTTGCACTTTTAAGGTCCAAATAAGTGTGATCTAAGGATGTTTACGGAGCCACGTATAGTGGGGTTAACGATTTTCCTTATGTTGGTGGTTGGAAGTTTAAATTCTTTCTAGAAGTTCACATAAAGGGCTGGAATTATGCCTCGGGCACCTACCATGAGACCAATAATCTCTGTCATCCAGCTGGTATTTATTTTTGTAAAAGGGTATTGTAAGTGCATAGATAGTTCGTTTTTCCAGATGGACTTCCATAGGTTGACTTAGATGGTATCACACCTTATGGTTGGATCAGTAATAAATCCCCTTTTGCTGTCTTCTCGGTATGCTATAATGTCAATCTGACGTGTGCTGCCTATTGTGGATAAGCCGTGGACCTCTTCGTATACCTTAAAGTTCTTTTTGCGCGTTCTTCGGCGATGAGTGACCTGATCTGGTGGTGACATGAGTTTCTGAGTACCTCACCGTGGGGACAAGAACTCAGGACGTGGGTGTTTCTTTCTCTCTGCCACATCTACAACAGAGGTTTCCGTCCTGAGATCTGCCCGGAACAGTACGTACAGCAGGCACATTTGCTGTCATTTTTAATGCTTCTCGCCACCTGCTTGAAGAGAGTCCATGGTGATGTTGAATCCAGTTGTTTGCTGGGGTGTATTCCTTAAAGAGCTCTACACCTATCCCTTTTTGTGGTAAAGAGCACCAGTTCACGAACTCCTGTTTCCGTAGTTCTTGACAGATTTTTCATGTATGTGGCAGCCCGCTGCTTACACTGGAGATGCTTGCAACATCTGTGATTTTGAGAATCTGTAAACAATGTGTGGATTCAGAGGAGATGTCCCGCAGTTTTGTGATGTATACATTTTCAGCACGATGAAGAGCATTGTATACATTAATTTGTGAAGATATACTTCCCATGCTGCTTTAAATAAATGAAGTCCTTTAAATTTCAAATCAGTATATAGCATACTGTCTGGTGTATCCGTGGGTAACTGCAAAATTTCTTTGAGACAGCTCTTTATAATTTTATTTGTGGTGTTCACAAAGTTGACTGGTACTTGCTTGATCTCGGCAGTTTGGAAAGTATACACAAGATTCGGACAGATAGCGTTATTTAACACAATAAATTTCTGGGTGGCTTTGAGTAAAGGAGAAGATCCTAGTAATTCCAATTTACTATGTAATGCTTTCAAAGTAGAATTAGCATCAAATTTAATTGCACCATTACAGTTTGAGTAATAAAGCTATCAGATACCTCCTCAAGACCCCCAGTATGACAAATGAGGTAATTTAAAAAATAAATAAGTCGGCAGTATACAAAATTACCAAGTGAGTTGGTTTCTTTACTGAAATAATAAAAGCATCTCTGATCCTGTTTAGACTAATGGCTATGGTAACCTAGTTTTAAATTTACATTTGCAGTTCCTACATAACGGGTCACTTAGAAGCCACTCCACATCTCTTGTATAGCCCAGATTCCCCTAGAGATGGTAATTCCGGTGGTAGCACTGGCTGTCTCGAGCAAATAGTTATGATGTTCTGCTAATTAAGAAATCTGTTTCATGTATGAAAGGTAATGTAGATAAATAATATGAAACTTACCTGTTCAAAAAACGTTTACTACTTTCTTGAAGAAACAGATTCACTTGCTTTAATTTAGTTTGAAACATTGTAATTAAAGTATTTTGTTACAGATGTGATATAATCTGTAATTGCTGTTTTCAGCTCATCAATTGTTTTAGGATTGTCCTTGTAGACTGAAGCTTTAGCGGCTCACCAAAGAAAATAATCAGGAGTCATCAGATTAGGGGACTGCGTGAGCCACAGACTGTGGGAAATTAATCTCTCCTCAAAATTTCCACTAAAAGCCCCATAGATTTGTAGTGGTTTTTTATTGTGGTTGCTCCAGCAATGAGGTTCTTATCTACAGGGCATTATGGGTGTAAACAGACAAATAAGGGTAAGGAATTAATATATTTTCCATAAATATTCAGTTCTGCACCAATTTAACTTTATTACGATGAAGTTACAATAAAACAACAAACTATATTCACTTTTTACAAATATTGATGTTGTGAAGTCCTAAAACTATTCGAGTTAAAACCTCTGTGATTTTTATGCAAGTTAAATTCACACTTCTCCCATAAATATTGTGGAATATTTATGATATGATTGCATGTGACAAATATCAACATGCGATATTCTTCTAAAATGTCTATAGGCAATACAATCCAGTGCTATTGGTTGCCAATAATACCTCATAATTAGTAATGCAAATATACATCCATCTTACACAATGTATATATCAGTAGTAATCGACATTCATTACCTCTCTATAGGGGTAATTGTTTCTATAGTTATGGACATATTAACCACGATTGATTGGCTAATCGCTGGTTTGACCACTGTCACACAGCCATGATTGACCTTGAACACATTTCTCTTCGATGCACATAGTTTTGGGACATTGTATAAAAGGAAAAAAAAAAAATACAATTCTGACAATTAAATACAGTACACAATATTTACATTTGCCGTGCCCAAACAACCTGGCATATTCCCTGGTGCATTTTGACACATACAGTTACAGTTACATGTGCCCCATAACCATGTTACGTTTGCATGATTAGTGTTTTAATTTTGTACCGTTCCAAGACAAAGGTAACATGATTATTATTCCTCTTACATTTGTATACACACATTACAGTTTCACAAATTTTTAGTTTACAAGTCCAAATCTTATGCCTTTGTAATGTGTTTACTTGTTCATGTACAGTGTTATCGGTGTTTTGAAAATTTTAATCTTTATTTTCCTTATATGGTTTTAGGTTCATCTTCCCATGTCTTCCCAGGGTCTTGCCTGCACTGTTGTGTAATTCATACGTATGATCCCCGCAATGTCTGTTGATTATGTATGGCCCTTCATACAACAGTTCCATCTTGATGTTCCGTTTGATTGATGCCTTCGAAATATGTTGTCTCTTCAGAAGGACTTTGTCGCCAATTTTTGGAATCCATTTTGGGTCTTATTTTATTTTTACTTTTTCACTCTTTTCCACTATTCTTTTATGCGCAATGGAACATTTTTCTCAGTCGATTAGCTCCCTGGACGTTGTTAGTGTTTACTCGTCAGTCTGAGTGTATGTTAAGTATTGTGTGTTGTGCCTCACATCTACTTTCACCATTGATGTTGTCGGTGTGTTAGGTGCCTCATTTTCAATGGTACCTACAGCATTGGGAGCTTCCCGGAGGTTCTTATTGCTTTGGTTTCTCACATACTGCTTACAAAAATTTATGTGGTTTATTTGGTGGCTATCCCTACCATGCCTGTTATTGTGGAACTCTCTCGTCCTATCCTTGTAATATGTCTCCCCTTTGGGTATTTCCCCTCTGTATCTTTCTCTGGTATCTTGGGTCCCCATGTTATGATCATTTTCACTGGAATGCCATGCCCCTTTCATCTCTGGGCCCGATCTATATGTCGTCCTCTCCTGGTGTTCCTCTCGCATGGGGGTTGGCATGCTCCGGTACTTATAATTTTCGGAATTGTACGTTGTCCTTCTGTTCTTGTTTTCTTGAGGTTTTTGATTCTGGGTCTCAAACGTGGTAAATATCTCTATTACATCTGCAAAGTCTACAGGTTTGGCCGCTATTAATTCTGTGCGCATGGTTTTTGGGAAATGTGTGGTTATGCTGGTAATTAATTCTGTTTCAGACATGCACGGCTCTATCGCTTTTCCTCTTGATGGATCATATCTACCTGTGACCAGTTCTATTCTTGCCTGATTCTGTTTGGCGGGTCCCCAGTATCGCAATAGAAATAAATTCTTAAATGAAAAGTACGTTTCGTATCCTGCGTTAATCTCAGCCATTCCAAGGCCTTATTTTTCAGACTTTTCTTGACGATCATCATCCTTAGTTCGCTTGGAATCTTTTCCACCTTGAAATACTCTTCGATTTCACTTATAAAAAGTTTAGGATCATCCCCTTTGTCCTCGTTGAACGTTGGATGTGTGATCTCATTTAATCTATTGTTTGCGTAACGTGCGTGTGTTATTTTTGCAATCCAATCACAACTTCATCACTTTCTTGTATGTGTTTAGTTTCTGTCATCTTGTGGCTTATTGACTTTAATTCATTTACTTTAGTTTGAGTTAATTTCATTTCTTCAATTATTTCTTGTTGTGATTTCATCACATTCGACAGCATGTTCATTTCTGCCACTACAGCTTCCCTTATACTAACATTATCTACGAGGGTGATTCAAATATAAAGGGTAATTTTGTTAAAAATATTTATTGATTAAATATATACACAAGTGACTATATCCACATTTCTCTTTAGAGCTTCCTTCACACTACACACATTTTTGCCAACGTTTCGGAAGCTTGAACATTCCTTCTTCAAAAAAAGTTTGAGGGCGCGTCGTCAACCAAATGTGCAAATGCTCCTCGACGTTGTCGTTGCTTTTGAAATGTTTCCCTCCAAGTGATTCTTTCATGGGTGCAAACAAAAAATAGTCTGTGGGGGGGACAAGTCTGGACTATAGGGAGGGTGTTCAAGGGTTTCCCAGTGCATGTTCGCCATTGTGTCCATTGTCAAATTGGCGGTGTGAGGCATAGTGTTGTCTTGGAGAAGGATGACATTCTCTGATGGGCATACGACGTCTTTTGCTTCAGTAGGCAGCTTTTACAGACCTTAACAATTGGCAGTAGTAAGCTGCAGTCACTGTACGTCGATCATGAAGAAAATCAACCAACTTCTGAAGCGATTCCTTCAACAGTAGAGCTCTCAAACGGCACGGATGTTGTCATCTGTGAGATTTGACCTTGGGCGTCGAGCATGACTTTCGTTTTCCACAAATTCTCGGCCGCCCTTAAATTGTCTGGACCAAGTAAACTCTTGATTCTGTGACAGTGTAGTGTCCCCAAACTGCGCCCTTAAAGGAGTTAAAATCTCCGAAGGTTTAGCCCCTTCATTGGTTAAAAACTTGATAATAATGCGTTGTGCAACAGACGAAGGAACCTCTTGCTCACTCATGGCTGTACTGACGCCAGAACCTAGCGAAGCAGCTAACAAAGCTAGTTCCTCCTCCCTAACACACCAACCTTCAACCCCTGCACTCCACTGCCCCGCTCTGAACTGCTTCCTCCGTGATATGCAACAATTACCGTTTATATTTGAATTACCCTCGTACATTTTTTATCTTAACACTTTCTATCTCTTGACCTATAACTTTTTTCACTTCCTCACTTTGTTCTGTTTTATAGTTCTGACCTCAAGATTTCTATTTCCCCAACTAGTTCTGTTCTCACATTCTTTATTGCATTTCCTACATTAGTTTTACATAGTACCATTTCATCTTTATATTTATTTATCTTTTCCCCTAATATGATTTTATTTTCCTTCATCTCAATCTCTAAACTACTCATTTTTGTTCCTATTACTTCTATTTTACTTTCTAGGGTATTTTTAATCTTGCTAATTTCTTTACGGACGTTTTTAAAATTATTTTCCATTTCAATCATATTCCTATTACATTCTTTCCTACCCTGTTCTGTTTCTCTTTTCTGATAATTTTTAGTTTTTCCTAGCTCTACTTTACCCTGCTCTATTTCCTTTTTTAGATCATTTTTAGTTTTTTCTATCTCTACTCTACCCTGCTCAATTTTTGAACCTAAGTCTTGTTTCATTTCAGTCATTTCTTCCCCTAAATCTTGTTTAATTTCTGCTCTTAAACTTGTCATTTTTGAGTTTGTCAGTTATTTCTTCACTAATTTCTCTTCATCAATTTTCCAAACATTATCATCATTTGATTTTCCTCTACTACCGCTATTTCCCTTTCTATTGCCTGTGATACCTCAACCATTTCCCCTACTGCACTTGCTTCCATACCTACTACATTTTCATTACTCATCTTTGACGGCTTGACTATTTTTCCAGCTCGTAATTTCATTAATAAAAACAGATTTTAATAAAAATAAAAAGGTTTTGTCCTAATTTTTGGGGTCTTCTTTACTTGTGCTTGTTCCGTTGTGATGTTCCTGTGGTCCTTGGATTCGATGCTTGGCCATATTCCTTGGGATACATTGAAGATTCAGTCCTGGAGATAAGGTCTTCAAACTTGGCTGGCTGTGGGATGAGAACCGGTCCAGATGTTTTTGAGATGTTTCCACAGATGACTATTTGTGCCTTGCCCTTTTTTTTTCAAAGTCTTACTTTCTATTTTGTCCATTTTTGAGTCCCGCGATTTGGTAGCCAAATGTAGTGGTTTTTTTATTGTGGTTGCTCCAGCAATGAGGTTCTTATCTACAGGGCATTATGGGTGTAAACGGACAAACAAGGGCGAGGTATTAATATATTTTCCATAAATATTCAGTTCTCTACCAATTTAACTTTATTACAATGAAGTTACAATAAAACAACAAATTATCTTCACTTTTTACAAATATTGATGCTGTGAAGTCCTGAAACTATTCGAGTCAAAACCTCTGTGATTTTTATGCAAGTTAAATTCACACTTCTCTCATAAATATTGTGGAATATTTACAATACGATCACACGTGACAAATATCCATGCGCAATATTTTACTAAAATAATGTCTTTTGGCAATACAATCCAGTATTATTGGTTGCAGATAATTTCTCGTTATAATTAGTAATGCGAATATACGTCCGTCTTACACGAGGTATATATTAATAGCAATTGTCATTCATTACCTCTCTATAGGGGTAATTGTTTCTGTAGTTACGAACATAGTAATCACGATTGATTGGCTAATCATTGGTTTGACCACGATACATCTATCACACGGCCATGACCGACCTTGAACACATTTCCCTTCAATATGCTTAGTTTCGGGACATTGACTAAAAAGAGAAAAAATACGATTCTGACAATTAAATACAGACACAATATTTACATTTGCCGTGGCCAAACAACTTGGCAAATTCCCTGGTGCATTTTAACACACACAGTTCCAGTTACAGATTGATGTGATGTATGAGCAGTGGCATTATCTTGTTTAAAAATGCACCATTCACCTCATCTTGATTTAACTGTGTAATAAGTGGGAAAAAAAATATTAAGCAGTAAGCATCAGATTAACTAAGGTGAAGAAAGAAATTGGCCCAGTAATTTGTGAGTGAGAGATTGCATGCCATACTCCAATTTTCTCCAAATGTAAAGAGATTTCCTGAATGACATTAGGATTTTCAGCATCCCATATTTGTGTATTTTGTGAATTTACACATACAGATGTTCTTTTTATTAAACTTGCCATCTAATTACAATTTGTAATGAGACTGTCCAAAACTATTGTATTTGGAATATTTATTTGGTATGTTTTAACATGACAAGACTTATATAAAGAGTTTTTGAGATTGATTTTTTTAATACATAGATACAATCTCCTTGGTGACAAACTTTTTTAATCATACTTCTCTGATATGTGAATTAATTATATCAATGCAGGCCATGTGTTCCTTACATTTGATAATGTGAATTATGCTTTATTATTCCATTTGATTTAGATTATATGAGGGTCACTACAAAAGTTTTAAAATGTGAGAAAATGAAAGTTGATCCACCCGAATTTAATATATTCTAAGCATTGTCTTAGCAGGTTCTTTTCATCTAGATTAAGAATTCTAAACCAAAACTTAGGTGCTCTCTCCATAATCACACCTTTCGTTCCTACTCTGCCCAATTCAATTTGAGCAAATTCCTTTGCTGTGGCGCTTGGTAATCCCAAAACTTTTCTACAAAAAATCCTGTGTACTGCATCCATGACTTCCCATCCACCCTCCAGACCCCAAATTTCGCTCCCATATAGCACTTTTGCTTCCACTACCATGTTGTATATTTTTTCTAGCCACCTGACATTTATATCTGGTATTCTGTATTTGCACCCTCTAACTGCTGCTAATGCTCCTTTCCCTTTAGCAAAAGCCAACTTCTTCTGTTTTTCCCATTCCCCCCCATCCACTTTCACTCCTAAATACTTATATATACAATCTCTAACCACTTTATACTCTTGGTACCCTTTCTTCCACTTTTCAAATTTGCTCAATTTGGCACCTTTCTTGATTACTAATATTTGAGTCTTATCCTGGTTTACCTTCAAATTCCATTCACTGCAGTATTTATCTATTTGCTGCAAGGAGTTACAATACAGTAAAACAAAGAAACTGAAAGAAATAAATTTCTGTAAATAAAGACCTATCATATGACCAAAGGCAACAAATGAAGAAATTAATAGAACAGAGAAGATGAGCAAAAAGTGGGGGGAACAGGTGTACTTCTGAAGTTTAAAATTATGGACAGATGGACAAGTTGCAGAGCAAAAGAATAAACTAACAGACACCATAGCAGAAATTCAAGTAGCAATGTGTCAGGAAATGCAGAAAATTAATAAGTCAGCCGTATTGGATTTAGAAGAAATACTGAGATGGGAAAGATGTGACTTTACCTCAAGGAGAGTCGCAAGGGTGAAAAAGAGGGAAGGCAGCACGTGACAAGGTGACAAAGAAGGAAGAGAAGGAAAAGCCATATTTGATGTATGGAGAGGAGAAAATGAGGAACAGATAGACCATGGTAATTAGTCGGAGAATGTAGATGACAATGGATAAAAGCAGAAGAAAGCAAGCGATGAGGAAATGGCGAGTGGTCTTGAAGGAGAAGATATTAGTGCAAATTACTCAAACACAAATGAGCCATTTAAAATATAAGTGGGAATAAACCGAGTAAAGAAGAAGATAGTATGACAAAGCGGAATGGATACATGCAGTATATGTGTTGGTAGAATAGAATGGAAGAAGGGTAAACAGGAAAACTATGCACATACATGGCAACATAATATTTACTGTAAGTAGGGTATCAAATAATAAAAATGTGTTAATATATAGGAAACCAAAGAAAAGAGTTAAATGCTGCCCCGCACCATGTGACAAGGAAGAACAAGTGATTAAGTTAGCCATAGTCTGGGGTGGTAGGAAGGATTGAAGTAACAGTTTAGAGATAAAGTTTAGTAAGAATTATGAAAGGGAAAGTTAAGTGAGGAAAGGAGGTGGATGTGCTAAAGATATAAGAAGAAAGTGAATCGGTGAGGTGTAGGAAATTATTAGCAAATGGTTAAGAAACAGAAGAAAAATAAATGGGGTTGGGGGAGGAATAAGCCTAGAATGAAATGGGTAATTTATAATAAAGAATTTAGGGAAATGGAAAACATAAGCGAAGTGGTTGAGAAAAATGAATCAAAAAGGAAAAGTAAAACAAAAAGAGAAATTTGAAGCTTATAAACAGTTAAAGAATAAGCAACAGCACATGTCAAAAAAATGAAATTTCAGAGCCTGTCCAATGACGGGCTCAGGCCCATGTTCATGGACAACTCATGATATATATGCTTTAGTATTCACTAATTTTATCATTTATCATATCATTAGCTGAAAATCAGCTGTTATATGATTCATTGGCATTAATTTTAGGCATCCTTGAAATGTTTGTGTAGTTTGAAACATCCACTGATCATTGAAAAATGTACGTACATATTGTTTTGTGTTCTCAGAGAAATTGACTGTATTTTCAATTACTTGTTTGCTGACTTAGAACAACTTAATAAGCTTATATATGTTAGTTAACTCAAACTTAAAGCATAAATGATAGTTTAGTTATTGGTGAAATTCTGCCTCATTAGGTTAGTCTTAATAAAATCATAATTTTTGTTTTGAGTAATTCCAACGCCATTACCTCCACAGTTAAATTTGGAGATGTTTCAGTATTTCTTATTTTATTTATATAGTGGAGGAGTAATGTTGATTTACCTCCCTAGGGTTTAACATCTAAGCATCACAATTTTGTGATTGGTTGATTTGCGGTGGGTCATACAATCCATAATGTCACATTGCTGGGTTCACACTGCAATTCAACCCCCCAGGGGCCTACTTCGGTAGGTACGGGTTTGGCTCACCCGGGGTCCCAAGCTGACTCCCTCGGTGTGGGCTCCTCTTTGTGGTGAGAGAATCAGTCAAAATGCCCACCCACATGTAGGCAGTGCGTGGATCCGGTCTAGTTTCGTTCTGAATTTGGGAAGGGTGTGCATTTCCAATACACTGCTTTGGTTTCTGCTTCACCTAAATGGGAGGCTAGGAGCTAACCCACCCCCTAGTCAGTCGGCCAGGACTAGGTATTGCACTGAACTCCAGGGTGAGTGGGACAGCGAGCGCACTATATCCCCTGTGTAGCCCTGTCATCCCAGTGGGATGACCACTTGTTGGTCTCTGCAGTGGATGGGGAGCACTGGGGGATGAAATTTTATTTAGCTCTTTATGGCTACAACTACATCTAAATGCCGCAAACAAGTTGATGAAAAAGGGTACACATGTCATCTGCTCGTTACCTAGTGATACTTAGAAGAGGGTCAGCCTTTCTTAAAGGTGAACCCCCTTATAATTCAATCTGGTCTTGACAAAATCGTCGGCCCCGTGAAGTCCTGTACTCGCTTACGATCCGGTTCCCTTTTGGTGGAGAGTTACACTGCCACATAGTTTGACAAGATATTGAGAAGCACCGTGTTGAGAAGCACCAAAGCCTAAACTCCGTGCGCGGCATCACGCTTGACTCTTACACGGTAAACATCCGTGTCACCCTGGTCCGAAAGGTAACCCTGAATCTCCTCCTCCGGCATATCAACCAACAGGGAGGTGGTGATGACAACCTTGGAGGAGTTCTATTCTAAGTATCACTAGGTAACTAGCAGATGACATGTGTACCCCTTTTTCATCAACTTGTTTGCGGCATTTAGATGTAGTTGTAGCCATAAAGAGCTAAATAAAATTTCATCCCCCAGTGCTCCCCACCCACTGCGGAGACCAACAAGTGGTCATCCCACTGGGATGACAGGGCTGCACAGGGGATGTAGCGCGCTCGCCGTCCCACTCACCCTGGAGTTCAGTGCAATACCTAGTCCTGGCCGATTGACTAGGGGGTGGGTTAGCTCCTAGCCTCCCATTTAGGTGAAGCAGAAACTAAAGCAGTGTATTGGAAATGCACACCCTCCCCAAATTCAGAACGAAACTAGATCGGATCCACGCACGGCCTACATGTGGGTGGACATTTTGACTGATTCTCTGACTTGGAGAAGGCGTATGACACTTGCTGGAGGTATGGGATCCTTCGTACCCTCCATAAATGGGGCATTCGTGGTCGACTGCCCCTTTTTATTCGGGAGTTCATGCGGGATAGGATCTTTCGTGTACGGTGGGCTCGGTTTTGTCCCGCGTTTTTAGCCAAGAGAACGGAGTGCCACAGGGCTCGATACTCAGCGTCACACTATTTGCCATCGCGATCAATTCCATTGAGTGCGCCCCATCGGGCGTTTCTTCGCTATTCGTGGACAATTTCGCCATTTACTGCAGTTCTTGGTGGTTCTCTCTGTTACAACGTCGCCTCCAAATGTGTCTTGACCGCCTCTTCACTCGGAGTGCCGAAAACGCCTTTAAGTTCTCTGCTGAGAAGACTGTCTGCGTTAACTTCTGGCGCCAGAAGGCGTTTCTTGCGCCTTCTCTACGTCTCTGCCCAGAAGCACTTCCTTTTGCAGACGAGACAAAATTTTTGGGATTGATTTTTGACATAAAACTTGGTTGGTCTTCACATATTTCGTACCTAAAGGCAAGATGCGAATGTTCTCTCACTTTTTTACGTGTTTTAAGTGGCACATCTTGGGGAGCTGATTGGACAACTCTTACACCTATACCGTGCACTTGTCTGATTGAAACTTGATTACAATTGTGTCGTGTATTCCTCGGCTTGGCCGTCGGTTTTAAATCACCTAAATCCGACACACCACCGTGGCATCAGGTTGAGTATTGGCGCCTTTCCCCACGAGCCTTATTATGAGCCTCTGTGCGGAAGCTGCTGAACCTGCGCTTAGTTATCGGCGCGATGTTCTTCTCTGCAGCTACGCTTGCAGACGTTCTGATCTGCCAGAACATCCGTCTTTTAGTTCTTTTTTAATGACACCTTGGATTGCCAATACTCATAGAGCTCCCTGACCCTGCTCCCTCCTGGCGTTCTCTTTCACTCACTACTGCTGCTTTTTTACGTCGATTTCTCGGCCACAATTCCCAGGGGAGAAACATGATTTCCCCCATGGCTACGTCCCGAGACCTACGTTAGTCTGGGTTTGCTGACCATGCCGAAGTCCTCGATGCCAGACTCAGTTCTTCGTTCAGCCTTTCTAGAAATTCAGGCTTAATCCGGACCTTGCAATTTTATTTACACTGACGGCTCGAAGGACGATACGGGAGTAGGATGTGCTTTTATTCATGGTTGCCAGAGTTTTAGCTTTCGTCTTTTACAGCAGTGCTCGATTTTTACAGCAGAGCTTTTTGGTATATACCAGGCTCTTTTGTATGTTCGTTGGCAGCCCTTGGAGCGATGTATTATATGTTCCGATTGTTTGAGTGCCCTTCAGAGCCTACGTACGCTGTACAATTATCACCCACTGGTGCAGCGTGTCCAGGACAGCATTCACTCACTCGCTGGTGCTGGCACCAGCGTGTCCTTCCTGTGGGTGCCTGGACATGTAGGCCTGTAAGGTAACAAGGCTGCCGATTCTGCCCTCGTCGTGCCCTCCTTTCACGGCGGAGTGGTACATGGAGCGATCTGCAGGGGAACAAACTAAGGGAGGTGAAGCCCTTCCCTGTCACCTGGAGGACTTTCCCACGCACTTCTCGTCGCGAGGAAGTCATCTTAGCGAGACTGCGTATTGGGCATTGCCGTTTTAGTCAGTCACCTTTTATCGTCCGATGCTGCGCCTCTCTGTGCTCATTGCCATGAGCCCCTGACAATGTAGCATGTTTTACTTGAGTGCCAGTTTTTAAGCCAATTGCGTGTATCCCTAGGTCTGCCAGCTTCCCTTAGTGAGGTGCTGGCAGACACGGTTACTGCAGTAGACCGTTTGCTCACTTTTATCCGAATCAGTGGTATGGGCGGCTGTATTTGAACAGCTGATTTTATCCTTTGTTTTTATTCACTCGTTTTTGCAATGGATGCGATTCGGTTTTTATATCTTCCTCGTGAGCCTTTATTTTAGCTTGACTTTTATAGTTACTGGTACTCCTTTGGTGACCTTTTAATCTTTTAATTGTTGATTCATTTTAAACTTCTAGCATGCAGTTGTGGGGCTTGTAGTTTTCATTGTCTTGTCTTGTTTGAGCGCTAATGACCCTGGCAGTTGTGCACCTTAAACACCACTACTACCGCCACCGCCACGTCGACGACTGCAATTCAAAGCATTCATTAACATGTTTATGCCCCAATCTTTTGGTTATATGTCATGAACCTCAACTAATAAAGCTGACTTGGGGATATAGGATTCAGACGGTGTGGGTTGGAATGGAATCGGAAAACATCCTGGACAGTGAGGGTGAATTCAAGGGTTTCGTGGTTCAAGCATTTGCACAATAATATCCCAATAAAACATGAAATTTAATATAACAAACCACACATCATATGGTCACTTTACCATATCTGTTACTGGTGGTCAGGGAGAACTGTCGCTTCCAATTCACTGTATCACATGCTATCAGGCTGACAGCTCTTACTCAAAGAGACCAAGGTACACCTGTTGCTAGCTAATCTATACTATGTACATCAAGTGAATAAAGTGGATGTAAACAAATCGCTGGTTTTGTATCGGTCCGCGGCCGCATGCATTCACAATGACAGAACAGGGTTAACCGCTACATGTAAGTATAATAAGCATTTTATGCCACTAAAAGGACATATTTACTTGATCTAAATAACATGCAGCACATGGAAATTAACTGCCACTTATGTTATCTCTGTCCACAATAACACTTTTTCGTTTTCTGCTCACAAACTTGAAACCAATCTCCAGAAGCAGCTTATGGAGGGAGGTTTTAAATCTGGAAAGTTGGGATCAGAGTTAACTGCCAACAGACTTTGTTTAAGATGGGGGGTTCATTGTTAACAAAGAACTGGTGAACTTCTGGACGGATTGCGGATGTCACAAATTTGTCACAAACATCCAGCACTTGCCTGGTGCACGGTCTCTTCTTACCAGGAGTTCTGACTTTACCAACTGAGGATTTTTCTTTGTGTGTGCTGTAAATACTTGAAATTGAAACTCCAGTAAACTTGGATGTTAATTTCAGCACATCATCTATAGCAAGTTTGGGATATTTCTCGCAGAACTTGTTAAACATGTTCAATATTATTCTTTTCATCACTTCGTAACAGTTTTCCATGGTAATCTTTCACAACACTCACTTGTTCCGCCATGTTACTTTCATAGTAAGTGATGTGCGTGCTGAATGAGTTAGGCTGGTTACAAATTCACTTATCTGCATAGTGTTACAATCATCTATGCTTAGTGTGCTTAGTTCGTGCTTTAGCAAACATTAAGTGAGATTTCAGACCTTAGTAGTAGTATTTTTTCAAGGAACTATTTAGACGGCGAAAGCGTCAAGAAGGCAAAATGCACATGGTTTTGTTTTCATGTACTTTATTAACTTGATGTACATAATATAGTTGTCTAGCTGATGTCATCAAGCGTCACCACTCCCAAGGTGTACCAACCTAGCTATATCTCAGCTTGACCAACCTAGTGTTGGTTTAGATTAGCTTAAGATGACAAATCCTACTGTAACTGGTACGCCACATCTCCCCCTGCCACTAAAGTCGACCATCTTTGACTAAAACTATAAAACTGTGAGGTAATTTTTCTGACAGCCACCTGTGTGAAGCTTTTAGGTGTATGGTAACTGTTTCTTTCCCCTGTGAACTTTTCAAAGTGTTTTAAATTTTAATTCCACTCTTTTAGTTAGATTAGGCATGAAAGCACAAACTAGATGATGTTGTTGTTGTTTTCTAGTGCCTTGCATCTGGCAATGAAGCCATTAGCATTCGTGCTTTCCAATACTTTTGAACTGTAGTTTCTTCTGATCTTAATGCTTCACAGGTCTTCAAGTGGTCTTCATTCATTTCTGCTGGATCGTTACACAGGACACATATTGGTGAGGCTGAGATACCTATTCTGTAGAGATGACTTGCTAAGCAGTCGTGATTTGTCAATAGTCGGAAGGCTGCAACCGCTGTTTTCCGTGGTCTCTGGGGGATTATATCTGGGTTGGAAAGTAGTGTAATCCATTTTTTATCTTTGGCATTTGTTTCTATTTCTTGTAGGTATTAATGAGAAAATTTTTTAACGAACAAGCGTTTTTTTGAGGAATATGAGAAATTGAATTTAGACTTTTGTTTCACTGTTGTACCTTTCTTTGCAAGTGAGCCTGCAGCTTCATTCCCCATGAGTCCACAGCGTGCTGGAATCCATTGGAGCTGAACAGTCTTATTAACTTTTTGGAGTTGTATTAACATTTTGTAGCATTCTCTAATTTTTGTTGACTTCTTTGTAGTATTTGAACATATTCCCTGAATTGCAGCTTTAGAATCCGAAAGAATTACTGCCTTGTTAAATTTATTTAAGGGAAGATTTAATAATTGTCGGAGAGCAATGTATATAGCCTCTATTTCTCCATCATAATTTGTTGTGTCTCTGCCAACAGAATGATAAAAGGAAAAATGTGGACACGTAACTCCAGCTCCAGTAAGGTTTTCCTTGGAGGATCCATCAGTATATATGTGCAGCCATTCTTCTGTGGGATAACTAGTATTGATTGTTTCCAGAGCTAGAAGTTTTTGTATTTCTTTTGGTGTGTCTGATTTACTTATTTCCTCTATTAATTCCAAATTGAAGGTAGGTTGCAATAATTCCAATGGATTTTCTCTTATAAGTAGATTTTCTCTGGTGTTAGGAATGTTCAATTTGGATTTAATCTGTGTTACCTTTTCTAGGAAACTATTATGAGTTTTAAGGATTGAAGGGGGGAGGTTCTCTTCTGTCCATTTAGAGTTTGGCAGTCGCAACATTTTCTCGTGTTGGAGCAATGCTTGTTCTTCTATTTTTGTTGTTATTGATGGGGTCCATGTTAAGGCAAGCATGGCATCAGTAGGTGTGGATTTAACTGCTCCAGTGATAAGGCGAAGAGCCTGATTTTGTATTTGTTCAAGTTTATTGATGTTAGCATTTGCTACCGTTATTAAAGCTTCAGAACAGTACAACAGGTTTGGTTTAACATACATTTTGTATGTTGTGTTAAGGACTCTCCTTGAGCAGCCCCATTTAGCACCAGCTAACCTTTTCAGGATTTGCAATTTCTTTTCAACCTTTTCTGAGATGTTTGTTATATGTTTTTTCCAACTTAGCTTTCTGTCGAAAGTGATGCCTAAGTATTTGGCATCATCAACTGCTTTGAGTGGTTTACCATTATAATTTATGTTAATATAACTGGTTTGTATTTTAGTGTAAATAATTCATAATTTGTTTTTTCCTCATTGATAGTCATGAGGTTTTTGGAGCTCCATTCATGTACTTTGTTTAGGGCTGTTTCTATTCTGTCTTTAATTAATTCGGGTTTTTTTGGAGAGCCTGAAGTCCAAATGACTACATCGTCAGCAAATAAAGCAATTTTGGTTTCTAAAGTTTTTATTATTGATGGAAGGTCATTTATATATATGTTAAAGAGTGTTGTGCTCAGAACAGCACCTTGTGGAAGTCCTCGGTGTGTTTGTTTATATTTGGAAATGTATGTATTATATTTTGTGGCACAAAATCTTTGTGAAATAAACTGAGTTATCCATTTAAGCATGTTACTTTTCACACCTATTGATTGCAACTTCTCAATTAATTTGTTTCTCCAGACTGAGTCATATGCTGATTTAAAATCAATGAATACTGCCAAAGTATCCTCCTTTCTATTGAAAGCTTTCTTGATGTCTTGGCTTAGTAGGAGTACATTTTCACTTGTACTATGATTCTGTCTGAAGCCGGTCTGTGAACTATTAAGTTGTAATATTCTAGGAACCAGTTAAGTCTAGATGCCACCATTCTTTCCATCACTTTTGCAATAACACTGGTCAAAGATATTGGCCTGAAACTATTAATATTGTTTGAGGGTTTGTTTTTCTTTAAAATCGGGATGATAATGGCTTTTTTCCAGCCGAAAGGTACAGTCATTCTCCAACACGTGTTATACAGTTTAAGTAGGATTTCTTTTCCTTTCCTGCCAAGGTGTTTAATAAACTCTGGGTGGATCTTGTCAGGTCCTGGAGATTTTTTGTTCTGTAATTGTTCTATTGCTAAATCCAGTTCTGTTTCGTTAAAATCCTGAATAAAAATATCATTTCGTATACCTTTTGACTTATTAGTTTCTCTGATAGTTTTTTGGATAGCCGTATCTTGTTTTTTATATGCTTGGGGTATTCTTTGTGACTGAGCATAAAACTTGTTAAGGGATTCTGCTATTTTCCTATCTGTAGTTAAGCTTTTGTTATTATATTTTAATGGTTCAGTTGTATTTTTTGATAATTTTGTTTTATTAAGGAATTTGTATATTTTATTTCCATCTTTCCTATAGTCCATATGTTCTACAAAATTTGTGAAACTGGCCCTCTTTGCTGTAATTAATTCTTTCTTAAAAATGGCTGCTTTTGTTCTCCAGTTTTGTACATCTTCGGGACACTTGGTTCTTTCGGCTTTGACTCTTGCTATATTTCTTTTGTGTTTTAACTTAGATAAAGATGGAGACCAAAAGTAGCTATATTTCTTTAACTTTCCTTTGGGGATATGTGTTTTGGCTGCTGTCAATAATATTTCACAAATTTTTTTATTCATTTCATCTGTTGACTTGAACTGTGATTCTAACAGTATATTACACTTCCCTTCTATCTCATTTTGGAAACTGGACCAATCTGCTTTTTTAAAATTCCAAGAAGTTTTAATTTTTGGTTTGTTACTTTTATTTATTAGACCTCTTATGGAGTTTATGGTGATTCTGTGGCCTGAACCTGGGTCTTCTATTATTTCTCTTTTTGTATTGTCAATTATGTCAGATGACACCATCAGAAGATCAGGATTTGTACCTGAACCATTATAATGAAGGTAAGTGGGTGGATCATTTGGATTAAATATTAATTCCATTGTTGATGAGTTTAATAGGTCTTCTATGACTCTTCCTGCTGAATTTATATCTCTGTAGCCCCACCTAGGGGAGTGTGCATTAAAATCACCTATTAAAATACTTTTGGGTTCTATGGGAATAGAATTTAGATCTAGTGTATTATCTGGAGGATTGTAGATACTGTAAATTTTATAGTGGTAGTTACTTTTCCATACTTCAATTTTAACTATTTCTGATTTATCTTGTTCTTCCATTGTTTTTTGGATTTGGATAGTAGCTTTCATATTTCTTTTAATTCCTGTAAGAATACCACTTGCTATTTGATGAGCTTTTGGAAGTATATGTGTAGTGTACTGATACATTTGAAAGTATATTTCCTGTTCTTCTGATATATTGGCTTCTTGTACAGTGAAGACATCTATATCTTGGTCTTTTAATATTTTCATTAGCTCTTGTTTCTTAGGCTGGGACATGCCTCCTGCATTCCATTGTAGAATTCTTAAAGTATTGGAATTGTTGTGATGAAATTTGCCTAAAGATGTCCCCACCTGGAGATCCGATTGGGGGACAGTTTTAACTCCGGAATGTTTATCTTTAGGACTCTTATTCATGTATGTGGCTTTCATGTAACTGTTTTCTTAACGGGCACCAGTTTTACAATGTGGCAGTTACATCACCCGACTGAAACCCCCATTTTGCAAGGGGGACCACACCTATCGTTGGTCAACGGGTCCATCGGACCTAGCTGGGAGGACTAAATAGGTGGTATTTAGATCCACCGGCCTTCCCCTCATGTGCCTCTGAGGGACGCTGTTGTGCTGTGATAGGCCAGCACATATGTAAATGACATTTCCTCCATTTTAGATGAAACAGTTATACCACTGTGATTCGGTCCCCAGAGCCTCATCTGTTAAAAGCAGGGTGCACCACGGGCAGGATGAGGATGGGAATTGGATAGGAGAGGCTGTAGGAGGTGCATCACTACCCCTTACTACCCCACTAGATGATGTAAATTGTGGTGAAATTCCGGGTTTTATAGGATTTGATCAGTAATTATTGAAATTGTTGGAAAAGTTCCACGTATTTTTGCTGTGAATAGATGACAAATCCTGCTGTAACTGGTAAGCCACAATAGTACAGTATAATTTTTTTCCTCACAAGAATGGAGTTTTAAAAAATGCCTATTTACTGCAAAGTCTGTTCTAGTATACATTTGGCTTTGTCTGCTCACTGGTATGTATCTGATCTTGTACTTAAAAGCGACACCTATGACCTCGAATGATCGAAGCCGCACGAGGGCATGCTTGGAGTGGCGAGCGATCATAAACAAAACAGTGATGTGTGTCATTTCTATGCAAAACTCTGTACTTGTCTGCTAATGCCACTAGATGGTTGCATAGTGTAGCTGTACTAACCAGTGCTCCAGTTGCGTGCGTGGTATAGGTGCAGTATGCACTTGCCTCTTGGAGTGTTTGGAAGTGAGTTACTGTGTAAACTGTATACAGTGCAGTGATATCATGAAGAGAATTAATCCTACGGATGTGGTCCAAATATTAGGGACCAAGTTGTGACGTGCTGAATATGGAAATTACATTGGGGCCGAGGATATGGAGTTCGTGGATATATTACATAACATAATAGTTCAGAAATATAATGGCGATGACACAGAAATACACGTTGCGGTGGATAAATATATAGATTTTGAAGGACAGGAGGAACCTGAACCTGAAGGTCGCTCTTCAAGCAGTATGCTGCATTCGTCTCGAGAGCAACAGGAACAGTCAAATCAAAGTGAATACAAACTCTCGCAACCGAAAAGGACGAGGTCCAGTGTATTAAAAGATATTGATGACAGTGTACTAGAGAACATTTATGAAGACTATTACAATTGTGGCTTCAATCCCTATAGCAAACTAATGAAGCGCTATAAGTGCATCAAAAGTAAATCAAATTGTACATTACTTCTAAATTGTGTGTCTAGGAAACGGGGAGCAGGTGCTCGTTTCAAAGGAAACAGATTGTCGCAATTACAAACTATAAAAGAGTGTGTAATATAATGTGATGGTGCAAGGAGGTATGGATCCACAGTTCATATTGGCATCTTCAGATGTGGGCACTAGAAGGGGCTAAAATGGTTGGCCTGGGCAATTTCAAAGCTTCCATTTCCTTTATCGACCATCTCAAGGCTGAATATGACATTTCATCCAGGCATATTACTATATTTGTCACACGTAAGGACATAGAAGTTGATAATATTATACGTCAGAAGGCACAACAGTTTGTGGAGGAAGTGAACATGTTTATAACAGAGGAGGGTGTGGAAAAAGGTAATGTTTGGAACAGTGACCAGAGACAATTCCATTATGAAATGTCTTCAGCATCAACAATGTCCTACAGAGGAGAGAAAACTACAGCTACTGTGTTGCAATCTGTGCATAGCTCTCCCCACAGCTACACAATTGATGTGGCTTTATCAATGGCAGGCCGACTAGCAAACAAGTTGTACATCTGTTTTCAAGAAACACAAGGCACTTTTGCTCCAAATATTTTAAAGAAACTTGAAACAACCTGTCCGCAAAACATTCATGTGGAGGCAAGCAAAAGTGGAAAAGTGACTAAAGAGCACAAAACATTTTCTAACTCCAGTCCTTGGCGAACATGTAACAAATGAAAAGAGACTATTGTTCTGTGATTCCTGGTCAGGTCATACAAATCGTACCCTTCTAGATGCAACTTTTCCAAACAAATATGTTACTGAAGATATTGTCACCGAAAACAACAAAATATTGCCAACCCCCTTGATGTTTACTTTTTTCGGCAATATAAACTATATCAAAAGGATTACTGATTTTGTGCCAAACCACAAGTGAAGGTACATGATTGTTATCTCATCGTGAAACTTCACTCTATGATTTACAATCAATTTGCTGCAGCTACGTATGAGCCTGTGTTGCAATATGCTTGGTGAAAGCCAGGTTATGACATTGGCACACCATCATCATCATTTGAAAATCTAATTAGGTCGGTGGATCTAAATACCACCTATTTAGACCTCCCGGCTAGGTCCGATGGACCCGTTGACCAACGATAGGTGTGGTCCTCCTTGCAAAATGGGGGTTTAAGTCGGGTGATGTAACTGCCACATTGTTAAACTGGTGCCCGTTAAGAAAACAGTTACATGAAAGCCACAATCATGAATATGAGTCCTAAAGATAAATATTCCGGAGATAAAACTGTCCCCCAATCAGATCTCCGGGTGGGGACATCTTTAGGCAAATTTCATCACAATACAGTTCAAAAGTATTGGAAAGCACGAATGCTAATGGCTTCATTGCCAGATGCAAGGCACTAGAAAACAACAACAACAATTCGTGTGGCTTTTGATATTGGACTGCTTGTATGCGAAAGTGATTTGGAATGTGATAATGTGGCTTTAGTGAGGTGTGCACATTGTTCTCTCCCACTTTGTTTTAACCACTTCATCGAAATCCTGCATCTGCACTTCGAGGACTAATGTAAACACTTTCAGGTGTGTGTGTGTTTTGCACTATTATAGTACTTTAAGCAGAGAGTTTTTGGTGCTGCTGATTGAAAATTTAATGACACACTGACAATGGTATTGATATCTTGTTACTTTGTTTCTCTCTTTTAAAATGTTACATGAGGTAGAATGCAACGTTTTGCATGAAAATGATGCACACCACGGTTATGTTTATGATCGCTTGCTGTTCTGGGTATGTTTTTGTTTGGTCTCGATCATTCGAGGTCAAAGGTGCCCCTTGTTAGTGAATTTATAATTTATTTAACTCCACTTTTTTGCCTTTTACAGCTCTCTGACATTAAGCCATGTCTGTCTTCATGTGGAATCTGCAAAGGCTAATTCTGACAAGAAGATGGCATTACCAGAATACAATTGTCTTATTCTTTCTCCAGCAAACCTTTGGCAGCAGAACAAACAAGTTTTTCAGGCGGATGCTAATCTTTTGGGGACAATCTTCAGCTATCAGGTACTGTAACAATTGGCATTAATCATTAGATATAATGATTTAAATACATTACTTAAAGTAGCAAGAAATGCAATGCTAATTTCTGTTTTTGTAGTCAGATTCTTTATCTATACCTCTACTACAACATTTTTCACACATAATACATAAACTGCCATAACATTATCGATTATTTAAGCTAGCATTATATCTCGCCCAAGCAGTATTTGGTTTCACAAGCTGCTCACTGCATATGCGCTCCGAATGCCTGCTGTAGAATGGTATTCTCTTGGCCACTATCCTCCTTGGCAACTCCAGCGTGGCCAGTTAGACCTGGAGCTTTTGGGCAGTGCTAAGGTGGCTACCCCTCAATTGGTGTATCATCAACTTTTCACGGAGTGAAATGCTTTATAATGCCTGAACTTCTGGTCTCTTGTTATTATCCAGTGGCAGGGAGAGCAATCTTCCTTTGGAGGCCTTCATGCTTTGAAAAATGGTGCATAAAGTGAAAAAGTTGGAATAAAAAGCATGACCATATGCTGGGGCTTGAACCATGAATCATTGGCACAATTGGCACAGTGTACCTTTTGCTACTCACTACCTTCATAGTGCAGTGGTAACACGCCTGCCTCTGGCATGGAGGACTTGTGTTTGATCCCTGGTACCGACATGGGGATTTTTCCCCCATTAGGAGGTCTGGCATGTGATGCACTCAGCCTTGTTAGGTCCCAAAGGGGCCACTACTTGATAAAGAAGTTGTTACCCCAAGTTGTGAGGGCAGCATAAACTGGCTGGGAGGGCTCGGGATGCTGACCATGTCCCACCCTACAGTTCTGCACCCTTCTCATGATGCCTGTAGTGGACAGAGGTGGGTGACACAGTGACCGGGCAGTAAACTTTGGCCCATGAAGGGATTGTTACACTGGGGGGTTGGGGAGCTGTACCACTGAGTTATAACAGCAGATGTTCGAGCATGGGTTATATACAACACAGGTATTGGTTCTGTTAAAATCACCATTCCATGTGTTTTCTGTTTTCTTGCATATTCTCCAATCCTATTTAGTTAGTAGTTAAGCTGCAAGAGAACTAAATTGGTTCATTACTGCATCTTACAAAGTAAAAAGGTTGAAATAAAAGGTACGACTATATGCTAGGGTTTGAACCATGAATCCTTGGCTCACTTGACACAGCATGTTGGTTCTATTAAAATCATTCCACGTGTTTTCCATTTTCTTTTGTGTTCTCCATTGCCATGGAGTTAATATCTCATTTGGAAGAGAACTGCAACTTGCTGTGTGATATTAGGTCATATTTTGTCATACTGGGTTAATATAGTCATGGAAGCCTTCGAAGTGAGTGACAGGTTAAAATGCAGACTACGACAGTATACCTCTATGACCATGGTTGATTTAGCTTTTATGTCCTCTACTGTTGGAACACCTGAATGATACTGATCTGTGAAAAATGTACATTTACTTTCTTGAAAGATTGTACAAGGTGAATTATGTTTTTCAATTCAAAAGGTTACAAGAAAAATAGTCAAATATTGAAAAAATATATGACAACAATGGACAGCGTTTGAAAACACATGGCAAGACTTGATATTATAAATGTATATTTACATGTTGTCTTTTTGCCAAACTGAACCTTTCAGAATACATTGATAACACTGCCTAGCATTTTGAAACTTTTTTCTTGCACCAAGTGACGTGACAGGTGATCTTAACTAATTTTGGGCCACTGAACACGAGTCCATTATTTGTTTTTATGTATCAAGATGTATTTTCTCACATTAGGTACTTTTTAGGTGCAAGACTAAAAAGTACTGAACAAATTAAAATAAGTTTGAAAATATTATAGAGAAAAATAGTGATATTTTGTAAACAGTTCACAACATATCTATTCGACTATTTTTCATGAGAGGAGGCCACATAAACACAAGTTTCATCCATATAAGTGTCAATACCTAGGGTCAAACCAGAATCTCTTGGCTCATGCAATGCTGAGATATATATGTTCACGATATCTGTTCTCTAGCAACTAAATGTGAGCAAAGAATTGAAGATGGTGGCAATGTATATGTAAAACAATACCAAAAGATGTCATTACAGGAAAAAGGTGTAGTCATCTTTAATGCGTATAGCCCTAGATGTCCCTTCTGAATGACTAATTGGCTGCCCAGCGTCTGAGGACTACATATTTGCCATCTCTTTTCAAACATCAACAGTAGTTGGCCATCACTGGTACAACCCACCTCCCATGGTATCTTCTTTCTGTCTTCTTGATGTCTTAGCAAAAATTCTCTTCCATGAAAGAATAATAATACAGCCTGGAGGAAAATCTGCAAGTGATTTAATTGAAAACACTTCTCTCAGGCTGAATAAGCAACTAGCAATTTTATGCCAGCATAAAACTTAATAGCAAAATAGTCAGTTGTGAAGAGCATTTACAATGGTTTAAACCTGAATGATAGATACTACATAGTCTGAGACTAATTACAGGTGCTATCAAAACCACACCAATAGCAGCTATGGAAATACTAACCAACCAATACCCCATTGAATATGAAATAGAAAAAGCGGCTCTTATTCAACGCGAAAAGTTGATCAGACTCCCATTCAACACATGCAACAAGAGAAATTTTACACATAAAGACTCAGGAGAGCTTTCTTTCCAAAATTCAAGACATCAAGAAGAATGTATACCTTCCTAATTCAAAGGAAAACTTCATATCTAAAGTCAATCCGACACAAACATTAGACATCACATTATTTACACCTGACAGAAGAAGTTAAGAAAAGTGATACTCCAACTAGTGTTCTAAAATTATTGGCATTAGAGACAATCCATACTAGATTTCCAGAACACGAATGGCTCCATATTTATACTGATGGATCATTGATATCAAACCGAGATGGAGCAGGGGCTGGAGTCACTTGTCACCTCTTTTCCTATTACAAATCTTTAAGTTATGGAACTACAAACTTTGATGGAGAAATTGAAGCAATTCGAATGGCCCTACAAAATCTTTTGTATAGAATTTTACAATTTCATCAAGCAGTTATTCTCTCAGATTCCAGGGCGGCAATTTTAGCGATTACTTCCAAGTTGTCACCAAAAAACCAAACAATTATAGAATGTTGGAAAATCCTTACTCATCTAACCGCACTTCAACAACACCTAGTCTTCCAATGGATACAGGCTCACTCTGGACTGAGTGGTAATGAGAAAGCTGATTTTCTTGCTAAAAAGGGTACCGGCAATGTGCATAAATCTATAGTTAAACTACCATTTTATGCAGCTAAAAGATTAGTCAACTCTGAATTCAAAAAAATTATTGCAAAATATTACCATGAAAAATCAAAGAATAAAAGATGGGAACTACCAAACATTCAAACAGTAGTTCCTGAGTATCCTTGAAAAATGGCAATTGCAACCTTCAGGTTGATTACAGGACATGATTGTCTGGCAAAACATTTAAACAGAATTGGGATATTAATTACGGCTGATCACCCGTGAAGCCGTAATTAATAACGTGTGCCGTGAAAGCTTTAAATCTTACAGAATTGGGATATATTCTTCACCACTCTGTCCTCTATGTGATCTGCAAGAGGAAATGGATCGAGATTACCTTCAAATATGCCCGGCCACTTCTAGCACCCCATCCATCAGTGAAAAATATTGGAGAGCAAGAGGATTAATGACTTCATTGTCAGAAATCCAGCATTAGCTAACAACAACATTGAAATCAAAGTGTGCAAAAGAATGCTGTCACTGATTAAGGATCAAGCATACACCAACAAAAGACTGTTTGCTGCGTGAATCAATTGCTTCAGAAACCTTTCGAATAAAACCACAAATGGTAGCTTTTAAATTCCAACATTTACCATTAAATGAAAAGTGCCAGTAATACGTTGTTGTTAGCTAATGCTGGATTTCTGACAATGAAGTCATTAATCCTCTTGCTCTCCAATATTTTTCACTGATGGATGGGGTACTAGAAGTGGCTGAGCATATTTGAAGGTGGTCTCGGTCCATTTCCTCTTGCAGATCACATAGAGGACAGAGTGGTGAAGAATATATCCCAATTCTGTTTAAATGTTTTGCCAGACAATCATGTCCTGTAATCAACCTGAAGGTTGCAACTGCTGTTTTTCAAGGATACTCAGGAATTACTGTTTGAATGTTTGGTAGTTCCCATCTTTTGTAATATGTTGTTGTTAGCTAATGCTAGATTTCTGACAATGAAGTCATTAATCCTCTTGCTCTCAAATATTTTTCACTGATGGAAGAAGAGAGCAATAGCAGTAATAGTAACCGTTTTTTAGAGAGCACCATATTTTTATGTTTTGGCGGTCACATCGCTCTCTCACAACCCCCAGAATGTCTGGAGGACCACACCTGTCGTTTGTTTACAGGTCTCACCGACCTGACCGGGAGGATTATCAAAATAAATTCACCGACCATGTCCTCTGATTACCAATCAGAGGACGTATTACATGCCATGACAGGTCAGCATATCTTTTGTAATATAAAATCTCGGAATGTAATGTTTCAGTTGGTAGTATTGTAACCTAACTAGGTATTTGCTGTAAAATTATCCTCATGACTGCTTTGAAAAGCCTGTATTGCTTTAAAATTTCCTCTTTTGAAGGTTTTTTAAATTTATTATGATGCACGTCCATTTCTGCTGCCATTAGAAATTATATTCTTAAATGTCAAATACAGCAAACTCACAGCTTGGTTTCTTGCAACCATTTTTCAACTTCTAACATTTGTTAAATGCCTGTATTGAGGGGTGTGCCAATGTTAGGTTAACATCAAGATTAACTTTTTGTTAAAACCTAACATTGTTTGATGAAATAGAGTTTGCATTAACTAAGTGTTAAATCAGTTAAAATTGAGTAAAATTTAACTTTAGTTGGTGAGATCAGCCCTAAAAGTTTTGGAAGCAATTTGATAAGAAAAGTTGGGAAGTTGTGACCACCGTTGGAAGGTGTTGTATGGGATTGAATTTGACAAAAATTTGACCATATACAAAGGAGCTTATGATAATTTTTGGAGCAGGAGAGAAACAAACGCTGATGGGATTTGCAAAGAGGCAAGATTAAGACTTGGACGATATAGATAAAAAATTTGTTTACAGCCTTAACAGAAAGATTATTGGTATCTTATGTTGGAATGTTCTTGGAATATAGAATAATATACAGTAGAACCCCAATAATCCGAAATCTGCAAATCCAGAATTCTGGATAATCTGAACACATAATCCATAATTTAAAAAAACAAGGAAAAGCCTACTTCTAGTGCAGAGAAGCATTTTATTGTAGAACTAACAAACTCATTATTGAAACTACATACATTGGAACAAAATGTTTACTACACAAAAAGTTTAGCTGAAAATTTTTTCACTAGTTGTGCCGCAGAAGGTTTCAATTTTCCCCCAATTTTTTCCCAGTCAGTGATGGTGGTTTTCCCAACTCCAAATTCAATAGCCAATTTTGTAGTATTTTCCCCCTTGTCAAGTCGCTTAAGCACTTCCAGTTTCTTTTAACATACAGAAACTATGCATGGTGTCTACCACCCTGGAAATCCTGGAAATCACCTTGGATTTAAAATTGCACCTTGAAAACCTGGAATTCACCTTTATTTTAAAAAGGTATCCTTGATTTTTCCTATAGCTGTTGCAAAATGTGGTGGTGGTTGGCTCGATACTAAATTCAATCATAGGCCTGCCATGCCTTGCTACATAGTAAGTTAAACACGCTATGAAATCATGCTGTAAAGCCAATGATATAAATATCATTTGCATCCACAAAATTTATTTGCACAACAGGAAAAAGAACAGTAATAGTGTGCTATCAGCTGCCATTAAATTTTACGGCTACCGTAAAACACTTTCATTCTGAAGTCACGTGCCTGAGATACATGCTGCTCATGGTTTGTCAATTAATATTTCTTTTTTAAGAAAAAACTGCTTTGCTATACATGATTTGTAACACTTTGATACTACCAACCATATGCTTGTAGTAAAGGAGGTCACTTCCCTTATTTTTGTATGGACTATAATACAATGAAGCACAAAATTAATTTTGAGCCAAACTAATACACGTTCTAGGTGAATCTAGTAATAAATGGACCAAAGAGTGGTAGTTCAGCTCAAAATTATATTAGTACTATTTGTTTCTTTTCAAGCACCCGAGTTGGGGAATGTGCAGATTGAGGAACAGAAGTTCTATATATTTACACAAATCTAAGAAAAAGTTGTGTAGATAACTTCTTATAGATTAAAAGAATAAGTGCTCCTTAGAAAGAATATGTTTATATAAGGGTTACATTCCGTATTTCATTCTGATAAAACCTTTTTAATAATTGCCGTAATCATTAGATTTATAGTATTTCCCAGAACTACTGATTTCTCATAACAAAAGGGAGACTTTAAATTCAGAGGTAGCTTACATCATAGTGCATCCTCTTATCACTTAGCTACATATATAAATGGAGGTGTAGTAAACAAGGATGTCATTAAAGAGAACGTATTCTGGAGTTCCTTTCTAAATTTTAACTCCATGTACATACCATGTCTCTAAGGTTACTTTCATTTACATGTTTAGCCCTTTCCCAGTATCGTTTATAAGTTTGTGTGTCTTCTTGAAAAGGAATGTTTTTACCTTGAAAAATCCTGGAAATTACCTTGAATTTAGTTTCCGAATTTTGCTAGACACCATGACTATGTTTCAATTTGGTTGATATTGTAGTGGATGGTATAACACAAACAAGCACCTATTCTCTATTAATTTATGAGTGAAAAGCGTAAATTACTATAAAAGACTGCTAATAGCGAAAAATCTGAACTACCTACATACCGATACTAGTCACATGTGATCGACTATGTCCACAGGTCAGTAGAATACATTGTTATGTTGAATACATTGTCCTTATGTTGTGCATGGTAATTGCAATGTTGTCGCTTCCTCACATTGGTACGCTATGTTATCTTGTAGCTCCTAATCCTATAGCTGAATTTATAGACATTTTTGTGTGTTTTTCAGATAATCCAAACATTTCCGAATCTGAACAGACTACACCCCCAATTATATTGAAATTAGCAGGGTTCTACTGTATTCATAAACTAAACATAGAGGAAAGAGGGAGCGTAGCATGGTCAGGAACTGGAGAGTAGAAGTTAAAAGGTGAAGGAAACATTTTTCAACTAGGGAGCATCCATAATTTGGAGGGGAGGAAGACCCAGAGCATATAATGTTTGATTGTAAAGCAACTAAAACTGGAGGGAAGAACTTATTAATAACACTGAAATATACAGTTCAGTTTTAAACAGTACGTTTAGAGAAGAAAGCAAGTGTATGCATCAAAGTTTATATAATGTAAAAATGGTGGAAATGGACTGAAGAGAAAGAGAAAGGCAGTTTAACTGTGGGTAATATTTAGTTATTAAATTTGCGTGAAAGTAATTATCTATGCATTTTTTATTTCATTTATTTATTTTTATTTTTTTTTTATTTTTTTGTTTTTTTAGTGTATGAGTGGCCAAATCAAAGTTTCAATAGACAAACTAATCTTTATTTTTTCTTAACACTTATGGATTGTAATCATACAGCTGAGCCTAGAGCTAAAGGTGATGTTTTGAATGTGCGCATGCGTCAAAACCAAGCAGAAGTGGGATTTCTTGGAATTTTTCTCAGCATGAAATAGTGTCGGAAAAAAGAATGTCTTGGCTTCTTTTGGAGACTGGAGGGCACTTGAATGCTCTTGCCTTTCAGGACCTCTTTAGAATTTAAAATTCCTGGCAAACAGAGGAAGGATTAATACCACAATAAGGATTTAATATGTCTTGAGTTTTAAAATATGAGGTTATCCGTAAAATAAGGTTCCCAACTTTTTTTCACAATGAAAAACAAATTTGTTGACATTGAATAATACATGTTTGGAAAGCTTAAACTTTTTCCTGTTTTTCGACATAATCACCCTTCTGTCAATGCATTTTTGCATGTGGTGGTACCATCTTTTGTATGCCTGCATTGTAGAGCTCTCCTACCGCGCAATGAAAATAGTTTAAAGCAGTTTCATTCAGTTCCTCTTCAGTTCTGAAATGCGTCCCATGCAGGTGTTTCTTCAAGTCAGGGAAGAGGTGGCAGTCACTTGTGGCTAGGTCTGGGATGTAAGAAGGGTGTTTGACAGTATCCCATCCAAATTTGTTGATGAAATTGGTTGTCACATGGGCAATATGCGGATGTGCGTGTTCCTGATGGAAATGCACTCCCTTTGTGAGCATGCCTCCACCCACCTTGGTGGCGCCGTGGCCGAGCGGTTAGCACGCTCGCCTACCACCTAGGCGGCCCAGGTTCGATCCCAGGGACCCGCATGTGGTATTCGTGGTGGACGAAGCGGCGTCAGGGTGGGTTTTCTCCGGGTGCTCCAGTTTCCCCCGCCATCTCATTCCACCGGTGCTCCATCTTCATGTATCATCAGTGTCACCGCCTGCGGTGCCGTAGTAGTAAAAGTGGGCGTTTAACACTACAACAACATCCACCCACCTTGGTATAACCTAAGTGACCGGTCAACATTTTTTAATGTAGGTCATCAGGGATCATCTTGCAGGTCTCCTGAACCATCAGCCTTCGATCTTTCAGCATTGCTTCTTCCACTTTTACAATTGTTTCGTCCAAAACCGATGGCCATCCAGAATGCTGGTTGCCCTGGAAGTCTGTACGTCCGTCTTTGAATTCTCTGCACCATTTGCACATGTGTTGTACGCTTATACTCTGCTCTCCATACACTTCACACAGTTGGGAATGAATGTCTACCAGTGCAGTCTTTTTGCGCACAAAAAATGCATCACAAAGCGTAATCCGCACCTGGCAGGAGAAGCGAGTGGAAGCTCCATTTCTAACAGCTGCCAAGCCAAGGCGGCTCGCAGGACGGGGTATAGGGAGAGGGAGAACCAAGCTGCACGCCAGTGTTGCCGGATCTGCTGTAACAGCATTCCTCGCCACTGCAGATCCTTGGGAACCTTATTTTATGGGGAACCTTATTTTACGGACAACCCTCGTAGATCCCTGAGTTAACATGTTAGTAAAATTAGATCATACTCATTTGAGATCTCTCAGCTTCAATATGTCTCAAAAATATGTTCCCTTAGTTTTGAAACTTAAGGGCTATTATTGCATTCCAATCATTGATGAACAGCAATGAACAGCAATATATGTTTACTGTGGGAGCCTAATGTTTGTTTTATTTTCTTAGAATTTACAGAAAGGCAAAACAAGCTTGGCAGAAATATTATTTGGCATGCATATGAAAGACACTGGCATTAAAAGATACCCTCTTCGTACGAGACAGAGGATACTCCAATATGCTGTGACATTGGTACTTGAAGGTTATGATTCCAAGTGAGTATAGCCATACTTTAAATCTCCATTTTCTGTAGTATTTGGTTTCAGTATTGAGGTTCACTTTTTCTGAAAAAAAGTATACCAGTTTAAAAACTTCTGGGTTAAACAAGGTTATTAATATTTTTTCAACAAATTTTTTAAATGATACATTAACTAGTAAAAGAGCTGCTGATTTAAGGTGCTTGGAGTCGGATGTGTGAACTCATGTGCTTGAAAACGACAGAAAATGGGTGTTCAGCTGGAATTTTATAGAGCTAGAATTGGTCTATTTACCCTGGGGACACATGAGCGTTTATTTTGCGTGTGTTTTAGGCATGTTATACATATGCAGCGTAGCTTCACTAGGCATCTAATGGAATGCACACGCTTGGCACATAATCAAGGCCATGAAAACAAAGTGAGCGTAAATGCGCGTCTTAGTGGGAAGCAGAATTGAAATGCTAGAATACGCATAATCTAGAACTGTGCATGCACTGAGCTCACTAGCATAACAAGAAGTGAAACCCTTCACATTCAGCATGTTTAGTTTGTGTTCTGCTTCTCTAAGTGCCTCTGCGATTACAAAGTTGGATACAGAGTGATTTATAAGTGAGGTTGAAATTCATCCTGTGTGGTGGGATACTGCTTGTGATGTATACAAGGACAAGCACAAAACAACAGTTGCATGGAATGAAGTTGCAATGGTTCTATTTCCAGCATTTGCTACAGAAAATGAATCAAAACAGAAGATGATAGGTAAGTACATATTTCACAGTTCTTTATTGTTCATACTTTGTTTTGCCATGCAAGTTCACCAGCACCTGCAAAATAATTAGAGGGTGCATCCTTATATTGGTTGTCATATCTGTTAATGTTAACACTGTCTTAAAAATGAACATTTTGAAATCCTGTGAGTGACAGTATGTCTTTGAAATTGTATCCATCACGTTCACATATGAAGTTGTGTAATAACGAGCGTTTCACATCATAACAGAAATCTGTTTTCATATCTAATGGCCTGTAAAATATGTGCCATTTGATGCTTAAAATTCTGAAAGCACATTCCACATAACGCCTAGCTCTTGACAATCTGTAATTAAAGATTCTCTTTTTCAATGGCAGCTGTTTTCCTGCGTAGGGCCTAAGAGCATTTGTTGAAACTCTGAAAGCTTCATCACCAACAAAGGCAAATGGCAGAGGTATGTCAATACCAGGCACCATCTCTGGTTTTGGGAGCATTAAACTATTGCTTTCCATTTTCTTCCATAATTAACAGTTTCTAAAAACAATGGAGTCAGAATCTTTGCCAAATGACCCGGCATCTATGTATAAAAAGTGATAGAATTGACCACTGCCATGAGAACTACCGAAAAGAAATGTTTATAATTTATATACAAGGACCCACTTCTTCCTGGTTTGGCAATCGGAATATGTTTGCTGTCAACAGTTCCTATGCAGTTACGAAAATTGGCAAGCTGATTAAAACCTTCAGCTATTGACTTCCTTATTTCTTCATTTGGCACAGGTATACATTTTAAACTCAGCACCTCCCAAATAGTTGTGCAAACCTCCAGTGCTATTTTACTCACAGTAGATTGTCCAACTCTGTAATTATAGTGCAGTACTTTTAGGCTGCATCTGCTTCCAAGACACTTATAAAAATACAATGAAGGAAATTAATTCATATTCTTCTTTTTTTCAGTTCAAGATATGTCAAACTGGAAGAATATTAGGGATTACTATGTCTGCAGTCTCAGACAACAGACTGCAGTTAGTAAATCTGGTTCTGCTGCAAGAAGGGTAACTAAATATGTGTATGAGGAGCACTTATCCTTCTGGAAAAGAAATTTGGAAATGACACAAATAGCTAACACCATTTTGAAATCAGTTCCAGCAACTGAAGCTGTGGAAATGGAAGATAGCGACATCGGCGATGATATGTTATAGATTAGGTACCTGACTTAAGTCGCTTGACTACATCTCCTACACAACCATTTACTTTTCTTTTCCCTCTAGTCACAAAAGGTATGAAAAAGACAAATGTAAAGGGAAAACTTGTACATTTTTTGGAGTGACATGAAAACAAAAGTAAAACTTCCCAAGATGACAACATAGCTTTCATGTATTCATTACTTCCTACCTTGAAAACTCTTAGTCCAGAAAATAAGCTTAGTTTCCGCATTCAAGTAATGCAAATCCTTTTAAGTTTGAAACTACTAACTCATCTCAAAGCATCTGGCAGAATATTGAAGTTCAGAATTCTTCCCACATTCAAGTGATGATGCCTATAATCGGTGCCAAACAAGAAAGGTATTGACAGTTGGCGGTGCACGAGAGGCGACGTTGCCACTTATCGTGCCACATGGAAAGCGCGTTAGCATTATGCGTAAGAAGACGGTTGGATTGCGTTTGGAATGTAGAGCAAGTGTAATTTATATTCGTATTCGAAAAAAATAGTAAAATAGTTCATTTACACGAAAGGGATAGAATATGGAAGTATTATATCACTGTGAAGATTAATGTTAACAAAAGAAACATACCTGTGAAATATTGTAATAGGAAATGCCGCAGATATCCGACTCGCTTGCATTATTGCCGTTGTTGCTGGAATTACCCGCGGCAATGACAAACTGTTCTATCCTTGCTTCCAAGACTCCATTTTCCCGTGTTACAGTTATTACGCTCTTTGTATCGGTAACCACTTTTTCACAGTTTTCAGCTTTATTACACACGACACAGTGAAATCTTTGTTTCGCACAACGTAACCCTTTACTTCGGCCCAAATTAATTAAATCGGAGTACACTAGGAAAGGGCCACACCAAACAATTTTGTGACCATGTTCTTCAGCAATACTATCAACTGCATAATCCTTTAATTGGGATAAGTACCTTACCAAGCACAATTTCATTCACTTCCCGAGTACGTAAAGTTTTTCGCTTGGCTACGCTCTCTTTGTCAATATTTTGGACATAATTATTCATTAAAAGAGACAGTTGTAAATGCTCACAACATACGCACAGATACACAGATTCAGATACATGTAAATACAAGGCAAATAACCACAATAAATAGAATGAATCAAACGAACTTGTCAGCACACACGCAATCTCTGATACAAACATTGCAAGCTGGAGCTGGAGGGAGACATTGTATATATTGCAGGGAAAACAAGATAAGACGCACAGTTTATGTTACTGCTAGATTGCAGGTCAGGCACATGTTAATCACGTGTTAAATATCGACAACACTGGTTTAGCGTTGCTATGGAAACATCTTAGCTCTAATTGGTTCCTCTTTTTGTTGCTATGACAATCCCCAAGACGCATCGATCCCCTCCTGTTCATTTAGACCCTTCCACCACGTGGGTAGCAGCTGTCAATCCCCTTCTTATTTGGCGCCGAGTTTAATCAGGAACCAATATCTGGAACATCGTCATCATCCTCGTCGTTGTCATCAGCGTCATCATCAGCAACTTATTATATGCAGGCATCCCTGGCTGAATCACCTCAGTGAATAAGTGACCTCACAATAAAACTTGATATATGATAACGATATTCATTTGAAACATTTCATGTTAGGTTGAACATTTACAAATGTAAAGTTACACTGTTAAGGTTTACAGTATATATATTAAAGTACAACATTTCCTCAGGTGGGATTCCCTGTCTCGTACAGGTATTTTAACTATGTGTCCCTTTATATTTGAAAATATGTCTTCAAATAGAGAAGCTGACATTCGAAAATAATTTAAAAATTTGTCACTATCTTCATGGAGTTGAGGATACAATGTATAAAAATTGCAGTGCAAATGCCTCTCTCTGTTAATTGGGTGTATCCACCACCTTCCTTTTTTCCTTTTCTTTAATACGAGATAGGCAAGACCCACTAAGCAATAACTTCATCAGAAGAATCTTAGAGAATCACGTAGAATGGCCTTGGGAGCAACTGCAGCAGTTGATAGATACTTTATTTCACTGCTTAGGGCATGGCCCAGTGACAGTGCAGTCAATACAATACAATGCAATTTGATGTCAATATAATACAAATACAATATAATTATTCCTGCCAACATACAGTTCCCTGTATGGAAGCAAACTGGACTAAGCAATGTATCAGCAGTGGGAGGGAGGATCGTGCAAGTGGGAACTTATGTGGATGGAAGAGCAGCAACTGACAGGATTAGCAGGAAGAAAATTACATCAATTTGAATTCGAGAGAAAGGGATCTGTACAGGGAAAAGAATTGGGGGTTATATTTTGGAACATTTGTAGGAGAAGTTAAGGAATCGGGAAAGTGTAAGAATGTTAAATATAGCAGATGTGATGGTTGTGGTTGAGACCTGGGGGATAATCAATGCAATGGTGATAGTCGCAAAATTTAATGGTGGCTGATACCTGACTACTACTTTTCTTTTTCCTGTTGTGCAAATAAATTTAGTGGGTACAAATAATATTTATATCATTGGCTTTACAGCATGATCTCACACCGTGTTTAATTATACAACACCGCAAGGCGTGGCAAGCCTATGATTGAATTTAGTATTGAGCCAACCGCCATCAAGTTTGGCGACAGCCATAATGGAGTTTTGTAAAGAGTTTAATTTGGTATTATGTAATGGAGTGAAAGGGAGAAATGACAATGGAGAGTTTACATTTGCTAATAGGAATTATCAAAGTGTTGTAGATTATATTTTAAACTCTTTAGATATAGATGAAGATCTTGTTGATTTTGAGGTGATGAATATTGCTAGTTCTAGCAACCATCCCACATTAGGGCAATATTTCAGTGTACAAATGAAGTATAAGAAAAGGTTTCCAAGCAAAGGGAAGGATAATCCAAAAATATAATTGGAGAGAAGATGAAGTAGGAACATTTATGAAGGAGCTAGAAAGCCAGTCAAGCAGGATAAGGATGTATGGGGTTGAGGAAATGCTAAAAGAAAATAGAACAGAGGGACCGGTTTTAAGGCTTGAGGGGTTGGTGAAACAGGCTGGGTCAAAAATGAGAATGAAAGAGATTTTAAACCATTAGATGAAAGGATGGTATGATCAGTGCATAAAGGTAAAGCTAAGAGTTTTATGGGAATTAAAGAAATGGAGTCAAATGGAAGATATACAGGAAAAAGAGAATTTTATAATTGAAAGATAGTTCTAAATATCTTACGGAAGCTAAAAAGAGGGAATGGGCGAGGAGGAGAGAAAATGAGACAAAGTTCTAAAGTCAGAAAGAGCAAAGGATACAAAATTAATATGTGGATAGCAGTGAAAAAAACATAAGGAGAGAGTTAGAGAGCATAATATAAACCCAGAAGTATGGTATAATTATTTTGAAAACCTGTTAGGGTAAGAAACAGCAGAATAGGTTATGTATAAGTGAATTAAAAAATATTGATTATATTCAGCTGTTAGATAGCTATATAGGAATAATCAAAGTGCAAGAACAAATAGGAAGACATAACAAACCAAATGCTATAGATAGAACTCTGGGGGAGTTTTGAAAGGCATGGAGTTTAAATGAAAACAGACTAGGATTACTGGTTACGATTATGAACAAAGTGTTTAAAGGAGATAGTGTTCCAAAGAGCTAGAGAAGAGCTATTGTAGTGCTATTGTTTAAGAATGAAAGAGACATGTATAACCCAGCAAATTACAGGGGAATAAATCTAGGGGATTAGTCTATTATTTGTTCTAGGGAAGGTTTTTGGCGGAAGAAGAGGGAAAGCTGTCTGATCTCCAAGTGGGTTTTAGGCAAAATAAGACATTAGATAAGTTTTTGTGGTAACTGCATAGTTAATAAATATTTAGCAGAAAAGATAGGAGATTATATATGTTTGTTGATTTTAGGAAGGTTTTTAATATAATTAACCAGAATGTGTAATGTCTTAAATTGAACAAGAAAGGAATGAGTTCCAGCTTTATTCAAGTTTTACTAAGAATATATACCAATGAGTTCTGAATAAAAATTGCTATTAAGTAACTAAGAATATTCAAAATAACACATGTTTAAGGCAAGGCTGTACATTACATCCTGTGCTGTTCAATGTTTTTGTAGTCCATATTATTGAAACAAACTGGAGAATATGCATGTGTCGGTAATTAATAACTATGAATTACCCGGTATGCCTTTTGCAGATGATTTAGTAGTTGGATCTATACCCAATATAAGAATAGTTAATGCAATAGATAAATGTCTTAAGAAATAGTGTGTAAGAATTAATGTAAGTAAAGCAAAAATTATGATATTTAAAAAAGGCAACAAGCTAAGAAATGATAAGAGATGTTACTGGCAGGAAACAGAAGTTAATGTAATAAACAAATTTGGTTATTTAGGAATAAGATTAAATAGTAAGGGTAACTGTATTGAACAGAATAGAATGGTATTAGCTAAAGGAAAACTTGCATTGAAAGCTATACAAGCATATGTGGACAAAATACTGGGGATGGACATAAGATGGCTAGAGAAAATTTATATAGTAATAGTTGAGGCAAGGATATTTTTTTTTTTTTTTTTGGGTGGGGGGAGCTTTGAGGACTGGAGAAAGGATGGATTAATGTACGTTAGGGTGGTCCTTTATGGAGCTTACATAAATATGTCATGTATTTTGAGCACACACCCTTCAATTTTTTTACTTATGTTTTGATAATGTGCCAAATTTCATTGAAATTGAATAATACTAACCAATGTCACAATTGACTTAAATCTAAATATACTTAACTACTGAAAGAGTGCTTATATTTTTCTAATGGCATAAACAATTGAAACCTACCTATACATGTTTTGCAAATATGCTTAATATATTTAAATGAAAGAAATTTAAGTATTAATATGTAATAGAAAATAAAAAATGTTGGAATGCAGCTTTAATCAATAGTAGTTTTAACATGATTTTCTTTTTTACAGTGTGGGTATTGTCTTCGCTGATATTGCACACATTGCAAAATGAATTGTTTTTGTTCATTGGCCATTATTAGACCATTGAATTCTTGTACGAATTTCACTCCTCTCTCTATTGTATCATTTACCACCTTATGATTTTTCATAGTCTCTTTGACGCTAAGGTAGGAAGTGTTTAAATCCCTAGAAATTGGATCCTTATTTAAAAAATCTAAATCGTGTTACCTTCTTCAACATATCCAAATTCTTGACTGAAATGAACTCGTCAGTTCCCTTGTCTGAAATAATAGTTAGATTCAAAGCTGTCTGTTAGTAAATAAGTTTATATGGTCTGAATAGCATATGTAAACATGCTAAATTTAAGAGGTAGAACTGGAACTTAAAAATTTAATGCCACAACTGTGATTTGAACCACAGACCTTCCGCTTACCAGGCGGCTGCTCTAACCATTGAGCTATTGTGACAAACTGCCAGAATGGCATTAAATTCTCAAACCAGTTTGTATTTCTCCTGGTAAACCACAAAGACAGACTCACATCAGAGACAAATTACCCCAATGGTGACTTACTATTGTAAGTACTTTATGTCCCAGGAATTTTTAAGTTCCAGTTCTACCTCTCAAACTTTGCCCACACACGACTTGTGTGTCTAAAAACACCAACAGTAAGTTTGTTGGCATAAATAAATAATAGTGCTAAATTTAAATTTATGGCACTATAATAGGCCAAAAAGAAAACTTACACAAAAACTTTGTAACTGCAACAGATAAAACAGTGTACCTCCTTTCAGTTCCCTCCTTTCGATTTCTAACCATACCTGTTTTTTGTCTTTGTTAAAGTGATAACATACAAACCTCTTCATTTAAATGCCAGAAGTGCTGAAAAAACTTTAGAGCACTCAAACAAACCCTTGCATTTACTTTTTTTGTAGTGTTTTAATTCTTTTAAAGCGCAACAACTCATTGCAACGTGTGCCAATTGCTGATGAACTCATAAACCACTATTTTGTATATACTTTCACCACAAACAAACAAACAAATGTTCTTCAGTCCGTCCAATTCACTAACAGTGAGAGACAGCTGAGAAAGAAAGAGGAACATCTTCAGTGAACAAATTTTCTTGGCCATCCACTTTGCATGATGCAAAGCTCCAGGCAGCCTTACTTTTAGTTTGAAGTACACAGTTGTCCCCAGAAATATGATACACAGTTCAAGGAGTTCACAATAATCATTCTTCAGGTGCTTTTTAGTCGTTTTCGGAAGAAATAAATGGCATCAGAGTCACTCACTTCAAGGTGGCGCCGTGGCCGAGCGGTTAGTGCGCTCGCCTACCACCTAGGTGGCCCAGGTTCGATCCCAGGGAGCCGCATGTGGTATTTGTGGTGGACAAAGCGGTGTCAGGGCGGGTTTTCTCCGGGTGCTCCAGTTTCCCCCGCCATCTCATTCCACCGGTGCTCCATCTTCATTCCATGTATCATCAGTGTCACCGCCTGCGGTGCCGTAGTAGTAAAAGCGGGCGTTAAACACTATAACAACTCACTTCAATTTTTTCTTTAGACAAATCATTAATTTTCAAAAACAATGAACTGTTATCACTAGACCTCGGATTTTAGGTAAAAACCTATATTTTTCCTCATGATATACAGAACATAAAAGTATATACTAATTATGGAAATATATGTTTGAAAATGGTGGTCCTGTACAACCTAAAAATACATAATTTCATGTTAGAACCTATTGTTACCTAATTTTACATTTTTCAGTTTCTTCACTTGGTAATAAGGAAAAAGGGTAAAGGGTACAGGCACAGGGGACACCTCGCTCACTGTGATGAACACAGATCTATTGTGGCTACCACCCACCAGGAGGCAGGGATTAAATGAGGGAACCAAAGGTGCCACATAGGGTCACAGCTAGACAGCCCACAGAGATGCACAGAAGTCCCTAACAAGTGCTGAGATCTCTTCATCCTGGCGCTAGGCCCCACCAAGCAGCCATTGCACTGCAGTTCCGTTGTCGCACTGAGCACTCCCCTGACGGAGGACAAGGCTGGCCAAATGCCACCTAGTGCTGAGAACAGCAGTTGTCATGCACAATCAAACACTGTGTAAGCCTGTATGCCAGTCGTGCCTTGACAACAATTGCAGTGAACAATGCAAAGTATGGAAATGCTCTGTATAGGTCACACGTTAGTTCTTGACGAATTATATGTTATACTCTCCTTTACTGGGAAAATTGGCATCGACAGGCAGGTACAGTTTGCAGTGTGTTGTTTGTACGTTTACGCACATGCTTCTGGGCTGAAGTAGTACAGCACTACAAAGCAAGGATATCTAGTTTTTTAATAAACGAATTTAATTCGGAGAATATTAAGTTATTTAATTAATTTATATTTAAATATTTTATGTTCACACTTCCAGTAGTACCAGCCACATGTATTTCACATTTCCATTTAACTTTCTTTTATTTCTTCTATTTCCGACATTTCTTGCTCTTCTTCTTCCCCATCTGAAATGCTGTCATTTTCATTATCCTCATCGCTGCTTTCCTTTCTATAATCTTGGATAATAATTTACTCAATCCTTTTTTCGACTATGGCTTCTTTATCCCAGTATCCTTGTTCAATTTTTTTTGACATGATGGCATGTCTTCTCCCATTCTGTTTGCCCAATCCCCTGAAATCTTTGCCTGCAGAGGATTTCAGCATCTCTTAATTTAAATGTTACATTTCTGGCAGCTACCCATTCCTTTACGTCTCCCCATAATAATTCAATGGGATTCAGATCTAGGTGGTACGGTGGAAGTCTTAAAAGTTGTGATATGTTCAGCCAATATTTGATCAATCAAATATTCCTTCTGAGCAATATTTGATCAATCAAATATTCCTTCTGGGCAGGCTTATTGGCTAAGATTAAGTCATCCAAATGTGTCTTCGTGCTGTGCTCATCAAATGGAATGTAGTGATTTTGTAGCCAGTACTGCATATCTTTTTTAAAAGAATTTTATGTTGGAGGTTCGTCAAACTGCATTATGGTAGGACACGTCAATATTTACTAAAAAAGAGTTAGGAGGTAAGTTTGGAATTAACATTGTACGAAGCCACTGATGTAGTTTTCAGTGCTCATTTCTTTATGAAAGTCTCCTGTTTTCTGCTGGGATCTGTAAATAAGGAGAGCATCTGGTATGAACCCAAACCTTCCACTTGCATGAACTATAATCAGTCGTTCCGCTTTGGATACAGGTGCCATGAAACCTGAAGTGCTGTCCTCAGACAAACTTTTTGGAACATTGTGACTGCTATGTATATAGGTTTCGTATTCATAAACTATTGAGCGTCCTTCAGCTCTGTATTATGAAGACAAGTTAGACAGGTCTTGTGCAATGAACAATTGTTATGGTTTTCAATTAGAACGTACCTTTTATTTCTTGTCATTCTCCATTTAAAGCCCAATGTTTTAAATCACATTTTGAAAGTTCGTGGCTTAACCTTGAAAATTGATGGTCTCTTGCAATTTTTGTGATAGTCTTTTTAATGTAGGTGCAGTCTTTTCCTCAATATGGAAAGTGTATATAGTGCATCAAATTGCACACTTTTGGAAATTGTCGATTTCAGTAATTCTTTTTCAGATGGTATGCTGCTTTCCTGAGGTACCTAAGAAAATTCCTTTCATTTCATGCTTACGTTTTTCTCCCACACTTCTGTGAACTGAATTGTGCGATATCTTGGTGGCTGCAGCAACTCTTTCTTGCACCTTCTGAATTTCTTTATTTTACACTGGAGAAAATTGATCTTTGTTTGGCTTTCTCCTTCATGTACTCGTAAACATTAGCAATAATCTCTCGACTTCTGCTATGTAAGGTTTTTCATTTTATTATTGACACTATAGGAGGCCTTATCACGTTAGTAACTAACACGTGACTATGTAACTAGCACTCGTTAAAAATACTTGCATGCATCCGTACAGCACAAAAATGTTGCAGTCAGCTGTACACACAAACAACAGAGGGAAGCAGAGTTGTGTATTATCGTAACATGAAGTATTTTGCCGATGTGTTATTGGGGGTAGGCTTGCTTACTACTCCTTTGCAGCAGGTCGTTCCAAGAGCAAATGTGCGACCTGTAAGCCTGTATGCCAGCCATGCCTTGACAATTGTAGTGAACAATGCACAATTTGTCTCCTCTATTCATTACAGTATGAGATTTCAGAGTGAAGACATATCTAGTGGAAAGTAAAACATGCCAAAAGTACCAAGATCCAGATCATCTCTGATTCGGCAATGAATAAAAGAATTTCCAAATTTCTCATTGGATGGAAGATTATTCACTGTGATGTGAGAGATGCATAAATTTTATCAATTTATGTAACACTACTTAGCATTACATTAAAAATTATTGAAAATGTTAGATATTCCATGTAGTGAGTACCTTCTGAGTAAATAATTTGGAAAAAATTTCTTTCTATTTTGTAAATTTCACATTAAAATAAACTATGAATGCTTGCTGTAAGGGCTACCCCATTTTGCTAAGTAGATTTCATTCACAAACACTTCATGAAATTAATTATATTTTATTGTTTTTTTAGGTACGTTGTGAACAAAGGTCACATTTAACCCAGCACGTTAGAGGAGCTACACATCAATCAAATTTACCAAAGAAATAAAATTTTAAACAGACGTTCATGACCACTCAATCAAGCGCAACAAAACAAAATGAATTTCATTCAGATTTGTGTCGAGCTATTGTTGCAGCAAACATTCCATTTAATACACTTGAAAATAGCCAGTTCAAAAGCTTCCTAGAGAAATACCATCACCACAGCATTCCATCAGAATCCATATTGAGAAAAAGCTATTTACATACCTTATATGAAGAAACATTAAGCAGGGTAAGAGAAGGTATAGGCACGTCATACATATGGATCTTTGTCAATGCGACAACTGATAGATTAGTACCCAATCTAATGGTTCGGAAATTGGATCTTCATGCGCCCTCTGTACCTCATTTGATCTGCAGCAAGGAGCTAAAAAGACTATTCAGGAAATAGTTGCCCACTTTGCTAATAGTGCTCTCAAAATATTTTACCTCAACAACCTAGATGAAAATAAATTGCTAGTAATCTACACTGGTGCAGGGCCCTATATGATTGCTGCCATTAAATTGCATAAAGTATTTACTCTGCCTTGCACCATATTACTTGTCTATGTCATGAATCGCGTAGCTGAGACGGTATGTCTTGAATATCCACTAGTGAACAAGCTGGTTTCTACAATTAAAAAGGTTTTTGTTAAAGCACCTACGAGGTTCCAATTATTTTGAGAGGAACTTCCCAATGTTCCACTTCCACCAGAACCTACTCTTACTTGCTGGGGAACGTGGTTACAGGCCATGGAATATTACAGCAAGCATTTGTAGGACATTAAGAACATTGTTTTGAAACTGAGGGAGGATGCAGTGAGCATTATGTCAGTTAAGCAATTCTGCAGGACCCAACAATTGCCCATGATATTGCATTCATCAAATCACATTATTATTTCTGGTCCCCACTATTAATGCTCTAGAGTCTTTAGGCAAACCAGTCTACACACAACTGGAATTGATAGAAGAGGTGACAGAAAAATCAACTTGGTTCTTGTTGGTGAAAAAGTTTCTGAAAAACTTGAATCAGTGCTTCAAAAAATCCCAGGATTGACAGTTCTCCACACAGTGGTTGATATCTTATCTGGCAATACACCTGAGCATGAATGTGTGTCTAATACCAACATTTAAATATGCTCTGATGACATCAGTTGATGTAGAATGCTCATTTTTGCCTTATAAGATGGTGTTATCTGACAAGTGATGCAGTTTCTCACTGGAAAACTTAGAAAAGGTGTTGTTTGCTGCGACTCCAACAATGGACATATACAATAAGGATAGTCAAATGTTTCAGCTAATTTTTAATTGGGAATAAAAAATGTCATTTTTGTTCACTTATTTTTGCAATTTTAGAACACATTTTAATTTGTATAGAACCTATTTTAGGTACCTAATTTAAGATTTTTAGTAACTAAAAGTCTGAGGTCAGGTTATCACCTTTCATCTTTCTTACTTCCTCTTTATAACTCTAATCCTCGCCCTTTCCTCTTTTGCTGCCAACTTCCAGTCAACACCTCCAAGATAACCTATACAGCCAGGTGCTCATTGATATAATAGAAAGAGTTCATTCTCTTCTATTTTGATCATGTTCAAAGCATTAACATGGGCAACACCCAACAATTTATTTACAGTTGGAGAAAACTTATGCTCTCACACTTTGTAAGTGTTTGTCTTCTCATGAGCACTTCTTTTGCAGATTGTGCCACTCTAAATACAGATCTGTAAGTTTCTTTGTGCAGTGAGATAAAGCTCTTGTGGAAATCCTAGCCTTTTCCCAAAATATTACACATTTACGCAGAACTAAATTAGCACTTGCACCGATAGTCAATTTTACCTTGCATATGTTATCAAACAAGACTGACATAACCTGTTGATTATATAGTAATTTATGTCCACCGATTTGGTGCAGAACTTCACATACTAAATAAACAACTGTGGCAGTACTTCCTAATCTACTGGCCATTATGTAAATAAACATAACTCATCTGAAGGTGGACAGTATGGCAACAGCCAAGCACATGCATAAGCAGGAATAAATAAAATGATGCAACTTCTCTGCTGTTGCAGCAGGTGTTCCTCTTGTTCAATTTCAACCAATTAGGCATTAAAATTCTTAAAACAAAAGGAATAAAAACTAGGGGATGTGCATGAAGAAATACAAAATTCAAAAAATAAGGACCACCCTAATGTACATAAATAGATAGGATTCATAGACATTTTTGTAAACAAATCCTGAGTTTGCCAAGATCCTCAGCCAATGGTGTGGCAAAACTAGGAAGTATTGGAATTAGAGGAAAAACTGTAGAAGTGTTGTATTATTGGACCAGAGTTAGAAAGCTAGATGAATGGAATGTTTTACATCAGTATTTGTTAATACTAGAAAGGCTTAGTCAAAATAAACCTGATTGAGTAGGATAAAGTTATGGTAAAGTCAAGTTTTGGTGACATAATGGAGAGAGAAGGAATCACTACAAAATGATTTCTGGGAAGTAAGTAGGTTATGGCTGGAAGATACTGAAAAACAAGAAATATTAGAAAGTTTTAATTTTAAACATTTTTAAATTCTTCAGCTAAGTGTGGATAGTGTTCAATATCAAGTAGTCTAAAGGGTTGTCTTTTGTTTATAAAGTTTTCTTTTAAGTAAGGGAGTTTTAATTTCTGTTTGATTTCTTTAACTTTAGTAAATAAACTTTGTTGAATTTTTAAGCTCACTTGTGATTTTGTTTTTTCCCAGTTATAGCGTAGTCTGATTAATTTTCCATATTGTATGATAGCTGCTTTTTCAAAGTCTTGGATTATTTGTTAAAATTTGTGGAGCAGGTACTGAGGTATTTTAACAGCTCCATTACTAGACCAGGAGTCGCCAACTGGATTGTGCACTGGTTCTGCTCAGGTAGTCGGTAGCTGAGTAAGGAATAATGTGCAGTTGTGTTGCATGGAGGTAGGTCGACCTTTCAGTGTGCTGTCCAGTGGTGGCTGGATGTTCAGGATTATGGCTGATGAGGGAATACATAAAGATCAGCAACCCCTAATACTTTATCTCTGTGGGAAGAGTCAGATCTTTTTGCAGAACATACAGGGTTGCTAATGTGCTTACTTTGTGGGAAGGTACTAAATAGAAGGAATTTTGACCTACACCATCATTATACCGCATGTCACTCAATGATTATCGTCAATATGAGAGAGAAGAACGAACCACAGTTATCCAACAATTAAAGAAGCTCTTTTGACATGATGTGAAGACCATCATGTTAGTGAATCAGCCATGTGCCTCAGCTACAAGATTGCCTTACAGATAGCGATGAAAAGTAAACCATTTGTGGATGGAGTATTCATTAAAGACTACTTAATTGGGACAGCCAAAGAGTTTTGTCCTGATCAGGTTCCAAGAGTTTAAAGCCATCAGTTTGTCATCAACCACAGTCAGAAGGCACATCCAGGAAATGTCTGAGGATGTCAGAAATCAGCTTGTATCTCAAAAGCCTTTATTTCATACTTTTTGGCAGCCGACGAGAGCACCAATATCTCTGACACTGCCCAGTTAGCTATCTACATAAGAGGAGTAGATAATGACCTTAAAATCACAGAGAAAGTGTTAGATGTTGTTCCAATGAAAGATACAACAACAGGATTGTACATATTCAAGTGTGAGGACGAAACTATGCAAAAGATGGGGTTACCGTGGAGTAAGCTGAGTTCTATGTCATCAGATGGTGCTCCTGCAATGGTTGGATGGCAGACTGGTCTTGTAGCACATATTAAAGATAAAATTAGAGTCAAATGCGACACATGAAATAATTGCTATTCACTGCATCTTGCATCAACAGAACTTTATGCCAAAAGTGTCACTCTTTATAGTGTAATAGAGGTGGTTGTTAAAACTGTAAACATTATAAACTCAAGAGGACTGAAACATCATTTCAAAGAATTTCTAGAAGACCTAGGCAGCAAATATGGAGACATACCATATCATTGCCAAGTACGATGGCTCAGCCGTGGTAAAGTACTGGAGAGATGAAATTAGATTGTTTATGGAAATGCAAACAGAATCAGTGAATGCATTTGAAAATGAAGAGTGAGTCTGTGCCTTAGCCTTCCTGACAGATGTTACAGCACATTTAAATTAACTAAATATTTCTATAGGTGGACGAAGTGGCGCTGGGGCGGGTTTCCTCTGGGTTCCCCTGCCAACTTATTCCACTGGTGCTCCATCTTCATTCCATGTATCATCAGTGCCAATGCCTGCGGTGCCATATGTAGTAAAAGGGGGCATTAAACACTAAAAAAATATATATATATTTCTATGCAAGGAAAAGGTCAACTCATCACCAATCTCTGTGGAAAGATTTCTGCGTTCAAATGCAAATTATCTTTATGGGAGTGTCAGTTGCTTTCCAAGGACACTACACACTTTCCAAAGTTAACTTCAGTAGTTCAGATTTGAAACATTTGACGTGTTTACATGGGCCCTAATGACCTAGTTGTCGACAGGCTCTTAAACACACACACCATACACACACACCATACACACACACCATACACACACACCATACACACACACCATACACACACCATACACACACCAAACACACACACCATACACACACCATACACACACACCATACACACACCTTACACACACACCAAACACACACACCAAACACACACACCATACACACACACCAAACACACACACCATACACACACACCAAACACACACACCAAACACACACACCATACACACACACCATACACACACACCAAACACACACACCATACACACACACCAAACACACACACAATACACACACACCATACACACACACACACCATACACACACCATACACACACACCAGACACACACACACCAGACACACACACACCAGACACACACACACCAGACACACACACCATACACACACACACACCATACACACACACCATACACACACACACACACACACCATACACACACACCATACACACACCATACACACACACCATACACACACACACCATACACACACACACACCATACACACACACACCATACACACACACCAAACACACACAACACACACACACCAAACACACACACAACACACACACACACACAACACACACACACACACACACACACCACACACCACACACCACGCACCACGCACCACACACCACACCACACCACACACCACCACACCACACCCCACCACACCCCACCACACCCCACCACCACCACCACCACCACCACCACCACCACCACCACCACCACCACCACCACCACCACCCACCACCACCACCCACCACCACCACCCACCACCACCACCACCACCCACCACCACCACCCACCACCACCACCCACCACCACCACCCACCACCACCACACACCACCACCCACCACCACCACACACCACCACCACACACCACCACCACACACCACCACCACACACCACCACCACACACCACCACCACACACCACCACCACACACCACCACACACCACCACCACACACCACCACCACACACCACCACACACCACCACACACCACCACACACCACCACACACCACACACCACACACCACACACCACAACACACCACAACACAACACGTTTACAGAAATTGAAAGATAAATTTCAAAATAAAATGAACATTAGTGGGTTCTATCATAATTCGGGTCTACATATGTGTGCAAGCAGTTATTTTCCCATTTGAAGTTAACCAGAACTCATTATAGAAGCCAGCTTTCTGACGAGAATTTATGATGTGTCCTCAGATTATGTTCTACACGATCAGTGATGCTCAACTTTGATCAGTTAAAGATCAGGGAAAAATGGATTAAAAAATCCAGAAAAATCACTGTTAATGATCAGCAAAAGTAATTTTTAATATTCATAATATTCACAAAAGTAGTTTTGTTTGAAAATAGAGAATTGGTTTGAAAGTACAATTTGCTTATGTTCTAATAATTATGTATTATATAATTTGTATCACAATTAATAAAATATACACCAGTATGTACTTTGTACATGCTTGTACTTTTATTAATACAGACAAGTGAGCAACTTACAGACTGTAACATACCTGACTCCTATACCCCCCCCCCCCCCCCCCTCTCCTACTGCTTACCTGCTGTCCAAGCAACAACAGCAGGGAACGAGTGGATTCTGCCAGCTCGAATGAGTAGTGGGATGTCGAGAGCTGTACTAAACAAAGAATTTGATTTTGTAGAATATTGCATTTTTCTACATTTAGAGTAATTAATATTTCTTCACAATATTTGAATGTTGGTTTAACAAACATCTTGTAAAAAGTGTTCAAAGTTTGTGTAGTGTTTCCCCATTTTTTTCCTGCTAGTCTTTTTAATAGTGATAAATTTTTCTCAGTTTTTTTGCATATTTTATTGTGTTTTTTCCATGTTAACTTTGTATAAAAAATGATACCTAAATATTTGGCTTCACATGTCTCTGTAAGGGTTTTCCCTTCTATTAGTAGTGAAATATTTAATGGCATCTTCTTTAGTGAAAACAGTTGATAATTTGTTTTCTGGATGTTAATTCTCATCAAATTATTAGGTGTCCAATTCTGTAATTTTATCAGGGACTGCTGTTCTATATTTATGAGGGTCCTTCAATAAATAATTGAACTAATTTAAATAAATCGCCCTGGAGTGCCATGGCTGCTAGTGGTGGAAAGGTGAATCCTTCCTCTAGCCGTGCTGTGAGTGCCAGTCATGCAGAGTGAATCAGTTGGGAGTTAGAGCCCAATACGTGAGGTCGTGCTTACTGCACCCACCATGGAACCGAAATTGCAGCAACGCGCATCAATAAAGTTTTGTTTTCTGTTAGACAAAACTCCTACAGAAATCTTTGAAATGGTGCAGCAAGCATACAAGGACCAAGCTTTAGGCAAAACACAAGTCTTTGAGTGGTATAAACATTTCAAAGGGGGTCATGAAGACCTTCAAGATTCTCCGCGCTCTGGAAGACCCGTAACAGCAAAAACGGAAGTCAACATTATCACAATTGACGTAATTGTGCAAGAAGATCGTTGCATAACAATTTCGAAAGTTGCAGACATAATGCATTTGTCTGTTGGAACTGTAGACGACATAATTCGCAATGATCTTAGCTATCGAAAAGTTGCAGCGAAATGGGTACCGCACGTGCTGAAGGATGAACAGAAGGCTCTCCACGTCATGACGTGTCAACAATGGCTCGGAACGTTACGACAGGAGCCAGACTTTCTGAATGGGGTCATCACTTGTGACGAGAGTTGGTTCCACCATTACGACCTGTTAACAAAACAGGAGAGTTCGCAGTGGAAACATTCATCGAGCCCTAGGCCTAAGAAAGCAAAAGTTCAGAAAAGTGCAGGAAAGGTCATACATCTCGTATTCTTTGACAAACAGGGCATTCTTTATGATCATGTTGTAACTAATCAACACACAGTAACTGCTGTTTACTATTGTGATGTACTGAAGAAAAAAATCGCCGAAAAGCGACCAGATCTCGCAAGGAGAGGATGGATCTTGCATCAGGATAATGCCCCTACTCATCGAGCTCGTGCAACTCAAGATGTCATGGCAGAAATGGGCATTGAGAACATGCCTCATCCACATTCTTCGGACCTCGCACCATGCAATTTTCACCTCTTCCCTAAAGTGAAACAGGAGCTTCGTGGTCACCATTTTCAAAGTGATAAGGAGTTGAACAATGTTGTCATGGGTATTCTGAACAGACTGTCCAAAAATGGGTTCAATGAGTGTTTCGAACAATGGGAAAATTGTTGGAATAATTGTATTTCATCAGAGGGAGAATACTTCAAAAGTGTGTAGTAAATGTTAGTGAAATAAAGCCATTATGTGTTAATTAAAAAATTAGTTAAGTTATTTATTGAAGGACCCTCATATGAACTGTTTTTGGGTTTAGAATTCCATAAGACATATCGTCTGCAAACATAAAGACTTTTGATTGCATTTTTTGTAAATCGGTATGGAAGATTAGTGACATAAGTATTGAAGAGTGTGGTACTAGGACACTATCTTGGGGTACACCATGGTGTCTCTGGTGATATTTTGATAATTTATCATTGTATTTGGTAGCAACAAAGCATTGGAAAATGGATTCACTAATCCAATGTAACATTTTGTCTTGAATTCCTAAAATTTTAAGTTTTTCATGTAGTTTATACCTCCAAGTACAATCCTTGAAAATCAGTAAACATTGCTGAAGTGTCCTCTTTTATATTCAATGCTTCTTTAATGTCTTGACTAGGATTTAAAATCTGTTCATTTGTTGAATGGTGTTTTCTAAAGCCTTCTTGCTTAGCTGAAATTGTTTTTTTTTTCTAAAAACCAGTTTAATCAGTTGGAAATAATTTTTTCCATGACTTCTGCTAGTACACTTGTTAGTGCTATTGCACAGCAACTTGAAAAATTATCTGCTGGTTTGTTTGATTTCAAAATAGGTATTATTACTGCTTTCTTCCACTCATCTGGTACTTGTATTCCATGACAAATTATAGAGTATAGGAGTCTTAATTTTACTTTTTTTCCCCAGGTGTTTGGTGAAATCTGCATATCGTCGGGTCCTGGAGATTTTTTCAATTTTAGATTATTAATTGCAATGTTAATTTCTTAATATTGAATTCCTGGTTAACTATATTATCTTAAGGTTTTTTTATGTACTCTTTAATATTTTTCTTCAGTACTTTTTGTTCTTGTTTAGCATTAGCAGATAATTTATAGATATTAGTGTGGCGTTTATTAAATTTGTCAGCTATCTCATTGTCATTAGTAATTGTTTTATTATAAATAAAAAGTATTTTTTGATCGTTTTCTTGTTCTGTATGAATCTATATGCTTTTTGTGCTTCCTTTTTATAATCCATATTTTGTAAAAAAATATTAAAATGTTCTCTTATAGTGTTAATTTCTTTTTTGAATTGACCACATAGTTTCTCCAATATTGTGCTTCTTTTGGATCTTCAAATTTTTCAGCTGTGATTCAAGCAAGGTCTCTTTCTTTTTTCATTTTTTGTAGATGTGAATTCCAAATAGGTTTATAATTTTTAATTATTCCTCTTGGTATGTGTTTCCTTGCTGTTTTCAAAACTGTTTCACATAAATCTTTAATTTATCTGACTGTTGGTTCGTTTAGCGGTGTTTCAAATTTGGTTTCTAATTCATTTGTATAACACAGTGCAACAATGGAATTTGCGGCAAACAAAAATATATGGTTCTTATGATTATGATAGTGAAAATAGTTTTTTGCTATTAACCTAAACTTTTCTCTCGAGACACAATTTTATCTGCACAAGACTGCATAATTTACGCTGTCGCAGTACTTAGCACATTCTGTTTATAATATTGCCAAGAAGGGGTATGTCCAGTGAAGTAGAGTTGCACTTGCATCAGTCAGTAGTTAGTGAGACCATTCAGTGTCTATTTCTGCAGTATGTGTAAATACCCTAACGTGAATAATATTGGTGTGTGTTGGAGTGGTTTACCTGCTCAGAGATGTCTGGGAAGTGTACGAATTCACTGAACCTTCTCTGTATGTATGTGGTGAGTTTACAACAAAATCCCAAAGGTATCTCATTTCTCCGCTTGTCAAAAAGATGTACTAGTTGTATTTTGAATGAAAGATAGATGAGGGTAGGTTTTAGGCACCACAGAACTGTTGCTCACATTGTTCCTGCTATTTAAGAGGCTAGTTACATGGAACTCAACCATCTATGCCATTTGCTGTGCCACAGGTGTGGAAGGAACTCAGATCACTTTACAGATACAAAAGTAACAGAGTCTCAGGTAAATCAAAACACACAGTTTCTTATCCAAATTTGGAATCTGCCATGTGCCCACTTCTGCATTCTGATTCTCTCCCAGTTCCAAAACCACCAGTGGAGTGGACACTGGAAGATGAAGTGGACAAAGATAGTGACAATACAACACATCACAAAGAACATGATTACATATCATCGACATCACAGCTACTACCATAGGCAGTACTGAATGATCTTGTAAGAGATCTAAATTATTCAAAAAGATGAGCAGAGTTACTGGGATCTTATCTTCAAGAAAAAAGCTTGCTATAACCAAACACCAGTATATCATTCCGTGAACGACAGCTTGGTCTATCCACCTTTTTATCAATGACAGTGGTTTTGGTCTACTGTAATGACTAGAGCTAGGAAGTTCATGCGTTTGCATGTTTTTTCATAGGTGTTAAAAATGTATGCTTTTACATTATGTGTATGAATTATGGAATTTTCAGTTATTTGAACATGATTTTATGGTGCATATAACTGCATATTTTCTTGATTTTGATACATGCATAATATTTCAATATTATGGCCCCTATATTGCATATTTGAATGATTTTTATGTTTTTTTATTATTTTTTCCATCTGTATAATATTTTTCACATTGGTAGCATTGCACATGATGATGCAACAACTAATGCTGAGTCATGTTGTCATGCAGTGAATCCCCTGTTTCCATCCTTTCATTATATGTATGTGCATAGAGAATAATCAATGTGTTATCTGAGAGGTTTATATTAGCAAAGATAAAGTGCAGGTAAACGTTTTAAGCAGAACGATTATAGCAACGCTTGCCTGCCCACCAGTAGTTGTGTCGTGGTCTTCGAATGTAACAGTGTTGTGAACTGGTTCCCACCAAATTAAATTAGCCGTATAAAATGCTAAAAAGCTCTTCTAATGCCGAAAATAAAACCAACTTCGAGTGCTAGATTAATTTACGGAAAGAGTTTTCAGGTGATTTAATATCTACAGATAATAGGGAACTGTTTTGTGTAGCGTGTGAGAAAAATCTGAAGTGTTGCACTCACATGACTTTCTCTACCCTTATACTAACCATTCTTACAAACTCTTATTCCTGTATGTTCTTCGCGTTAGTTGAGATAAACATTTGTACAAATTATCTTGTTGCTTATTTCCTTGTAGGTGCAAGGGGAATATTAGAATACAGTAGGCTTTGAGCGATAGTCAAATCTTTTAAAGCTTTGAGATCCCGTTCTCTTTGTATTCTTAACATATAAAATAAAAAAAATGAACGATGTTCCAGCTCATGAAAGTTTTGGTTTTCGAAACTGACACAAATAACAAGGAATATCTCCGGAATGGTTCACTCTACAAAAAAATTTATTGAGACATAAATTGTGTGTTTTAGCGAGATCTACATTTTTTGTGTGGTAAGATTTTGTCTACCTCTTACTGTTTACAAGTTATTCAAAAGTCATCCAGAGTAAACAGAACTACATAGGCCAGGGGAAGTCAGGTGCCGTTGCTGTGACGTCAGCTCACTCAGCTCGCATGCTCCTTACGACGGCCAGTTGAATGTGTGATGTCACAGCGGGGAAGAGGAAATGGCACGTGGGACATCGTAATTTTAATGCTGTTTCAATTACGGAACAGTCACAGATTATAAATAATTACATTTCGGCTTTATGCCATATATATGGCCATATTCCGACATTTGCCGTTTCGCTTTTCTTTAACTAGTTTGTCAATGTTAGGGCGTAATGTACGGCACATTTGTAACTGAAGATTGCATGTTAGATTGTGATCTGACAATATGCTTTGGGATTTTGACTTAGAAAGGTTCATAACAGAAAAGAATTGTTCGCACACACACGTAGAACCAAACATACATAATATCCGTGCAACAAGAGCATATAACCTCAGAAATCTGGTTTGAGGAACATTCTTATAAAATCAGTCAAGTCTTCCTTGTGTTTATATTTGTCCTCCAGCAAATTGTCGCACTGTAAATTTACCAATTCAATTTGCTACCTGCTAGAAACATTGTTAACATCCAACGAATACGGGGTCACAAATAGCTGAAACGTAGTTGACAATGTTTCTACATCTTGAAGCCTTATCTCTAACTAGTGTGAAACACGGGGAGCAACACAAACACAAAACTACTTCACAACATCAACAAAAACACAAAATAAAAATAAAATTTGCACTAACACCGTTAAGATCCCTCACACAATAAACACCCTCAGACTAGGCTGAAGAGGGTTCTCCCTAAACAAATAACATTTTTCATATTCATTCACTTTCGTGCAAGTAGCGCCGTTGATCTATGCAGCATAGCAATACACCGCTCTTGCCTGATGTCACATGAACGTACAAGCTTGCTCTTCGTTTAAATGCGTCACACGGCCCGAAGTTGTCTTCCCCTGACATAGGCTATAGCCAGAAAATTCAAAATATCTCAAACATACGGCATTTTAATCAAAATCGTTAAGAGCCATTTTCAAGAAAATCAAAATGTTCGAAAAATTTTTCGTGTAAAGGGTAGTTTAGGGTGGGGATATTTTCTTCAAAATCTTCATGTCGCATCCTTGAAAGACATTAAACTTAAATATCAACTTTAGTTTTTAACTGATTTTTCGTTATGCTGTCCACAGACTGACAGACACACAGACAGACCCACACACAGACCTTTTTCTAATAATGCTTTTTTTGGATACAGGGGGTCTCAAAACATATATTTCCGGTGAAATCTCGATATCAAATTTTTGGGTGGAATACAATACTTCCTTCTACTTACCAGTAGAGAAACCAAAACTGTAGGGAGTGAGAAAAGATTTCAAGTAGTTCAGTACATACACAAAGAGAATTTAATCAGAAAATTCGCAAACAAAGAACCTGCTCAAAAACAGCTAGTGGAGTGTTTAGGAAGTACAGTCCGTCTGGTCTAAGTTGGAACATGACCTACTTAGCGCTACCCCTCCCTGTGATAGGGGAGGGATAACAACACATCGCCACGGCTATCTGCGACTGCCTAGTCTGCGTCCGTTGGTGATATGTGTTTCGACGAGTGTACGGGCTGCTTATGTACATATAGCCCTTAATATTGAGAGTGAAATATGGAAATGCTGGTGGTGCATTTAGTCCTGCTCATTGTGTTGACAATCGTATTGTTCCAAGCTGGTGTTGGAAGAAAGGGGAAACCTCTTCAATCTGATGCATGGGAAGTTGTATGTTTGGTACATAAGTGTTTTGCTGATGAACTAGAGGCGTTAACATCGGGTAAACCAACAATATCCGTGACACAGGTCATGGAAAGAACCGCCGCAGCTACTGCTATATCTCGCACTTCAATATACAGAATTTTGCAAGAAAAGAAGAAAGCAGACGAAAATGAGACCGCTGTTAGAACACCAGGAAGGAAACGACCAAACAGACAACCAACAAGCACAACAGCCGCTTCATTTACAAAGGCGGCTATTCGTAGTACAATTTGTAGGTCGTACACATCGCATTTCTTGCCCGAAAATTGGAAAGCTGTCTGTGAGCATGTGAAGCGCATAGAAGAAATGTACTGGGGAAAAAGAAGAATTAATGGACGATATATTGGACAGTTTCAACATACGAGACAGTTACTCTGAATCGGAAGATGCATGTGAAGACTGCGGATGTGATCCAACATCCAATATCCATGAAGCCGAAGATCTTACCAGCTTACCGGTACCCTCCAAGGAACCCTTCTTGGACGGGATCTCTACACTGACGCTATCTAACAGCAGTTACTAAAGCGCTGCTCTCTGATAGCTGCGCTATAGTCAGGCAGTCAATCGCACCGTTGCATGTTGCATGGAACCGATGCGAAATGGGATTTGGCAGTCATGGAGTACCCACAAAAGCGCGGGCAGTATTGCGCTCTCTCTCTAATTCCCATGTTTCAACATAAACCGAACGAACTGTAGGGCTACTGAATTTTCCTATAACTTGTGCCAAGCATTTTTAGCTGCTGATATTCCCTTGTTCAAAATTAATAATACAACATTTAAATACTTTCTTGCCAAGTACACTCGACAACATGTGCCTGAAGAAAGTACACTGTGCAAGACTTATGTAGGATATTGTTACAGTAGCATATTTCAAATATACAAAATGAATTAGCGGATCAGTTTATGTGGTTGTTTGATGAAACCCCTGATTGTGAGTGCTGTTCTATGGCTAATATAATTGTGGGTGCTTTAAATAATGAACAAAAGACTACACCTTATCTTCTTAATGTGTGCAAATTGTCGGCCACTGGCAATTTGAATGTGACCCAGTTTGTGATGGACTCTTTCAAATTAGTATGGCCATGTGGAACCAAATATGACTGGTTACTTTTGTTACGCGTGCAGGTCCTTATATGGTAAAATCAGGACAAACTCTGAAAGGTATTTCTCCTAACTTATTTCATAGAACTTGTCTGGCACACACTCTTCATCGCATTTCTGAGACAATACATGATTCTTTCCCATTGGTAGATAGATTTGTGTCCAGTACAAAGAGAGTGTTTTGTTAAATCTCCTAAAAGAGTTAAGTTGTTTAGATGTTGTTTAGATCAACAACTCGATGAGGAACATGGGTCGATGCAGTTTTATATTATGCTGAGCACATAGAAATAGTTGAAGAGGTTGTTAATTCATTGGACTCGAAAGATGCTTTATCAATAAAAACTGCAATGCTGGATCTCCCTCTGCATTTTCAAATGAGAAAGGAGGCATTGGCTGAGGTTCTCAGACTACAGAGTACAATATTCTTTAAATCAGGAGTTCTTATAGATCACATGCATATCCTTACAGTAATTGAAAAGGATAATACTATAATATTTTGGATATTATGTCCCTTCTTCAAATTTTGGCCACCATCTTCCCACATGTTGTGATGTGTTAGGATCACTTTGAAGGAGTGATGAAAATCAATCATTTTGAGCATAATATTCAAAATATTAATATTAATATTAATGCCTCCATTGCTGCAGTTGGACAAGTGCTAACTGCACCAGTTATACTGAGACGGTTAAGTCTTTGCACTTTCCACAAACAAACTTGTGCTTTCTTCTCTTCTGTTTTTGGTCATCGTACCAAAGAGGCATAAGTAACTATACGTCTAATAATAGCCATATATTCCCATTAGGTCATCTTTGGCATACATATGCAGCATGTCCACAATCCTGCCATAGCTTTCTCAGCTATTATTTTAATGTGGACATTCCATGTGAGTTTCTGGTCAAAAATGATACCTAGATATTTAATCTCACTTGAAAAGTTCAAGTAGAGTTGGAGCTATAAGATTAAACGTCATTCTCCTTGTAAGCAATGTAACTTTTGGTAGGGTTTACACTTAGGCCCTCCTCCTTACATCAATCTTCAGTTAGATCTAGGGCTTTCTGCATTCGATCTGCCAGAACAGGACCATGCTTTCCCCTTTATCATCATCATCATCATCGTCGTTGTCGTCGTCGTCGCCACCGCCACTGTCACCTTTATCTTCATCATATTTGTTTATTTATTTATTGTGGTGGTGGTGGTGGTGGTGGTGGTGGCGGCGGCGGTGGTGACAACAATGATCATAACCATAACCAGCCTCTGCTAATCTTTCTAGAAGGTCATCAACCACTAGAGACCACAATAGCAGTGAAAGAACTCCTTGGGGGCTGCGGCAGTACTTCAATATCTATTAGGTGTGTGGCAGCAATCATGGAAAGTGCTAGCTGGCACTCAGTTGCGGGCAATTAAGGATGCGTTCAACCCTGGCTATCCTCCTGCAGGGATTCCAGGCGGGCTAAAGTTATTCTAACCCATCTGAGGATAGGTCACATGCAAGCCACTCATGGTCACCTGCGTGGTGACCCAGCACCTGTCTAGCATGTGATGTTCAACACTCTGTTGCACATGTTTTAATAGATTATCTGCAATATGCACATGAGCGCCAGTCTATTGGTGTGGGGTCTACACTAGCCTCTGTTCTGGGTGACCCGGTGTCTGTAGCCAAGACTGCAATTCGTCGCCGATATTGGCTTCGAAAAACACGTAATATTTACAGGCAGTTTTAGATTTTTAAGATACACTTTCTTTTATGATATTTTAACATATTGATTTTTTTGGAAGTCAGACTTGTTGTTTCTCTTCAGTTTTTGGTGGGTTTTAGATTTGAGCTTCTTTTATGGGTTTTTAGACTTTCTGTGCTTTACATTTTACTGTTTTGTTTAGTATTTTAACCTTCTCTTTTAATATCCTTATTTTAACTCTGTGAGTGTGTTTTAGATTTTATTGTTTGACTATGGGCCCAAATGACCTTGTTTATGGGCCCTTAAACCCCCTCACTCAAACACACCCACACACACTCGCGCTGTCATTCACGCTCTCTCATGCTCTCTCACTCTCACACCCACACCCACTCCCACACCCTCACCCACCCTCTCTCTCTCTCACACACACACTCACACACACTCTCTCACTCACTCACAGGCATCCTTTTGTGGCTTTAACTGTGGCTTTCTTATCCCGGAGATTCTCCTATGTTTCAGCACGAATTTAATCCATCTGATTGTATAGGGCTCAATGCCCTTTGATATTCCTGCTCTTTCTGTTGATTCATATTTGATATTATCAAAGGCACCTTGAATATCTAGAAAGACACAGAGTGCTATCTCTTTATATCTGAATGTCTTTTCAATCTTAGTAGTAGACTATGTAAGGCAATTGTGGTAGATAAATTTGGTTGATAGCAAATTGTGAAGGTTTAAGTGATTACACTTCTAATGTGTTTATCAATAATCTTTTCCAAACTTTTTAGTAGAAAGGAGGATAAGCTAACGGGACGATAGGCTCTTCTATAGTACTTCTACCTGCCTTTGGTATAAACTTCACATTAACTTCTCTCCATATTAGTGGTATGTATCCTAGTCAAAAACTAGCTTTAAAAATCTTTTGGATATGAGGCAATAAAGTGACCAGTCTCTGTTGTAGCAGGCCTGGAAAAATACCATGTTCCCTGCTGATTTAAAAGGTTCAAATGGGTTTATAGCCCACTTGATTTTGTTTATAGTGAAGATTTTCACTAAAAGTCTTCCTATCTACTTATTAGGTCTATTACAATAACCCAAATGGAATGTTCCTTTATCTTCTACAATATTTGAATCTAGGAAATATGTTTGCAGAAGCAATAACACAGTCTACTCACAATTCTCATAAGTTCCATTGGGTTTTAGTAAGAACCCCATTAACATGTCCTTTTGATAGGACTTCATGCAGTCGAGCTGTGGAAGGCAAATCATTAATACCTTCACAGTAGCTCTTCTGTGCGTTTCTTTTGGACTTCCTTAGTTCTTATTATATTCAGTTAGGGCTTTCCTATAGTTATCCCACTTACCATTTATTTTAGCTTTGTTAAAGAGCTGTCTAGCTTTAGCTCTTAGTTTGGCTAATTGTTTATTCCACCAAGGAGTTTGTTTTCCTTAATTTGGCTGGACAATGTATTTCATAGCTAGATGTTATAATTGAACTTACCTGTACAGAGCATTTGGTGGAGCTCAAATTCAGATGAAATTACATCAACAAGTCCCAAATTCCTGATTTCAATAATTCTTGGTATAGGACACAATCAGTTTGCTTAGGATTCCCTTTTTTGAATTAATTTTGGATGTTCTTCCTCTATCTCAAATCTTAATGATAATGATCCAAAAATGAGGCTTCTTTTGAGAGATACCATGGCATTTTTATTTTTGTACTGGAGCTTTATCTGTCTGTCTGTCTGTCTGTCTGTTTCTCTGTCGGTCGGTCTGTTAGTCTGTCTGGCACATGTCTATCTGCCTAGCTACCTGCCCGCCTACCCACCTACCTACCTATCTATACATACAGATGGAAGGCACTGCTTCGGCCAGAATAATCTGGCTAATATATGCAGGTGTAAGAAACATAAAATGCTAAGTTTCATTTCAGTAGGTTTAATAGTTTTGTAAAAATTTAAGTTTTTCGGTAGTGTAAATGGCAATGCTGTGCTATCTTCGCACACGCCAGCAACCTGTGTCGAACCTGACCAGTATGTGCTTCGAGGCCAGTACTGCCTCAGATGTAAACAAAACACCTTGTCTTGTGGCCAGCACTGCCTTAGTTGTAAACAAGACATCCAACTGGCATGTGCTAGCATTGCACTAAGACATCTACAAAACACTGGCCCAGTGCATAGGATCAGTCGTTGCAAGTGACTTGTGTTGAACCCGACTGCTGTGTGCCATCAGATATAAACAAAACACTTGTCCAGTATGTTTACGCACCAGTGACATGGTCACAATCATGGACATATTGGCAAGAATCGATATGTCATGCCTGAAAGGTGTGAATGTAACTGAAATGATGCATTCGTTCAAGTAGTAATGAAGATGCAGTTTTCCATAGTTAACACAGCAGAAGAATGAATCAATCAAAACCATGTATTTTAAGGTAAAATATTGCTGACATAAAGGGATACAGATTTTTCCTAATAATGGACATTCTTCTTCTTTTTGTTATTATTGTTATTGTTGTTATAGAGTTAGGGTTTAAGGAGCCACTGACAGCTAGGTCATTAGAGTATTGTTATCATCATCATCATTTCCATCACAAGCTAAAACAATAGTAATTGCCTTTAATACATAAGTAAATAAGTCTTCCCCTTCATTTTTCTAAAACTGCTGTGCTCTTCTGTAGATTATTGGGCAGAAATAAAACGAATGACCTCATCATAAATTACATCTATGGCCATGAAGGCACCTAAATAAGGAAACAAGCAAAATGAAATTGTTCTCTACAGGTAAACATGACAGTAATACTATCGTTAAAAGAAAGTATACATAATATAGAGTTTCTCTATACATATGACAAACCAAATTCGTATCTAATACAGGAATAGAGTACAGTTAATGTACTCTAAAAGATAATGCTACGTTTACAAGTACTTTTTAACATAGAACACAAGTACCAGTCAGTATTTTGAAATAAATACCATAATCCTGTCTAAATACATTTATAAGCACTTTACAACAAGAAATACTAAAAATGTATGCCATTTATGCTAATTATGTGGTGTTAATTTAGGTTTTATTATTACTTAATTAGAGTTCTTAATATTAAGTCCCATTTCAGTTCACAAGAGAACATTATTTTTCTGCTGTTTTTATTATTAATATTATTTTTTTTTTTGGAAGGGGAAAAAACAGAAGAAGAGTTGGAGATAAAGAGTGGCTTATTTCACTAGATAAAGGGATGAGGGGAGTGGGAGCATCTGCCTTTCTTTACATGATCTAAATGATGTTTTTTATTCTATTTTGTCTCTTTATTTTTCTACTTCTTTATATATTTTGTATTCTTAAGGGGAATTTCCCCCTTAAATTAGTAGCACCATGTCTAAGTACTCCATTGATGTGAACAGGTTCATGATCGCAAGGTAAATTCTTTCATGTTGCAGACAATTGTACCCTTCCATCTCCTCCCGGCATCCTTCACGCCAAACGCCAAGTGATACCTCCCCTCACCCCCAGGCAACAGAACTTGTTATGAGAACACGCGACCAGTACATATCAAGTGGCCCATGACATTGCCATATTTTGCAATGTCATTATGTCAGTGAATTACAGTTCACATGGCACTTTAACATTAGATTGTAGCTAAGATAAAAAGGCATTGCAGCGTTGTTCACACAATGTTTGCACGACAGTTAGTGAGATAATAGACCATTTATATTCATTCATCAAGAATCTAGGTGGCTCTAAATGTTTGACACAAATTTTTTTTTTGGCAAAAGGGTTTTTTATTGACAAAAATTGCATTGGAAATATTTGTTACTCATCATGTACAATCACTGGTTAATGTGTGGCTGAAGCAGTACCTTCCACCCTGTGTGTATGTATATGTACTAGCTGACGTAAAAGACATCGTTCTGTCAAAAGCCATTGTACTGTAGCAGTCCCACAAACTTATATTCTTTGGTCAAGTTCTGGTGATGGCGTCGCTTATAAAGTGTACATATAGTGATGACATCTTTAGTTTTCAGTGATGGTCACCAGAACAGATAATATACAGTCACAAATATGTAATTTAAACAAAAAATTTAATATAAATGTATTTCAGAGTGATCACTTTGTTTATTGACTATCAAATAATTACTGTGATATCAATAATACATTTGCATAATGTTAATATACTTTTCTATGTATTTTTGATGTCATAATCATAAACAACAACTTACAAAATTGCACTACCTATTTCATACACTGCAATACTTTAGTAATATTATATCCTTTCAATTTCATTGCACTCTTCATGTTACTGTGCAGTCCGATTAGACAGAAAATTAGCTTGTTTTATAGCATTTAGAGTTCTTCGACCCAAATTGCTCTGTCCGTATCTTATAGGCGGCATGAATCTTGAACTGAGTATAAACACACAAAATAAACCAATCAGCCAGAGATAAATATAGGAACTTTGTTGATTGAGAAGTGTAGATTTAAAAACAACCAAGAAAATAAAATGCACTAATTGAGAACTCTCAAACAGTCAAACTTTATATCATAGAAAAAGAAAGTGTCAAAATTCCGGATACATTCAAGTAGTTTATATTAACTTTAAGGATATGTTCATAAATTATAAAGTTACTAACTAAATTTCAACTCTTTTTTTCTTCATATTGTGATTTGGTTCTCTTTTGTTTTATTTGAATAAAACGAAACAGTAAGTAAAGGAATCAAAGCCGATCTTAGTGTGTCTGAGAGCGATTCACTTAATTGGTTCATTGCTCAAATCGATCTTGGATTAATCTATCTCACAATGCTACCCTGGAATTGACATCTAGGAACGATTTGAATGGGAAAAAGATAAATGTAGTTTTATGCTTTTTCGTGCAATTTTTCCAAATGTTCTCTTCATAAGAACCTTGCCCGAACTGCACATCAATTTCAAACATATAGAAAATTGCACTTATTGAGAAAGAGATGTGATTAAGTTCACAAAAGAAAAGTGTGTAGAGGAAACCATGTGAATGTAATATGGTGCATTTCTATTTTAGTCATAGAAAATTGTATGAATTCTATGTTGAAGGGCAAGTAGAGAAAGAAATGGTATGTATTTAGTAAAACAAACGTGAGTAGAGAAAATCGGGTGAATGTATTAAGTTGCATTTCTATTTTAATCGTAGAAAAGTGGATGAATATTATGTTGAAGAGCGAGCAGAGAAGGATATGTGAATGTGTTACGTAACAGAAAAACTGTCAGAGAAAACCACGTGAATGTAATACGTTGCAAAGTAAAATGGATCACACAAAAGTCTCCATGAAAATGCACTTAAATATGCCAGTTTTAATGGTGATCTGTCAACCATGTGAAGTTTATCAACTTCATACATACCAACATCCATTTAACTGTATGTTGAAAAGCTAGTAGAGAAAAACATGTGAATGTATTACGTGAAAGAAATGTGAGTAGAGAAACCCGTATGAATGTAATACGTATCATTTCTATTTAGTCATAGAAAATTGTATGAATTCTATACTGAAGGGCAAGTAGAGAAAGAAATGTGATTGTGTTTCGTAAAATAATAGTGAGTAGAGAAAACCATGTGACTAAAATGTTGCATTTCTATTTCAGTCATAGAATGGTGTATTAACTGTATGTTGAAGGGCAAATAGAGAAGAATTTGTGAATGTGTTACACATAAGAAAAGTGAGTAGAGAAAACTATGTGAATGTATAGCATAAAACTTTCTCCATAAAAAATGCGTATGTGCCAATTTTCATTTTGATTGGTCAACCATGTTGGAATTTATCAACTTCATACATATAGGTTGCATGATTGTCTGTTGAAGAGCGAGTAGAGAAGAAGATGTGAATGTGTTACGTAAAAGAGAAGAGTGTAGATAAAACCGTGTGCATGTAATACGTTGCATTTCTATTACATCATAGAAAATTGTATGAATTGTGTGGTAAAGTGCGAATAGAGAAAGAAATGTGATCGTGTTTCGCAAACAAAAAGTGAGTATAGAAAACCGTGTGGATGTAGTATGTTGCATTTCTACTACAATCATAGAAAGTTGTATGAATTGTATGTTGAAGGGTGAGTATATAGGCAAGGATATGTGAATGTCTCACGTAAAAGAAAAGTGAGTAGAGAAAAACATGTGAATGTTACATTGTATGGCAAAATGTATAACATAAGAATCTTCTCTATGAAAAAATACATATACATGCCGAATTTCACAGTGAGTGGTCAAATAGTTTAGGAGATTGGTGGTTTTATATATATACACGCACACACACGTTTTTCTCAGTTTGAATCGGAGAAAGAAAAATATGATTTTTCCATTTTTCTGCGCAATTTTTCTAATTGTTTTCTTCATAAGAACCTTCCTCGCACTTAAACGAATATTTGAGAAAAAGAATTAGCCAAATTGGTCCAGCCATTTTGAAGTTTTGCGGTTACGAAGATTTACAAATTCATTTTTATTTTATTATATATATACTGGGTGGAAGGGAAGTCATTACATTAAATTAAACCAGTGGTAGATCTTGGTATTTGTAACACTTTGTATCTTTCATTTTTGTCTCTGACGATTTCCTGCGGAGATATTTTAGTTCTGTCAAAAACAAGCTGGCAACACTGCACGTTGTGTGGGTGGCACTTTCCCTAGCTCAGTACATAAACAAACTTCCTAATGGTGCGTCTTGAGAACATAACACATACTGTGCCTTGTCCTTCTGTGTTTACTGTGCGAGTGTAGGCCAATCACAAGTCTTAGCTCCCAAAATATTACACGAAAGTGCCCAACCTGTTTACATGCACAAACCAGGTCATTTCCCTGACCAATCTTAATGCAACGTTGTTGACATACTTTACATTTAAGAGAGCTGCTCCTAGTATTCCTTCATGTCTTTTAAGTGATTAATTATGTCGAAACCCTGTGTGATGTCCCATAATTACTACTGAAGCTATGTCAGAATAAGTTACTCTACCCATCTTACAAGTAACAAGCTGTTATCTTCATACATTCTTGTGGAATTACGCATCCAATTTGGATAAAAAACCATTTATTTTTTGAAATTGGCTGATCAAAGGAGAAAATGCTATTTGACTTTTTTGTTTGTAATGCTTCTTTGAAGCACATATTAGAAGGATTGTAATATACACAGGTGAATCACCTAAAACTTGCACTGCAAATATTTAGGAAATGGAAAGTGTTATTGATGTGCGACTTTCACATAAACAGATTTTAATAATACTGAGAAAATATATTTTTTGAGCAAACATACAATTTTTGAAATGAAACAATGTTCAGTTGCATCAACTGAATAAAGGTGGGGTAAATTAGAATGTCAGTGGCATTTGTTGCAAGATTCTAGTGCAAGTAGTTTACAAGAAATCTTACTTTAAAACTTTTACACACCGACACTTGTACAACCTGTGGTAGCACAAACTATAGAGAAACAATAGGGAAATACAATACTTCTGTGGATTCTGACAAATAAAGAGAACATACCTTTCAAAAGCTGTGTTCAAAATAACCACCGGCAGCTTCAACACACACTTCCAGTCTGCTATGGAAAGACTGCTGCACACGTTCTAGCATTTTAGCAGAAATTTCAGAGCAGGCAGCAGTAATACGTCGTTTCATATAGTCTGCTGTGGTTGGTACATTCTTGTAGACAGTGTCTTTCAGCCTTCCCCACAGAAAAAAGTCTAAATGGGTCAGATCCAGTGAACGCGTTGGCCAAGGTATATGTTCTCTTCGTCCAATCCAACGATTTGGAAATAATCTGTTAAGACAAGCTGTATTTGGTGCACTATGGGCTGGATGTTGATACCACAGGTTCCTCCTAGTCTGCAAAGGAACGTTTCTAGTATCTATGGCAGATGGTCTGTCAGGTGACTGCATTACTTGTGCGAGTTCATTGTTCCTTCTATGAAAAAAGGGCCTATGAGCTGATGGTTCACTATGCCACCACACGTTTAAACTCCATGGACACTGATGTTCCACCTGATGAAGCTAACAGGGACTGTCAACAGACCAATAGTGCAAGTTTCGTGGCCATGATTAGTAAATGTTGCCTTATCACTAAACAAGAAACATGAATCTGGAGTAGCATATCTTAATGCCCATGTACAAAAGTTAACATGATTCTCAAAATTGTTTCCATGCAGCTCTTGATGGAGAGAGATGTGATAGGGATGGAACCTATATCGATGGAGAATGCGAGGTACACTTGCCTGACTCATGCCACTTCCACGTGCGGTTGTATGGTAACTAATGTTCAGATATACTGCAACAGCAGCCAAAACAATTTTTGCCTCTTCTCCAGTCACTTGTTTGTTTCTGTTACGTTTTCTAAGTGTTACGGTACCACTTTCACGTAATTGGTTGAAGAGGTTGATAAATAATTGCCAAGATGGTTGACGTCTACTAGGATACGTTTCCGCATACCTGAACTGCATTTTTCCTACTCTCCATACAGCATGAGCATGTCGGTTTTTTCTGCATTAATAAACCCCATCTTCCACTTATGACTTACTGCTTGAACTGTCACAAACTAGCTGACCAGAAAGTCGCAATGCAATCAATGAACAGAAAACACAATGTAAACAAACATAACAACATCGTACCTATCAACTAAGCAGGTTAAATGGAACTAACAATTGTCGGGGCGGAAACTGTTCAAAATACAATATCTCATAAACCACTTGCACTAGAAGCCTGCAACAAAGACCATTGACATTCTAATTTGCCCTACTTTAATTCTGTTGATGTAACTAGGCATTATTCCATTTAAAAAATTGTATGTTTGCTCAAAAAATACACTTTCTCAGTATTATTAAAATCTGTTTATAGGCTAAATGTACGAGCCCCTGACTACCAATCAATGCTGTGGAAACCTAGCTCTTTCCATTTCCTAAATATTTGTGGTGCAAGTTTTAGGTGATTCACCCTGTGTGTGTATATACATATCTTGGAGACAGCTCTAACGATTTGGACCAAATTTTGTATTCAGGTAAAGTTTTATTTTTTAAGTTTATCTGTCTTTCCTGGAGGGGAGGAAAAAAAAAAAAAAAAAAAAAAAAAAAAAAAAAAAAAAAAAAAAAAAAGGACAGCTTTTAATGCCCTTTTCTACAGAGCAATTCTTGTATATATGATTCAGCCTGTATATCTAGTTTTTCGTGGAGAAGGTTTTTATGCTATCCATTTTACTATGCAATTTATTATTTTCACATAGTTTTGTCTGCTCGCTTTTCTTCTCCATAACACATTCATATATCCTACTCTACTCGCCCTTCAACATACAATTCATACAATTTTCTACAATTGAAATAGAAATGCAATGTATTATATTCATATGGTTTTCTATACTCACTCTTCTTTTATGAAACACAATCACACTTATTTCTTTACCTACCCTTCAGCATACAATTCATACAATTTCCTGTATGTTGGAAATCGAAATGCAGCATATTACGTGCACAATATTTTGTCTACTCACATTTGTTTTACGTAACAATTCACATTTTATTCTCTACCTCCTCTTTAACATACAGTTCACACAATATATACAGAGAGATCCAAACACATGGGAACTGCTGCACTGTGTTTTTCCACTGCACACACTGAAACATAACAGCAGCTGATATACACAAGGTCACAAGCATGACTTGTTTTTCTCTGCTCTGCTTGCAATCAGTGTTGAGTTGACACGATATCGTGCAGCTGCATTATTACCAGTGTGCTTTGTTATTTAGTCCTGTACTTAGTCACAAAGTGTATTATGGCTCAACATTTGTTTTCTACTGCACAGCGTGTATTTGTTTATGATTCGTATGTGTTAACTCAGTCAGCATGCCAGGTGCAAATGCAATTGGCAGAAAGATTTCCAGATGTAAAAGTTACAGGCCGTACAACAATCCATAAACTTTACAATGAATTTCAGGCCACAGGAAGTGTTCAGGCTCAGAAACCTAAAAGATGGCTTACGGTTCTTAACGAAGAAATATTAGACGACATTGGTCATCGTTTTGAGAATTCCCCCCAAAAATTGCTTAGGCCTTTTTCACAACAGGCAGGCATTTCTTATGGCACTTTGCAAAGGGCTACTAATTTGCTGAAGTTAAAACCATATAAATCAATTGTGGCACATGCTCTTCAACCAGGTAATCCTGTAATTAGGTGCACATTTTATGAGTGGACTCTCAGTAGTGTATGCAATGGTGAAATTGACCCACATTTAGTATTTTTCATGGGAGAGGCTTGGTTCTACCTTCATGGATATGTATGTACACAAAATAATCATTATTGGAGCTCTGAGAAACCTAATATTGTTCATGAGATATCCCTTCATGATGTAAAAACTGGTGTATGGTGCACCATCAGTGGAGGAAGAGCTATAGGCCCAGTTCTTTTGGAGTCAACAGTTGACGCCCATACATACGTGAATACAATTTTGCACCCTTTTTTTAGAGAATTATGTGACCGGGAGCGTGATTATGCCTTTTTTTAACAAGACTCTGCAACAGCTCATACAGCCAATTTTTCGATGAGAACAATTGAAAGTGTGTTTCAGGACAGAATTATTAGTAGAAATTTGTGGCCCTTCGGTGCCCTGACCTAACCCCCTGCAATTTCTATCTCTGGGGTAACTTAAAGCATAAAGTGTACAAGACAAACCCACACACCCTGGAAGAATTAAAACAAAATATCTGTCAGGAAATTGCCAGCATTTCTCAATGTGAACTATGGCGAGTGATGGATAATTTCCTAAAGAGGTGCCAAAAATGAATGGACAACGACGGTGCCAGTTTCAGCAACTTCTATAATTATATTGGTAAGTAAAGCCTTTAAAAGTAGTTTTAAAAATGTTGTATGGTTCTATCCATGCTGTTCTATGACAGCGGCAGTCGGCGATGAGTGCAGAGGACCCGTGCAGACAAAACACAGCGCAGCTGGTTCACAGTCTTTTGGATCAGCCATTATATATAAATGGACGTTGGTATGCAGAATATTGATAAACGATAAACTCTAAAGCTGGTTGACTGATCACCATGAAAATTGGTACATCTATACCCAATCCGGCCATGCCATAGCCGAGTGGTTAGACCATTTGCTTCTCACCAAAGCGGCCTGGGTTCAATCCCAGGCAACTGCATGTGGCATTCCTGGTGGACAAAGCGGCACTGGGGTGGGTGTTCTCCAGTTTCTCCTGCCATCTCGTTCCACTAGTGCTCCATCTTCATTCCATGTATCATCAGTGTCACCGCCTGCGGTGCCGTAGCAGTAAAAGCAGGCATTAAACACTACAAAAAAAAAAAAAAAAGATCCAGTCTTGAAAATGTGTACAGATGTCAACATTATGCCACAGCACAACTTTTAGAGCAAGTGAAATAGCGAAGTGCGATGGGAACCAGTTTGATGTGCTACCTTACATATACTATCACTTATTTGATACATTCATGTAATGAATGGGGTGGATAAATACTGTAACTCAACTTTCAAAACATTTAAATGTGAGCATAAATATGTTACTTCCATTTATTGTCATGTGGTTGGTACTTTCCCCGTTGCATTGTTTACTGTAGTGAAGCGATACTCTGTTTGACTTTCCTCCCATTAGTATTGCTGCTCACATGTGCCATCAGTATGATGGAGTGCTCAGTTCCTCAAAGTAGTGTACAAAAATGTAAAAGTGGAAAGCCTCTAGAAAGTGGGAAAAGACTATTATATTAAATGTCTTCAACTTTTTCTTTCAATGTTATGGCACCCTGACTGAGAAAGACATAACCAAATTGATGTCTGAAGCAACTGGTATATGTAAACACTGTTTTAAATGTGTGAATGGAAATAAAGCAAACAGGAACTGTAAAAATTCCTAAAAAGAAAAGGGAAAGGCAATTTAGTGTTTTAGGGCAAGTGGATGATTTTGTTATAAATGTTATTCACTTTAAAATGCATAGTTTCTTTTTAAACCACAAGCTTCCTATAATAGATTAGGTACTTTCTTTTGTGAACAGTGATCCAGATCTTCCAAATTTTAAGAAAACCATATTCGACATGTTGCTGAAAGACATTGGGTTTCAGTCTGCAAAAAGAAACAAAATTAATGTGATGATTGATTGGCAAGACATTATGTTGTGGAGAAGACTTTACCTGAGATCTGTGGGCATGGGTGTCATGAAGGGGGGCGCAAGGTGGGGCCGCATCCCCCTCTGGAACTTGGTCAACTTTATGTGCAATCAATTACGGACTATTAAACTACTATTTTAAAAGATCAATTTATATTTAGCACAAATTAATATGGTTATATGCAACAAATATTATAAATTGTGACATTAAATAAAGAATTAATATTATCTGATTGCAAATTTCAAACATGTGCCCCCCCCCCCCCCCCCCCCGAAAAATGTCTGCCGACGCTCATGTCTGTGGGTGAAGTGCCTCTATCTGACGACTCAGATTAGCAAAGTTTTTACTCAGAATTATATTTGATAACTTTTCTTAACCGATTTCTTTAATTAGTTAATTTAATTTATTTGGTAAATATGAGCTAAGTGCTATTCCAACCCTGCACTGTTGCAGTGAAAGATATGATGGTTGCGATAAGAGTCAGATGTAAACAGCTGTGCGCAGAGAATGTCAACACGTGTTTGTTGGCGAAGTGATACAATCGCAAGGTTTATATGCATCCCCACTTTAAGCCCGGAGGAATTATGTGTTTTTTTCATGGAGAAGGTTTTTGTGCTATTCATTGTACTATACAATTTATTACTTTCACATAGTTTTGTCTGCTCACTTTTCTTTTACATAACACGTTCATATATCCTTCATTACTCCTTCTTCTATAACAAATTCATTAATTTTTCTATACGTTTGAAATATAAACGGAACCTATAACATTCACATGACTTTTTTTACTCATTTTTCTTTTACAAAACACAATAACACTTCTTTCTCTATTTCCTCGTCTACAAACAGTTCATACAAGGCAGACAGATATAAGGGCCCGTTGATGAGGGTGCTTTGGCCCAAAAATGACAATGCTTAGGAAACATTTATATGCGGGCAGTCAGTCCAGTCAGTCAGTCTCAGTCAGTCAGTCAGTCAGTCTTCTCCTTTTGCAATGGTTAACCCTTTTACTGCTGAGATATTTTCCACTTGATGACTCCTCCTTGCTGAGACTTGTTTAAAATTTAAAATGCTTTCTATTCATACGGGGGTGTATCAAAAAGTAACGGGAATTATTTTTTTCTGTTTAAACACGTGCTCGTCAAAATTCACCAATTGTGGTAAGAGAGAGGTCTGACCTTGACTGAGGCTGGGATAGGTGCTTCACTGGCCGTGCACTGTTCAGTTTGTCTGAGAGAGCCATTGTGTAACCACGTGTTTCAGTGACCCAACATGGATTTCAAGTTAGAACAACAATCTGCAATTTGTTTTGTGTTCTTGTGAAAAAATCTGGAATTGAAACGCTGCAAATGATACAGGACGCTTATGGAGAACAAGCTTTATCAAAAACATGTGTTTTTGAATGGCATAAAAAATTTCAAGATGGTGAAAAAAGTCTTGAAGACTCTCCACATTCAGGACAGCCGTCCACTTCAAAAACTGAGGTGAACTGCAACACCATTGATGTCCCGTTGCAGGAAGACAGACAATTAACGATAGCGAAGATAGCAGATATTATGCACATTTTCTATCGGTCAGTTGATGACATAATTCGTAATGATTTGGGCTACAGAAAAGTGGCAGCAAAATGGATTCCATAAGTGCTTAATGAGGAACAAATGTGTCATTGGACCTGCCAGCAGTGAATCACAAGACTTTGGAGGGAACCCAACTTTCTGGACCAGGTTGTAACTTGTGATGAGAGCTGGTTTCATCACTATGATCTGGAAACCAAACAACAAAGTGCACAATGGAAACATCCTGACAGCTGAAGGCCAAGGGCTTCTCTGAGTGTTTTGAAAAGTGGATAGAACGTTGGAACCAGTGTGTAATGTCAGAAGGAGATTATTTTGACAGCTTTTAATTAAATTTGAATAAAAGGAAATCGTGGTGTCCGAAAAAAAAAATTCTGTTACTTTTTGATCCACCCTCGTACAATAACATACAAAAAGAACATAAATATGAAACACTTACCTAAGAGGTTGTAGACTGATGTAGATGATCCTCTTTCTCAAAAAAACGTTAATTTCAAAAGCTTAATTTAGGCCACACACAGAAGTTGGAGTTGTCCACAGGGGCCATTAATTTAGACCTAGGCGATTATTGTAATAGGTAACATTATCAATCACTAGTACCTTTAAGCACTACTACATAGAAATGTCACAGTGAAAATGAAAATAATTATAAAAGGGTTATCCAAAGTTCATTGTGCTAAATTTATTTCAAATCTGAATATTTGTGAATCACTAATAGCTTTAAGCACTGATACTACTAAAATTAGAAATATCAGTGTAAATGAGAATATTTATAATCTGGGTTATCCAAAGTTCACATTACTAAATTTGTTTTGAAAATGAATATTTGTCTTATACCTATAGAATAAGAAAGAATTGAAGAAATGAAAAAATCTTTGAGCTACCGCATCCCAGTATTTTTTAGAACTTGGCCTGTGTGTCATAAATTTCAAAACAGGGATTAAGACATAATGGAAAAGTGTATTTTGTACACATGAATGTTGTATCTTTCCTTTTTGGGGGCCTTTTTGTGATATTTGAACACAGATGGCATTTTCTTAGCTTTGTTTGGTGTAGGTATTACAGGATTTGGAAAGTGTCTGTCAGTCTACATAGTTCGTTACCAGATAATAATCGTCCAATTTGTTTGTTGTTCTTGGTGTATGGAACTTACGAAATATTTCATTGATAAGAGAAAGTTGAAAATCGGCCAAATTAACATTTTGTCCAGTTTTCACATTGTGTAAGGCATGAGAATGTAAAAGGATGATGTCTAAAAGATGGGGGGAAAAAAACCTTTTTGTACCATTTCATTGCTTAGCGGACAAAACTAAACCTACTGAGAGTAAAGCAGTACAAATATAAGTTATAATAAATTTTTATTACAGGGGTTGTCCGTGAAATAGGGTTCCCAATTTTTTTTTCACAATGAAATACATATTGACATTGAATAATACATTTTTGGAAAGCTTAGACTTTTCCCTATTTTTCGACATAATCACCGTTCTGATCAATGCAGTTTTGCATGTAGTGTACCATCTTTTGTATGCCTGCATCATAGATCTCTCACACTGTACAGCGAAGATAGGTTAAAACAGTTTCTTTCAGTTCCTCTCCGGTTCTGATATGCACCCCATGCAGGTGTTTCTTCAAGTCAGGGAAGAGATGATAGTCACTTAGGGCTAGGTCTGGGCTGTAAGGAGGGCGTTTGACAGTAACCCATCCAAATTTGTTGATGAAATTGGTTGTCATATGGGCAATGTGTGGGTGAGCGTTGTCCTGATGGAAATGCACTCCCTTCGTGAGCATGTCTCCACTCACTTTGGTATACCCTAAATGATCGGTCACAATGTTGTGAATGTAGATCTTGCTAACATCAGGGATCATCTCGCAGATCTCCCGAACCATCACCCTTCAATATTTCAGCATTGCTTCTTCCACTTTCACAATCGTTTCGTCCGAAACTGATGGCCATCCAGAACGCTGGTCATCCTGGATGCCTGTATGTCCATCTTTGAATTCTCTACACCATTTGCACACGTGTTGTATGCTCATACACTGCTCTCTGTACACTTCACACAGGCAGTCTTTTTGCACACAAAAAAATCATCACAAAGTGTAATTCGCACCTGGCGGGAGAAGTGAGTGAAGCTCCATTTCTAACACCTGCCAAGCCAAGACTGAGTGTCGCAGACAGCTTGCAGGGCAGGGTACTGGGAGAGGGAGAACCAAGCTACACACCAGTGTTGCCGGATCTCCTGTAACAGTGTTCCTCAAGACTGCAGATCCTTGGGAATCTTATTTTAGGACAACCCTCGTATAAAACTTCACATATCTTGTGGCATAATTATAGGTTCCTTAGGACTATTTTTGCAAAGACATCATTTGCATCCTCAGCTATTCAATATTTGTTTTGTTACGATTATTGCCACTAGGTGATGGCTTGCTTGTTATGTATTGCCTACTGCTGGAAGTAAAACAAATTTGTTGATAGAATTGATTGGCAGTGTTTCAAAATTCACTACATGATATATATTCCTCAAAATAATTAATATCTTTTCCCATACTATTAAATCTATGGAACCGCTTAAATGTTTTAATGATTTAACCTCTGGATTTATTTCATGATCAAATGACCAAAAATGCTCTGCCACAGCCAATTTGTCAATCTGTTTATGTTTATATTTCTAAAATGTTTCTTTTTATTGTGGCTTCCAAATTACGTTTGGTCTTACCAATGTAAACCCCATCACAATCCAGACAACAAAGTTGATAAATGCCAGTCTGTTTATAATTCGAAAATTTATCCTTTTCAGAAAAACTTAGCAAATTTTTTATATATTTATTTTGAGGAAGTAACATTATGCCATCTTCTTTAAAAATTTGTGTACATTTTTATTAGCCCAAGGATGATAAGTGAAGTTTTTAAACATATATTAATCTTTGATTTTCTTTAGAGTAGAAACATCTTTTACAGTTTTTCAATATTTAAATTTCTCAGTCTCTTTATGTATAAATTCTGTATTAAAACTATTAATTAAAGAAGATAAAAAATGGATTGCACTACTTTCCAACCCAGATATAATCCCCCAGAGACCAAGGAAAACAGCGGTTGCAGCCTTCCGACTATTGACAAATCACGACTGCTTAGCAAGTCATCTCTACAGAATAGGTATCTCAGCCTCACCAATATGTGTCCTGTGTAACGATCCAGCAGAAATGAACGAAGACCACTTGAAGACCTGTGAAGCATTAAGATCAGAAGAAACTACAGTTCAAAAGTATTGGAAAGCACGAATGCTAATGGCTTCATTGCCAGATGCAAGGCACTAGAAAACAACAACAACAACTATTAATTAAAGCGGTGTTGATAATGTGTTTATATTCTCTATTAAATTCTTCTTCATTAAGGGGTGTATTTATCAACCTATAAATTAAACTATTAAAAACAGAAAATTTATGTGATAAATTCATTTATTATGTGTATTTATAATTATACCAAAAGATAAGTGAACTTTTGTTACAAGTATTTATTATAATTGTTACTATACAATGGGTTTGCTTATGTCTAGAGACCCTATTTTCAAGTGGATTAAAATGCAATCAAGGCTTTTGTGGCAAAAATGTGTAGCAGTGCCAGTAAACCTAGCAGTTGAAAAGTTCAGTTACGTTATTACTCCGGAATAGCTAAAAATAAATAAAAATTAAAATTCCCTGCCCTCATAAATGGCTCTTTACTAAATTAGAAGCGTATTATTGCTTCCAGATGATCACAACAGAGGCTGATTCACTTGTCTACAGGAATTGAATGTCGGCACAGTCCAGCTTTTCAGGGAATAAATGTGTGCAAAACTGTCTTTTCACATCTGTAATGAATTTCTTGCTTTTTGTTTTGTTTTTTGTTTGCAAACCTGGGAAGTGCCTGTAAAGAGATGTTCACATAGCATTCCTTTTTGTTCATTTAACTCATTTTTCTTGATCATTTCAAACGTTGAAGTGTTTTTTTATTGGCATCTTAATTTTCAGTTAATTTACGCATTACAATATGTACACATTTACCTCACTTCTAGAATAAACTGGTTTTTTTTTGTGTTGTTTAACAACACTGTCAATTGCCAGGATCATATCAGTGTCGCCGGTGTGCTGGTTTTTGTCCCACAGGAGTTTTTTTACATGTCAGTAAGTCTAATGACATGGAGCTGTCATCTTTAAGTACACTTTAAAACTATATGGGTCTGGGCCAGATTTGAACCAACTATCTTGGGATCAGTAGGCCAGTGTCTAACTGATCACTAATATTTCCTGATTTAAGTTCATAAATAATTGAGATAATAATAACCTTGACACATAAAAAATGAGGAAACATGCAACAAACCAGAGATTACTCATAGAAGTGATGCTCAGAAAACTATCTTCCAGTTTATTAATACTTTCAATATGCAATATAACCATTATACTGTACTGCTATCCTCAAACAGCTCTGGTTCTCTGCTGCAGAATGTTGCTGTCTTATTTTTAGAAGCAAATCAGGCTTATGTGCCAAATAAAAATGTTTTGATATTTATTAGGGAAAAAGTAAAATTGTTTGATTATTTGGAGCATTTTTCTATTTGTAGGATTTAAACCTGATCCAGAACTTTGATGTCTTCGAAGCTTATTTTGTGGACATACTCTATACAGTGCTCAGCCACTGCCGACTTATCTGGTTGTAGGAGCGTGATATTGTGTTGGTGTTCTTTACATCTTTCTTCTGTTGTACGTCCTGTTTGGCCTACATACACTTTTTCACATTTTCAAGGAATCCTGTACACTCCTGGGACCTTGAGCTGAAGTGGTTCTTTTACCGGCCTGAGATATTCTTGGATCTTCTTTGGAGGCATGAAGAAAGTCTTGATTTTATACCTTGCAAGTATGCAGGAGATCTTGTTCGACATGGAACCGTAAAAAGGAATGTAGGCTTTATTCGGCCAGCTATCCATCCTTTGAGTGAGGCATGGGGGGTTGTTGCGATTGTGTTCAACCTTCTTGCGTGCCTTCTTGATGTTGTGATCACTGTATCCGTTTTTTAGCAAGGGATCTCGCAGGTATTTAAGTTCTTGTTTAATGTGGTTGTCATTCGCAATATCAAAAGCCCGGTGAAACAAAGTGGAGATAACTGTCTTCTTTTGAGTAGGATGGTGGTGACAGGAGGCGTCCAAGTAGCGATTGGTGTGAGTGGGTTTCCTGTAAACTGTGTGACCTAGGCTGCCGTCTGGCTTCTGACATCAAAGTTCTGGATCATACTGATAAATACTGGGACAGGGTCATTAGGAAGCCATCCAAATCAAACTACATCCAAACAACTACAACAGGGACCGCAGACTTCAACTAAGCCCTGCTTGGACAATAGCCATCAAACACATCCACAACAGCAACTACAGTGATTCCGGACCAAGTACTGACCCTCGAGAAAACACCACGGCCAGTGAAAAATATAGCCCAAAACAGCAGGCCCAATCACAAATTGTCACCCGCTCATTGGCCAGGGCAACGCAACTCCCTCCCACCTAACATTATGTATATATGGGGAGCGGAAAGCTAACCGTCATTTTTCATTCTGATGAAGGCCATGGAGTCTACAATGGCCGAAAGCTCAAAACCTCACACGGCTGATCACCCGTGAAGCCTTAATTAATAATTTTTTATTTGTTTAAAAAAGAATGATCCATTCCATGAATTCCATTTCATTGTTGTTTTAAAGCTTGATATTATTACATGTCTAGATCAATTAATGAAGAGGGAACTTAAGAAATGATCAAAGAAAAATTTAATGAATATTGTTAATACCATATTGCTTTTAAAGTTTGACTCTTTGCTAAAGCTCTGCTCCATTTTGTATAAAAATTGGAAAAATAACAATGGTTTTTCTGATCTATGTAGCATACTTTTTATCCTTCATGTTAGTTGTTCACAATATTGTCCAGTTTTAATTACATGTTTATAAAATAAAAAAAACATGCAGTAAAACTCTGAATACCTTTAACAAATACCTACACATATGCACTACCTAAGAGGAAATAATTTCAGTGTCAAGAAAGGTCTCATTTGATTGAATAACCTTACATGATGATGTAATGCAGTGATCTGCAAAGTGGCAATCATGATCACAGCCCTTGAAAGTTCAGGGGAGGAAGGTTGACGTAGGAACATCATGAAACTAACCCCTCCCTCAGCACGTGCCAGTCAAATGACTGAACACAGCAACCAGGTGCAACTGTGCATTACTACAACAAAGAGATAATTACTGTCCATAAACCTGTAAAGAACCCAAGAAAGCACACATATGTCTGTGAGGAAGAATAAGAAGAACAATTTTTTGTTACATCTCAAGGGGAAAACGTCAGATACCTTCTTTGCTCAAATGGTTTACTAGCGTCCTTTAAGAGCAATGTCAAACATCATTATATAACGTGCCATCAGATCACTCAGAACCCACAGGTTGATAGTTTATAAATATAATTAATAATAATAATGATGATGATGGTAATGATGGTAATGATGGTAATGATGGTAATGATGGTAATGATGGTAATGATGATAATGATGATAATGATGATAATGATGACAATGATGATAATTATGATAATGATGATAATAATAATAATAATGATAATAATGATAATAATGATAATAGTAGTAGTAATAATAGTAATAATAATAGTACTAGTAATAATAGTAACAATACTAACAATAATAATAATAATAACAGTGATAGTGATAGTAGCGATAGTGATAATAATATATGTTGTTAGCTAATGCTGGATTTCTGACAATGAAGTCATTAATCCTCTTGCTCTCCAATATTTTTCACTGATGGATGGGGCATTAGAAGTGGCCGGGCATATTTGAAGGTGGTCTTGATCCATTTCCTCTTGCAGATCACATAGAGGACAGAGTGGTGAAGAATATATCCCAATTCTGTTTAAATGTTTTGCCAGACAATCATGTCCTGTAATTAACCTGAAGGTTGCAACTGCTGTTTTTCGAGGATACTCAGGAATTACTGTTTGAATGTTTGGTAGTTCCCATCTTTTATTCTTTGATTTTTCATAGTAATATTTTGCAATAATTTTTTTGAATTCAGAGTTGACTAATATTTTAGCTGCATAAAATGGTAGATGAACTATTGATTTCTGCACATTGCCGGTACCCTTTTTTGCAAGAAAATCAGCTTTCTCATTACCACTCAGTCCACAGTGAGCTGGTATCCATTGGAAGACTAGGTGTTTTTGAAGTGCTGTTAGATGGGGAAGGATTTTCCAACATTCTATAATTGTTTGGTTTTTTGGTGACAACTTGGAAGTAATTGCTATAATTGCTGCCCTGGAATCTGAGAGAATAACTGCTTGCTGAAAATGTGAAATTCTGTACAAAAGATTTTGTAGGGCCATTCGAATTGCTTCAATTTCTCCATCAAAGTTTGTAGTTCCATAACTTAAAGATTTGTAATAGGAAAAGAGGTGACATGTGACTCCAGCACCTGCTCCATCTTGGTTTGATATCAATGATCCATCAGTATAAATATGGAGCCATTCGTGTTCTGGAAATCTAGTATGGATTGTCTCTAATGCCAATAATTTTAGAACACTAGTTGGAGTATCACTTTTCTTAACTTCTTCTGTCAGGTGTAAATAATTGTGATGTCTAATGTTTGTGTCGGATTGACTTTAGATATGAAGTTTTCCTTTGAATTAGGAAGGTATACATTCTTCTTGATGTCTTGAATTTCGGAAAGAAAGCTCTCCTGAGTCTTTAGTGTATGTGTAAAATTTCTCTTGTGCCATGTATTGAATGGGAGTCTGATCAACTTTTCGTGTTGAATAAGAGCCGCTTTTTCTATTTCACATTCAATGGGGCATTGGTTGGTTAGTATTTCCATAACTGCTATTGGTGTGGTTTTGATAGCACCTGTAATTAATCTCAGACTTTGGTTTTGAAAGATTTGAATCTTTTTTGTGTTTGCTGTTACAAGAACTTTGCTGCAGTAAGTAAATAATGGATTTATATATACATTGTATGTTGTGTTAAGAGTTGCTCTGGAACATCCCCACTTCATTCCTGTTAGGCGTTTTAACAGTGAAAGGCGCCTCTCTGCTCTTTGTATTACATTTTCTATTTGTTTGGTCCATGTAAGTTTAGTATCAAATGTAACTCCTAAATACTTTGCTTCCTTTGTTTCTGGTAATTGTTGATCCTCAAAATTTAGTTTTATTTTTTGTGGCTTTTTTCTTAGTGAAAAGATTTGGTAGTTTGATTTTGTTGTATTAACAGTCATTAAATTTTCTTTGGTCCACCTTTGTAATTTGGTTAAGGATTGTTGCATGGTTTTTTCTAGTTCTGTACTTTTGCTTTTTGGTTTTGAAGTCCACATTACTAAGTCATCAGCAAATAGTGCACACTTCACACCTGATTCTTGTATTTGTTGTGGCAGATCGTTAATAAATATATTAAAAAGTGTTGTGCTTAGCACTGCGCCTTGTGGTAAGCCACGGTGTACTTGTTTGTATTTAGAGATGTTTCTTCCATATCTGGTTGCAATAAAGCGTTGTGTTAGGAAATGACATAGCCATGAAAACATTGGACCTTGTATCCCTATTTTTTTTTTTACTTTCTTTAGTAGTTTTGTTCTGCATATAGAATCATATGCACTTTGGAAGTCAATAAAAAATGATAAATTATCTTCTTTTCTATTGAAGGAGTCTTTGATTTCTTGACTGAGAAGTAAGACTTGTTCATTTGTAGAGTGGAACTCTCTGAATCCAGCTTGACATGGGGAAATTAAATTTTTTGATTCTAGAAACGAATTTAACCTGTTTGACACCATTCTTTCCATCACTTTTGCTATTATGCTAGTAAGAGCTATTGGTCTATAATTTTTTATTTCTGACGCTGTTTTGTCTTTCTTCAAGAGTGGGACAATTATTGCCTTTCGCCATTCAGCAGGTACAGTGGTTTTCCAGAATAGATTGTAGAGTTTTAGTAGTTGTTGTTTTGCTGTTTTTCCAAGGTTTTTTATGAACTCTGGATGTATGTGATCAGGTCCAGGAGACTTTTTGTTTTTTAGATTATTTATTGCAATGTTCAGTTCTTGCATATTAAAATTTTGAAAAAAGATATTGTATTGAGTGTTAGGATCACATTGTCTTTCTTGTTTCAAATCTTTCTTAAATTCTTTACATTCTTTTTTATTATTTCTTGTTACTTTATGTGAATTAGCATAATATTTATTGAATGTTTCGGCTATGGCTGCATCATTAGTTAATATTTTATTGTTGTGTATTGTTGTGCTGTTGTTTTCTTTCCTACCCTTGACATTTTTTATGAACTTATGAGCTTTGTTACCATCTGTCCTATAATCCATTTTTTCTAAGAAATTATTAAAGTAATTCTTTTTAGCAGTATTAATTTCTTTTTTTAGTGAGGCACATTTCTTCCGCCATATTTGTGTATCCGATATGTTTTTTGTTTGTTCAGCTGTATTTCTAGCTATATCCCTTTGCTTTTTCAATTCTTCTAACTGGGGGTTCCAAAAGGGTTTGAAATTTTTAATTCTTCCCCGAGGAATATGTTTTTTTTGCGGTTTGATAATATATTAATAATAATAGTAGTAGTAATAGTAATAGTAGTAGTAGTAATAGTAATAATAATAATAATAATAATAATAATAATAATAATAATAATAATAATAATAATAATAATAATAATAATAATAATAATAATAATAATAATAGTAATAATAATAATAATAATAATAATAATAATAATAACAACAACAATAATAGTGATAACGATAATATTAACGATAATGACGATGACAGTTATGATGACAAGTTGGCTCATAAACACTGAGTTGTTGGTTCTGCTATTTGCATCAAAGTTAAAGAAGAAATAATTACATCATTTTGCATGCCTGCAATCTTGAATGCACATTGTTGAAGAATAAATAAATACATGAATATCTTGGAAAAACTAAAAAGAGAATAGATTGCCAAGCAATGGAAATTGATTTGAGCCTGTTTGCAAATGTTTTCACAGCAGAGCTAATGAAAGTTAGGCCAAAATTGCAACAGGAAGTTGCAGAAGTACAAATTAATATGTTTGTGAAAATCAAGTGCCAAGGTCTAATAATGGTATAGAAATTTTTAAAGTGTACCAGTTTCAGAGTATGCACGCCTCAAAGTGTTTGCTATATATATGTGAACAGTGTTTGTTTTTACAAATTGAAAACAGCAAAATCAAATAAAAGGTGTTGCATTTCTGAATGAACATCTTTCTTCACAATTAAAAATAGCTACCTGTAATATTTCCAAAGATCTTGGTAGTTTAGTAAAATAAGTTCATACACTGTAACCTACTCATTTCACTACAAATATTTACAGTGCTGCACTGTATATCAAAGCCGCGCCATCTACTTCTCCCCTTCTGAACCCACCTGCTGCTGTGCAGTACTTCCTGTTTTGCCGGTCTCTGATGTATTTGCATAACAGTATCTTCATACTTATGTAAATGCATCAAACATGTTAGTACAGGGTGTTTTTTTATTTTATCTCCACTATTTGTCAGGTAGCACATTAAGACAAATATATGGAAACTAATGAGAATGAGCATTTGTTCTGTTTTTTTTGGTATGTTTGTACTTATATCTGTATTTAAGGTATTATATCTCCCTTGAAACACAATTATTTTTCAGCTAAAAATGATAATTCACGATAATTTAGTCAAGCATAGCCTTTTCTGTATATATGCAATATCACATGCTTGCCATTGAGAATGTTGTTGAATCTTTCAAGGAGAAAATGCTGAAGGTTTCACCTACACTATAATTAGTATTTCATATTATATTCTTTCAATAATAGATTCACATTCCCTTTTATTTTCCCCATATTAAATGTTGCAGGCTTGGTAAAGTCTTGTTTACAATAGCTGGTAAAGGAAACCAGAAGGAGAATGACAAAAGTTAAAATACATGTGTTGCAATGTGAGCATTCGCAATTAATAGGAAGTTTTTCGGGATCCCAGAACTAGGAAAGAAGGCTTGCTGAAGTATTAGCACTTTATTTCTGGGAACAGCATTAGAAGTTATTCAAGGCAACCGTGATATGAAATAGCCACTCAAGCGCTCTCTAGTTGCAAACTGAAAATTGAACCAGAAGAAAATCTGGCAAGTGTGCATCCTGACTTATTCAGACTTGTTGGGTGTTGGCTTTTCTATTGAATCACCACTTGTTCATAAGCAACTCAAACTGGCTGTTCTTTAATAAATAAAATTCATTAAAAATTAACATAGAACAATTAAGAACAACAAATAACAGTATGATATTAATAAAGGAATGACATTTGATAAGACAGCTTCACTAGAGGAATCCCTAATATTAATGACTCCATTTAGAGAATATCATTAGACTTTCAAACAAATGATGTCTCATTGTGCAAAATAGACTTTCCACTTTTCTATCAATATAATCATTGGTTTAATTTAAAAGGTAAGTTAATTAATAACACTGAACAACACTTACAACATATTTTTCCGGGACGCGTTTCGAAGGTTAACTTTCCTCCATTATCAACCGGACAATAATGGTTGATAATGGAGGAAAGTTAACCTTCGAAACGTGTCCCGGAAAAATATGTTGTAAGTGTTGTTCAGTGTTATTAATTAACTCACCTTTTAAATTAAATTAATTACAACAACACTGTTTTCAAACTTCTATGAAAGGAAGATAATCATTGGTACCCATTTCCGTTCTCATTCCCAGTATATTCTGAACCAAAATGTTGCGTGCTGTTCTAGTATCTGTTCTTGTGTCTGTGAACTAGCCTTAACAAATACCACTAGGTTGTTTTCCTGCAGGAAAGCTTTGCTTTCTTGAAGTTTTTAAACAAAAAGTTTGCATTTAAGTTCACTGCTAAATTCTTACAGTAATTACAATAGAGTTTCTTAATATTTCAGGTTTATTGATGGTCTAAGGAGAAGGTTGATTCAGCTGTATCCCTTACATCAACCGCTGAACTCAGCTTCACCAGCACACCGGATTAATGCTGGCGATGGAATCTCCAATGTTAGCACTGTACCTCAAGTTAGTTCTGATGAGGAGGAAGTATTTCACATATACTTTCCAGGACAGTTCAATCTACAGGAATTTTTTCCACTTACCATGACATATATCATTCTCTTCATTTACATGTATTTTTCAACTCGCAAGATAGAATTGGTCAAATCAAAAGTTGGTATGGCATTTAGTGCAGTGGTAACAGTTTTGGCATCATTGTCAATGTCCATGGGCCTCTGTTTCTTCTTTGGTCTAACGCTTACAATGACAGGAAAAGAAATATTTCCCTATCTTGTTGTAATTGTGGGCTTGGAGAATATTCTGGTGCTCACAAAGTCTGTAGTTTCAACACCTACACACCTTGATGTCAAGATTAGGGTTGCCCAGGGTTTGAGTAAAGAAGGATGGAGCATAACAAAGAATCTTCTTATAGAAGTTACCATTCTTACTGTAGGCTTGTTCACTTTTGTGCCTGCTATTCAAGAATTTTGTATTTTTGCTATAGTAGGCCTGCTGTCAGATTTTTTTCTGCAGATGTTTTTCTTTTCCACTGTTTTGGCCATTGATATCAGGCGAATGGAACTCTCATCAGACACTCACCACAGAATGTCTTACAGTACAATAAATCGTTCAGTTTTGCATCAGATTCGTCTTCCTACTGCAAATACTAGTTCAAATTCAGCAACTTCAAAAGTTCAGGCTCGCACCATTGTTAGATCAAAATCCCACCCACGATTAAATTCAGTTTCCTTAAACTATCCAACAAATATTGTTGCAGCACCCAGTTCCCCATCTCCATCTGCAAAGGTTCCAAAGCGTTTAAAGTTAGTGCACTTTTGGGCCAGCACAAGAATATTCCAGCGAGCATTCATGGTGTGTATGATAGTATGGATCTCAGTAATAGTTTACAGTTCAGGAGTGTTAGAGCATTTGTTCAGAATGACAACAGAAGTTGAAAACTTGGCTGAAAAAGATGCTGTACCTTCAGGAGCAGAAGTTTCAACTTCTAGAGGAAATCATGAGAAGACAAAGCATCATTATACAGGAGTCACTCCTTTAGTGAGGACCACTACTGTAGGAAATCCTGATTTCAAAATAGTGCACTCTATGACAACAGAAGGAGCAAGAGCAAATGCAGATATGGTGAAGTTAAAGGGATCTGATGATGTTGAGGTAAGACATGTGAATTTCTCTAATGTCAATATCCTTGTAAAATCCAGTTAAACAAAATTGTATCTCCTTCTGAGGCATAATCCTTGTAGACATGCTCTATACCAGGCCTGGGGAAGAGTACTCACAAGGTGTTAAGACTTTCTCCTACTTCTGCTCCCTTCGTGTCTACCAAAGTGGAAAACCAGGGAAACTGGTTCCATTTTTTTTTAAATTAACATCCCCCAACATTGTCATATCGGACGAATGAACAAAATGAAAGGGGTGAAATGATGCTCAAATGAGCCCGAGTTCCATGGAGCTTTAAGTTAGCCGACATTCGTCTTCTCAGGGTAGGGAAAACCTCGGGAAAAAAAACCTTACCCGGATAACTTACCCTAAGCGAGATTCGAACTCGCGACCTCTTGAACGTGAGGCAGACACGCTAACCATCACGCTACTGAGGCGGGCGAAACTGGTTCCACCTAATGCGTGAGTATGTATGTGTGCTAGTAGCTACTGGTGGTTAGGAGGGGGGAACTGAATCTGTTAACACCTTCGGAGTAATGTTCTTCAGCCCTACTCTATATATTACAAATGAAGGGTCTTTTCATATATGAATTTGTATTTTCTTGTTGTAAAACTGAAGTTCATCATTATATATTAGAAAAATTGTATTAGTAAATTATAACTCATATATACATATGTATATTATTATTTATTTATGCCAACAAACTTACTGTTGGTGTTTTTAAACACACAAGCCGTGTGTGGGCATTGAATTTTTAAGTTCCAGTTCTACCTCTTAAACATATGTATATATTGACTGATCAAATTTGTTTGGGTTATTCCTATTGTAATTTTAGTCAGTGAGACTTTCTTGGGGCAGTGCCGTGGCCGAGTGGTTAGTGCGCTCACCTACCACCTAGGCTGGCCCGGGTTCGATCCCAGGCGCCTGCATGTGGTATTCATGGTGGACGAAGCGGTGTCAGGGCGGATTTTCTCCAGGTGCTCCAGTTTCCCCTGCCACTCATTCCACCAATTGCTCCATTATCAACCTTCCAATCATCCATTTTGCCTGCATTTCATATCATCCTCTTCCTCACTCTCATACCTGGTGTTTGGCTGACCACCTGCTTCCAGGTCTTCACTCTGTCCGGTCCATAGGTTCCTGTGCTCCCCGATAGTCCTACATAAGGGGTGGGTAATCTGAAGAAGAAGAAGGCGAAGGCAAAGGCGAAGAAGAAGAAGAAGAAGAAGAAGAAGAAGAAGAAGAAGAAGAAGAAGATGGCGAAGAAGAAGAAGATGGCGAAGAAGATGACGACAAAGACGAAGACGAGTCTTTCTTGGGCTGCATGTAGGATCATGGGCCCACATGAAGGTTATTGAATTTCATGTGTTTTGTTACTGAAACAAACTTAGGTAATATAAATGTACTTTGACTGGAAGTTTGGTTAAACCAAAGGAAACTTCAACTGCAGGTGCCATTTTATAATTTTCAGGATAAGTTAAACTGCAGTGCAATGGTGTTAGTATATGTGAAGACCAAGAAAAAAAGACAAAATAATAGCCTGTGAATTTCAATGTTGTGTTTGTTGCCTAAAATAATGCGATTTTATATAATGTTGATGTGCTGAATGCAAATTTTATATACATTTACTTCTATCGCATAAGGTTTTTTAGCGTAATTACTTTATAGGTATTGTATAGTTATTTAAATTCCATAACAAGCTTTTTATCACACTTTTATATTTCAAAACAAAAAACAATAGTTAAAAAAAGCGCTTGCTGAAATTATATGTGTATGGTTGTTCATTCTTGTCACTTAAATGTTTTTCTTTGCTTTGTCTTGTTTACTTCACTATTAGATGTATAAATCAGCTCAATTTATGACACAAAGAATTATACCATTTGTTTCTTAGCCTTAAAAGTCTTCCTGCTCCTCTTTCTTTTATATTTGTCTTCAGGTATTTCATGCTTTGTCATCCAGCAGTAATCAGCGAATGAATTTATTTTTTTATAAAAGTACTAGTGGATCTGACAGATGTTGTCCTGTTCAAATGTTGCCCATCCAAATATTATAAAATTTTAAAAATAGAATATAAATTGTTTGGGCTGTTTTGATGAAAAAAAATTTGTGAAAAAGTTATTTTTAGAATACTTGATGCCAATACCCCTACAGTTATCGCACTTTGAGCTATCAATAGCCGTGTGATTGTATCTGTATACTGTAAACTTATATTTGTTGAGTACAAACCTAAAACTGTTTTAAATAACAGCAAGAAAGAAAAACCTCAGATAATTTTTATGGCAGGTATATTTTTTAAAGTGCAAAAAAATGAATATTTAAATATATTTTTAATCTTAATACAGTAAAACCTGCCTTCTATGGACCCCTGTTAAGCGGAAATATGTCTAAAAGGGAAATATTTTATGGTCCCGTGTATTTAGGGTTCAAAACACGTTAAACTCCCTTTATTAAATGGAAACTATCTTACGCAGACAAGGGAAATCATAGTACACCTTTTAACAGAAAATTTCCAGTTTTGGAATGTAGAGTTTAGAAAATTTCCAGGCACAAAACATCATTGAAGGTGATTTCAATTGCAGTGCCATAGAATATGTCAACATAGGCAGTGATGAGCAAACTGAAACAGACACGGTTGATATAGATACCTTATGTGAAGTTGGATAGAAGAAGAGAAAGCAGAGGAAGATAATGAGGAATATGTCCCTTATTTGGAAGAAGAATGTAGGACAAAGAATTATAGGGAACTGTAAAGGAACTGCAACAATTTGCCCTATGGCCAAAGAGTTGAGTATGTTTGGTGTGATTTCTCAGGCCAAAGTGTTTGTGGAAGTCAAGGAGCTAAGCAGCAATGTGCCCAGAAAGCTCTCCTTGACTACTGGAAAAAATAAATGAATTGTGTATGCAGTTATTTTTCGTTGATTATGTTTTGGTGTGTATTACATGTATGTATTGCAGCAGAAATATCTAGATACACACAATAGAATAATGTACATACCTTTTTACCTCATACTGTCAATTTATGTATGTTAATAGTTTAACTCTCTTAATAGCCCAGGCCTAGGCCTACCTTTGTTAAACGGAAATCTGTCATTAACAGAAATGTTTGAGAGTCCCGTTCAATTCTGCTGAAGACAGGTTTTACTTTATTAACAGGAATAAAATTTGTTTTTATTTTATCTTAACGCTATTTTATGAACAATATTTTTAGTTAAATATATAAACATATAAATGAACAAACTTAATGGTTTGCGAACCCTTGAACATGCAACATATAATTGGCCATGCAAAAAGCACAGATTTTCTAGATCTAACCTACAAATTGACATTGTTTGGCATTTGACTTATTAATAGACATTGCGAATGCCAAGCAAATTGGTAATTGCAAACATTTGAATAGAATGGGGGAGTCTGAAGGGATCATTGGGAACTAGAACATCTTCACCTTGAAATTTTCTGTTTAAAATGGTAGCTTCAGGAACATTGCCCATGATTTTTATGACCAATCACGTGCCAATTGCATAGCTTTGTAGCATTAAAATTTTGAAGCAAAATGACGGTGAACCAATCATCAATTGCAAGGTATGTGGTGGCATTCCAGGCAAATCCAGTTAATTCAAGAATTCAACAGAATAGTTGACAACTTCCTCAGGATCGACAACAGTATTGAAGGATTTGAATGAGATCTCTCAGCGTTCTATCAAGAGCTTCTAGTGGATACTTGTGGGTCATAATGCATTCATCACAGATAATTTTTCATTTTCTCACAATTTCAGACATGCCTGAGTGCTTCTTTATGTTACACATTGCATCTGGATTTGTGTGAATGTTCAATGGCAACTTCAGTGCTGAATGCACAGTCCACCCACTGCCAAGCGAGATCGCTGCAATGCCTGATGAAGGAATTGCCAATGCAATATGTGATCTAATATGCGCAAGTATCAGTGAGATGAGGAATGTTTTGCCAGTGCAACCTGGTGCATAAAAAAAAAAAATCACTCTTAATGATTTATGCTGCTGGGCAGTAGGCAATGGCATGCCGAAATCAATGAGTACCATATTCGAAATGAAAATACAAATATCCCCAATCTTTATTAACACCTCATTATATATTTCTGGTGATGCATGATCCGTTATAAGCTATTTTCTGTGGTTTAATGCAGTATCAACATTTCGGTGTAAATGGGAAAAAAAAATGTGCTTCTCTTTTTGGTTAGAAATCACCATTGCGCTTGCGCTGTAGCAGTTCGATGGCCAAGTTTGTTGTACGTGCGTGATTATATTACTGTATAAGAAACCTACAACAAAGGCTCCAGCACAATTTGCACAATGTACATTTTTTAATTACACTTTAAAATCTTACTTCAATAAATAATATATGAGATTTGTAGGTTAAGCTGATTGTGATAGAATGCAGTGTATATATCATTTGAATTCGTGAAAATCATGTAAAATACTCACCTTTATACTGCACCTTACACATTTGCACAATGTATATGTTTTAATTACACTTTGACACCTTACTTCAATAAATATTAATATATTATATTTGTAGGTTAAGCTCATTACATACTACAAAGACTCTAGTACAATTTGCACAATGTATATTTTTTTAACTACACTGTAAAATCTTGCTTCAATAAATAGTATATGAGATTTGTTGGTTAAGCAGATTGTGAAAGAGTGCAGTGTATACATAATTGGAATTCATGAAAATCATGTAAAATACTCACCTCTATACTGCACCTTACACATTTGCACAATGTATATGTTTTAATTACACTTTGACACCTTACTTCAATACATATTAATATATTACATTTGTAGATTAAGCACATATACTACAAAGCCTCTAGCACAATTTGCACAATGTATGTTTTTTTAATTACATTTTAAAACCTTACGACAATAAATAATAATGTATGAAATTTGTAGGTTAAACTGATTGTGATAAAATGTGATGTATATATATATACACATACAGGGCTTTCGAATCGGTTCTTCACCGCTCCATGGCCTTTTGCCTGTGCGAGTTTGAAGCTGCCGTGGCCGGGTTTGCCGCTACTAACAAGCCACACATAAAACATCTTAAAAATCTTCCCATATAGAAAATGCTGGAAATGTCGTGAATGATGGTTTAATCGATCCACAGCTTCTGTTCTTTTCAGATGAGGTGTGGTTTCATCTAAATGGTCATGTGAACACTCATAACAGTCGGTAATGGGCATCTCAAAATTCACATCACATTCAAGAAATCCCTCATTATGATCGCAAAGTTGGAGTTTGGTGTGCTGTTAGCGCTAGACGCATAATTGGTCCAATATTTTATGACCAGACTGTAAATAAAGGTACCGAAATGACATTTTGATTGCATTGTTTTCGTGAACTGACAGAAGAAGAGAAATAATATGGGTGGTTACAACAAGATTCTGCTACTGCCCATACAGTCCATGAATAAAATTAGGGAAGTGTTTGAAGATAGAGTAATTAGTGCTGATGAATGGCCCTCTCGCTCCCCTGATCTAACAGTGTGTGATTTTTACTTGTGGGGTAACCTGAAAGACAAAGTCTATGAGAAAAATCCTAACACATTGGAAGAACTAAAACAAAATATTAGAAATGAAATCAGAGACATTACAGTAGCCCAACTTAATGGTGTGAATCAGAATGTGTTTTCCCAATATAATGCCTGTATAGCAAAGGAGGGACGACATTTCCAGCATTTTCTATAAGATAAGATTTTTATACATGTTTTACGCGCGGCTTGTTAGTAGCGGCAAACCTGGCCACGGCAGCTTCAAACCCGGACAGGCAAAAGGCCGTGCAGCGGTGAAGAACCGGTTCGAAAGCCCCGTATATATATATATCATTGGAATTCATTAAAAATCTTGTAAAATACTCACCTCTATACTGCACTTTACACATTTGTACAATGTAGATGTTTTAATTAGACTTTGACACCTTACTTTAATAAATATTAATATATTATATTTGTACGAGGTTAAGCTCATTACGTTCTACAAAGACTCTAGCACAATTTGCACAATGTATATTTTTTTAATTACACTTTAAAATCTTACGTCAGTAAATAATAATTTATGAAATTTGTAGGTTAAACTGATTGTGATAAAATGCAGTGTTATATCACTGGAAATCACGAAAAATCATGTAAATACTCACCTCTATACTACAACCTACACATTTGCACAATATATATCTTTCAATTTTATTATGCTTTAACACCTTACTTCAACAAATATTAATATTTACATTTGTAGGTTAAGGTAAAAGTTAGAGGATGCTCGTTTATACATCTTTAATTACACTTTTAATTACTTGTTCTCAATAAGTATGCACATTTAATGTAATATTAACCCTCAGCTGTGACCAAAACTTCCTACAATCAAGGCTCAGCACATAAAAACTGGAAATTCTTAAATGCGTTTGCAGCACTGTTGACGGATCCAGTTGTAAATCTAAACCATCCAAGGATCATATTATGTTCTGTGAATGACATATAAGTTAATTAGTTAATTAATTAAAAAGAACATGTTCAATCTGGTCATACTGTGAATCTAAACCATTCTCGAATCACCTTTATCACACACACACAAAACTCCATAAAAATCGGTCCAGCCATTTAGGAACCTTACAGTCATATACACACAGACAGAAGAAATATATATAGAAATTGGTATTATTCTATAATAAGTAATCAAACATATTCGGAATCAGTCACAACAAAATTTAAATAATGACATGAATGCTAGTAAGTGGGCCCTTCTAGAACTGAATATAATGGCCAAGACAAAACTAATGCCTACCAGAGCATTGTCTAGGGACGTAAAAGAACTAGCATCCCATGATTGGCAGATTTGACATATGGAGACCACATGCAGACAAACTGTGAATTTCATTGCACTGGAATGGAGTGCATGACCATTTATATGATCAAAAGCTATTTTTAATTTGGTAGAATAATTCAAGGGACGCCTCATTACAATGCTGCCTGCTGTACACATGAATTTCTTTGAACTGTCCCTGAATTTAAGGAGTTTTTATGATGCCTTATAAAAAGGGACTATAGGTACATTTATATAATTGTAAAACCTAATTATTAATAGTACGACTACAATACCCATTTCCACAAAAGTTGGGACAGTGCAAAATATATGAATAATGCAACAATATTTGTTTGGAGTATGTTTATATCAACTCAGTACAATACATAAGCTACATAAACGAAACATTGGGGCATTGGATCACATCTGTGATATGTTTAAATGAAGGTATAGGTAGTTGTCCTTTTTGGCACATGCAATACACTCCAGAAATGTTTTGACATCTCAGCATTTACCATGGTATGGTGTCACCTCTCCTCTTAATGACACACTGCATCTTCTGGGCATTGATGACACCAATCTTTCTACCACAACTGGAATACTGACCCATTCCTGTTGGATTTAGGTTTTCAGCCGTTCAACTGTCCAGGGTCGTCACTGTCATAATTTTCATTTAATGATATGCCAAACATTTTCTATTGGTGACAGATCCAGGCTGCAAGCGGGCCAATCCAACTTACAAATGTGCTGCCAAAGTAGGCATGCAGAGGTTATGTGCGCTGTATGAGGTTTGGCATTGCCTTGTTGAAATATACATTGACATCAACCAAACAGGTGCCTCTTAGAAGGCAAATAGCTTGTTCTAGAATCTGTATATATGCTTCAGCATTGATGGTGTTATTGCAGACGTGCAAGGCTCCCAGTCCCTGGCCACTCATGCAGCCCCAGACCATTACATACGCTGGTTTCTGCACCAAACGAATATAGCACTCGGGAATATCCTTTTTGTGTTTGGTCCTCAGCATAAAGTGTCCATTATTTCCGTAAATAATCGTAAAGGTTGATTCATCGGACCACAATATGTTCCTTCAGCATGCTTGGGACCAAATGCAATGGACCTGAGCCTATATCACACGATGGTGTTTCTGTCATTTGTTGATATATGGCTTCTGTTGTGCACAGTATATATTTAATTTGCATTTGTGGATGCACCTGCATACAGTATTCAATGACAGTGGCTTTCCGAAGAATGTATGGGCCCATGTGAATATATCCATAATCGTAGCATTCCTATGCGTAACGCAGTGACATCGGAGGATCCAAAGAGCTCGGGCATTCAGAATAGGTTTCCTACCTTGGCCTTTATGAACTGTGATTTCACCACTTTCACGGTAACGCTTGATAATACTATATATTGTAGATGATAACAGCTTAAACTTCCTGGCTATGGCATGCTGAGAAATGTTTCTGAATTCCTGTATGATGTGAACACAAAGATCTTTGCTAACTGGTTTGCCTTCACCCATCATTAAGAATAAGTGACCAGGACATCAAATGACAAATGCTATTTATGGGGAATGTGGTATGCTGTCATCATTCTAGAATATTTCTGACCAATCGTGACAGTCATACTACTAACGGCACATTCAACTACCTATGTCCCAACTGTTTTGGAACGTATTGCAATACACCCATTCAACATTAACATCCTGGCCACAATACACAATGGTTTTGTGCGTGCATTATATTTATATTAGTTTATAAAGGTATCTCTTTTTAATATTTGCAGAGAGGTGTGACATCAGCCATTTTGTTCATTTGGATATATTTTGCACTGTCCCAACATTTTTGGAAATGGATATTGTAATATCACTCCTAATGTCATTGCTAATTACTTTTTGCCTAGCAGGTATGTCACCCTCTTCTGTGAGTTACATTAAAGAAGAGGCACAAGAAGCACTATATGCTAGAGCAAGGGAGAGGGAGAGAGAGAGGGAGAGTGAGAGTGAGAGCGAGAGGGAGAGAGAGAGAGAGAGATAGTAGAACGGTATAACTAAAAAATGTTGTTGTTAGCTAATGCTGGATATCTGACAATGAAGTCATTAATCCTCTTGCTCTCCAATATAAAGAGAGCAATAGCAGTAATAGTAACTCAAAAATGAAATGAAATAATGAAATAAACATTCAACTTGGTATTTTATGTTTAGCAAGGATCCAACATGACAATTTTGAGGAAAATCCCCTCACTTCAAACTATCTTTTATATGGAAGATTTTGTTGTACTCCTAAAAACGGCTAATGATTTTGATTAGAATACTATATGTTTAAGATATTAGCATGATTAGTAAAATGTACATCTGAGTTTTATGTGAATACCAGATTTGCTTTTGGTTTGAATGTTCCAGTATTAATAGTTTTTTAAGTGTTTGGTTACATTGTTTTGTTTCTCATGCTCCTTGTACACAATCATATTTTTGTCAAATTCAATCCTTTACAAGGCTTTCCAAGAGTTATCACATATTTTCAACTTTCCTTGTCAAATTGGTGCCAATACTTCTCAAGTTTTTGAGTCTTGAAACTAAACAGAGACATGCTCTAAGTGGTCAAAGATTTGACAATGGTTTGATGGCTTTGGACAATGAAATGCAAGCAATTGCAGTGCATCACAAAATCTACAACATTGCTGAAAGTGAAAAGAAAACAAAATGGCTTCCTGGGCAAGAGATGTATGCAAGCTGATAAGGTTATGCAAAAGCTGGCCATGCCTATACATTGTGAACTCTGTGGATTACAAGTTAAAGACAAGGGCATACAAAGAAATTGTCAGACAAATTTCCAAAGTATACAATCATGCAGTAATGCAGTGTTATACATACAGTATAGTTAACGTATGAATTAGTGTTATTTCTACTGTGTTCCTTAATCCTAAACTGATTTCTTGGTGAAAGTGCTACATAATTATGTAATGAACAATAATTCATTGCAAATTATTATACAATAATGCTGTAATTACTTTGTGTATGATAAATTATCAGGGTGTTCTGAAGGGGTGCAGTTTGGCAAAAAGATATTTAAGTACACATTAAAATATGAATTTTGAGTCGATTAATAACACTAAACAACATTCACTTTTAAATTTTCCTGGTACATGTTTCGGAGGCTAACTTTCCTCCATAACCTCATGTGGGATTCGTGGTGGACGAAGCAGTGTTGGGGCAGATTTCCTCCAGGTTCTCTGGTTTCCTTCACTATCTCATTCCACCGGTGCTCCATCTTCATTCCATGTATCATCAGTGTCACCGCCTGCAGTGCCATAGTAGTAAAAGAGGGCATTAAACACTACCAGCTTTCCTCCATTATCAACAGGACATCGACTGAACTGTAGAGGCTGGTTCACAGGGCTGGTATCTCCTGTAGACTGCTCTGGTGGTGGTTTTAGGAACTTGTATAACGGATCGCCTTGTGGTATATCAAAATTGAAAACTTGGTCTTTGTTTTTCCAGATGAAGATCTGTTCCCACGTTGACAATTCTTGGTTTCCTGATATGTGGTTTAACAATTTTGGATCCAGATTAATGTCATGATTTTCTTTCCAAAAATGGGTGGCAACTACTGATTTTTCTAAATGTTTGTGTTTTATACATCTGAAATGTTCTTTTGTTCTCATTTCCAAATTCCTCTTAGTTTTTCCTATATACGCCTGGTTTCAGCTATTGCATTCTATTTGGTAGATTCCAAATTTTTTATTTGCTGCAATGCTGTCTTTAGTTAAATTAAGTAAAAATTGAAGCTGTCTTTAGTGTTTGAGCCAAGTAAATTTTTAACACTATATCTGTTGATTGGAGTCAATTGTGTATTGTATTCTTTAAAAATCATTTTGAATGTCTTTGGGTGGTATGTGAATTTTTTTTAATGACATTTCTTCTTTCGGTTTGCTTAGGGTGGTTGTTTCCTTTACTAGTTTCTTCTTTTTTGCTATATTCACTGTTTTATATATCAAAGATTTCCGGAAGCCATTAATGTCAGCAATTCTAATGATTTCTTTGAGTTCTGCTTGATATTCCTGTGTTGAAGTGGTATGTTCTGTAGCCTATGAATTTAACTGTTGAAAGCTTCTTGTTTGTGTGGTCTTTGGGTTGAAGCTATAATTATCTGTCTGTGTTGGTTTTCTGTAGATCCCAAAGGTTATTCTGTTTTTTGTTTTTATGATTTTTAAATCTAAAAATGGAAGTTGAACCAGCCTCTACAGTTCATTCGATATCCAGTCCATAATGGAGGAAAGTTAGCCTCTGAAACATCTACCGGGAAAATTTAAAAGAGAAGATGCTCTTAAGAACCTGAAAATATGCCAAGAAATATGCACTATTTAATTAAAACAATTAATGTCCCTTTGCAGTAGACAAGACGAGTTAGTATAAATAAATAAAGTTACCTTATTCCTTAGAGGTTGAAGCAGAAGTGGTCCCGCTGCTAGTATTAACTGCTAAATTGCAGTTCACAACCAGCACTTTGCACAAATTTTCAACTGTAAAACATCATCTGTTGTCTCGCAAAACACTTTTGTATCGTGAAAAACTTCTGTCCATGTCACAAGATGTTATTGGGGCATATTTAAATGATGTTAGCTGCTTCACAGAGAGTGTCAAGTCTCTTGGTGTGACAGATGGTTTTCTTTCGAGGATGTCTCGAATATCTCACATCTGTTTATAACCAGAATTTTTTGAAATTACATAATTCACTTTTTCTTTCACTTTTTGTCCTATGCTACCAGGAACCGAACTTAGATCACATTGTTTTTTCAAAGACAGTAAGTGATTCATGCAAAGGAGATCCTACAGCTTCCAATGCCATTATGGCTGTTGGTAAGAAAGAAAAATGGGCAGATATGAAACTAAGATCCTCTTTTAACCCAGTGCCTGACAGAATATTTTGCACAGTATGTATTGATGAAGCATCTTTCGAGTCCAATGAATTAACAACCTCTTTGACTATTTCTATGTGCTCAGCATAATATAAAACTGCATTGACCCATGCTCCCCATGGAGTTAACACTGGTGCAGGAGGAAGTCAGATATTAGGTGCTGTTGAGCTAAACAACTTAACTGTTTTTGGAGATTTAACAAAAATTTTCTTTGTACTGGACACAAAACC
>CM060964.1:278887387-279234887 GCA_030765045.1 Tenodera sinensis | reverse complement strand
TGAGCACCAGCCTCTTGGCCTGGGTGAGGCATCACAGGTTTTAGGTTCAGCTGTTTTTGTCTTTTAACTTCGGGCCCTAATGACTTAGCTGTTGATGGACCCTTAAACCATACACACACTCAGATCCACTAGCCTGTGCAGTGCATATAAATACTTTGCCATGCAGTTGGATGGAGATTGGAATCTGCCCAGATAGCATGGCAGCTTTAAAAGCCCTTATAGCGGTTAAAACCACGTCCAGTTGGTATGGCAATGCCAAGGATGTTGGATAGACATGCTAGTTGCTTAGTTACGCTTATAGGATGTATGGGCACTCTGGTATTGGAGGTAATGAGATGGATGCATTGGCCAAGAAAGGTGCAGGCCTAGGATTCATAGGACTTGACTCTGTTCTTGGAGTATCCCCCAGAAGTGTTATATATGAGATAACCCAGCTTACAGCTCGGTCTTATCTTGAGATCTAGAGTAAGCACTCTGCCTCTAGGCAATCCCATGATTTCATTTAGGGACCTGGCAGTAAATTAAGTGAGTTTCTCCTGAAAGTAACTAAATCTAGGCTCAAGGATGTTGGCTATTTGACCAGCCACAACACTCTGTGCAGATGTTTATGTATAATAGAGCTCATAGAAGATCTCATGTGCAGGTAGTGTGGGATGGATGGATTTTGCATCTTCCCAGCACATACTATGCGAATGTAAAGCATTTGCAATGCATAGATATGTTTAGGACTGTCAAATTTTGTTAATCTGCCCAGTACATGAGGCACAAAGGGTTCTAAGAGTCTTCATGCAGGCCTTTTAATGGGTCCATTCAGTTCACCACTGCCGCCACCGCCGCCACCTCCACCCCCACCCCCACCCCCACCCCCACCGCCACCACCATCATCATCATCATCATCATCATAAGATCAAATTACAATTCATAAATCAGCAAATAAATTATGTAAAATAAGAAGTTTCTTGATAGGAAACAGGATTGTGCGACAGCATATACAGCTAACTTCTCTTTACAGAAAATTCATGAAGTGTTTGAAGATAGAGTTATCACTAACAATATATGGCTCCCAATTTAACTCCCTGCAATTTTTATCTGTGGGAGGATTAAAAGAGAAAGTTTACAAAGCAAATCCACACACTTCAGAGAAACTTAAAAATAACATTTGTCAACAAATTGCTGCTGTTTCTCACTCAGAGGAAACTGCAGAATAATGGCCAGTGTCCTAAGCAGGTGCCAGAAATGCTTGAACAATGAAGAGAGGCAGTTCCAACATCCCCTTGCTTGGTATATATGAGTAATTTAATTTTTTACTTTTTGTTTCTTTGTTAGAAATAGCTTATGCAATAAACCTTTATTTACTGCGAACTTGCTGTAAATCAGCACACATAGCAAACAGCACCACTGTCTGGTTAACAGCCTCAAAACCTGTTCTCTATGCTAATCACCCAGTATTATGTAAGCTTTGCTATACCTGCTATCTCACATTGCAGAGCTCATGAAGCTAACACAAGAATAAAAGTTTTTGTTACCCCTCTGTAATAGTTTTGTTCTATGTATTGTTGTTGCAAATGGATAATAGAGTACAATATAAGCATCAGTGTCTTCACACAAAATAACTGCTCTGCTACTATTACTTTTGTTGCTGTGTTTTATAATGCTTTCTTTATTCTGTTATTCTTTTCTTCTTGTGACAACACAACCTCATTGATTATGTCACAGACAGAAGTAAGAAAAAAGGGGTTGATCAAGTACTCAACCTAAAATTAAAAAGAATGTGAAGCTGGCACAAAGCAGCACAATTTGTATTCAAACTTGTGAAATGGTGTGCCAACTATGAACATTTTAGTATAGGAATAGCAGTTTAGCAGTGTAAATTTTAACTTATAATTTCTTTTCATTAACAGTGTGAGAAAGATGCTTTTAGTCCTGTACAATAATGAATCAACTTTTAGCATTGTAACTGAGTGCATTAGGTAGCATCCCACCCAGTTCCCTCTTGCACGTGTCTCTCCTACCACTTCACTCATGCCAAGTGGTGATGGGGCTGTCACAAGGAACAAATTATAATGCAGCGATTATGGGCAGTCTCAAGACCCATACAAACTGTTCACTGGGTGTCAAAGGCAGTAAATCTGTTACAAGCTTGTTTAACACAACACGTGAAACTAGTAAAATAAGATTGGTTGTGTGCAATATTCTGGAGTAAAGTTGCATAGTGTTCGTCAGTAAAAGTGCTGAAGAAAATGAAAGGTTAAACCTTAGTTATGTGTTTCAGGTGGGAGAAGAAAGTGATAATGTAGCAAAATTAAGGCACTTGGGCTATGATCCCTGGAGAAGATTATCACACTATCATTGGTCTGCCATCTTATCTTTTTATAACATATCTTTGGCTGGACATTACATTAGTGTTCTGCCACCAATTCGCCTGTCTCATATTATATCACCAGATGAAGCAAGGGCCCTTCGAAATTCTGACGAAAAGACTGTGCAACATTTCCAATGGCAGGCACTTGCAGCTGCTCTTGATCCTTTGGACTTTTCAGGTAAGTGCATGGAGAAGTAAATAGAGTTGGGGAGAATGTGTTATTTTATACAACATATAAATTTGAAGTAAATAAGCAGTGGTAACCTGTATTAAAAATCTGATGTGTTGCACTCACATGACTTTCTCTACTCTCGTACTAACCATTCTTACAAACTCTTATTCCTGTATCTTCTTCACGTATCTTCTTCACTGAGATAAACATTTGTACAAATTATCTTATTGCTTATTTCCTTGCTGGTGCAAGGAGAATATTAGAATACAGTAGACTTTGAGCGATAGTCAAACCTTTTAAAGCTTTGAGATTCCGCTCACTTTGCACGCTTAACATATAAAAAAACGAACAACGATATTCCATTTCACCAAAACTTTTAAGTTTTCCGAAACTGACACAAATAACAAGGAATATCTCCAAAATGGTTCGTTTTACAAAAACAGACATAAATTATGTGATTTAGTCAGATCTACATTTTTTGTATAGTAAGATTTTGTCTATCTCTTACGGTTTACGAGTTATTCCAAAGTCATCCAGAATAAACAGGACTGCATAGGCTATAGCCAGAAAATTCAAGATATACATTTTAGTTGTCATGCAAATATCTTAAACATACAGCATTTTAATCAAAATTGTTAGCCATTTTCAAGAAAATCAAAATGTTCCATGTAAAGGGTCGCTTAAGTTGCGGCTGTTTTCCTCAAAATCTTTGTGTCATACACACCCACACACACACACGCACGCACACACGCACACACGCACACACGCACACACGCACCCACGCACCCACGCACGCACGCACACATCAAATTTTTGGGTGGAATACAATACTTTCTCTACTTACCAACGGAAGCACTCTTAACTGTGAAGTTTTTTTAATTTTAAAATATGTCATTAGTGATAATTTCTTCAGATGCACTCTTTGCACAAAATAGAGGCAATTCAGCTTCACTTATCTTTTCTAATATACAGATACTGTCTCATCAGTTATGTCTTGTTTTTAAGAAAAACAATTATTTGAAATGTGTTCGGACAAGTAATTAACTGATCTTCAAAGTACAGACCATTAGATTCTATAGTTTTTACCCATCTTTCAGCGAGGTTTATTATCACATGATGGTACCAGTCTCTGGTTTTTGATGCGAAGAATTCGGTGGGACCCACTTGCACTGTTTGAATGTTGTCAAAATTTCTTCCACATAGAAAATGGGCCATGGATTGAAAAAGATGATAATCTGATGGTGCAAGATCAGGGCTGTATACTGGGTATGGTAGCAGTTCGATTCCTTCCAATTCTTGAATTTTTTCCGTGGTTGTTCATGCTGTGTGGGGTCTTCCATTGTTCTGTTGCAATAGAACCCTTATTTCGGTTAACTAATGCTGGGTATCTCTGTCTCAAAATTTCATGAACTTGCTCCAGTTGTTGAGAATAAAGATCTGTATCAATTTCCTGCCTGTTTGGAACAAACTCCCAGTGAATCACACCAAAGTTCCACCAGACACATTACTTTGGGACCGAACCAATTTTTTTTTAACGATGACTTTGGCAGTTTGGCGGTGATCAAGCCACTGTTACAAGGCATCAGGGTTTTGGTAATTACCCATTTTTCATCAGAAGTGACAATTCTCCTGACAAATCTATCATCCATGGAATTACGGATGAGCTACAGATATCCACTCTAGGTTGAGCCTGTAGAGGTGTCCATTCATGAGGTACAGATCTACAGCTTCTGTATGATTTTTCAGGTGTCTTAATGTGGTGATGTATGATATCTTTTGATGCACCAAATTCGTCTGAAAGTCTATGGGTACTATTTTGCAGATTTTCTTGTAAAACTTGGCATGCATCCTCAACATTCCATACTTTAGATCTTCCAGAACGTTGTAAATCTTTAGTGTTTTTGTCTCCATTGTTGAAACTTTGGAACCATCATCGTGCCACATGCTCACTAACAGCACCTTGTTCTTCCATTTTACATATTCTTCGAACTGTGGCAGCGGCTTTATAATCTTGTTTCCAGTAGTGCTTTAGAAGGACTCTTAAGTTCAAACTTTATCTCCATTTTGTGATTATTAACAACTGATGACAGATACATGCTCACAATGTGTGCAACACTATCCATGGCATCCTGTAAATAGCGTTGCCAAACTAAAGAAACCCAATACATTTTCCAAAACACCAAAATCAAAAAACTGACACTACTTATGAGACAACCCAATAATTACAATGAGGAATTTTTTTCATGATTTCTCATTCTCACCATAGTGCTTTGCTTTTTTGTTTACTACTTTCTTTACATTCATGTCCTTATTGCTACCAGTCTTTTAAGGGAATTTGTGCCATTTGCTGAAAGTAAAACAAATTTATTCATAGTATTATCTGATGATATTTGAATCTTGAATATCTTAATGCATTTTCCATATATCAGGCCTATCGTTGATAATTGATTCTTCTAACACACGCAAACCATGTGTAGGTAAACTTTGAAAAGTAGAATCAGAAAACAAAACTTCAATAGCCGAGATTTGAACCACGGATCTTTTGCTCTGCATGTGACTGCACTTAACCACTGAGCTACCATGGCAACATGCCGGCACAGCCTTAACTGGGGAAAATGCAAATAAGTTAAATAATTTAAGACTGTACTGCTCAGTGGTTAAGAGCAGCTGGATAGAACAGAAGATCTGTGTTTCAAATCCTGGCTATGGCATTGAATTTTTCATTTATGATTCTACCTTTTAAAATCTTAATGCATTATTTATTCCTTAGTTATAATTAATATTTCTTCCAAACAAGTAATTAAAACTCTATTTAATTGTTTCAATAATTTAACCCCAGTGTTTATTTTGTAAGTAAACCACCACTAGGTGACATCACATATTTTATATTTCTAAACTGCTTTTAAATCTAATAATCCTTTCACCCTTCTTGCAAATTATAATAATCAAACTATTTTATTATAATTTAACATGACAAGTAACTCTTAATATTACTGAGAACAAATTGACTGATACGTCTTCTTGTTTATTTATTTGTTTATTTAATTAATTTATTTACATAGAATGTTCCAATGAACATATGTGTCTAACTAGGGACTTCCCTTTATTTGCGAGATTTTAAATTTAACTCTTATTTAAATAAGTTAAATATTTATGCATGATTTATTGCCATGTGACATTGAAGTAGTCCAGTAGTCATAGTTCAACATTATGCCATTGTTGTGTTATTATTGACACTTTGGTAGTATGTACCTATAATTGCAGATACTATATCTACTTCATCACCAGCACCATAAGAGGGCCTGGATTGCAATGTGAAACAGCACATTTTGAAATATTGGTATAATAATTAACAAAAACCCTATGTAGCTCTGTGGTAACACTAGAATAAATTATCAAACAAATCACCAACTTATGTACAATTAGAAAATAAAATTTACCACATGCTTTTGATGGTTAAAAAATCAGATGTGTTACATTCACATTACTTTCTTTACTAGTACCATTTATTTTAATATAGCTTCTGCAAATTATTCATAATATGAAAGTTTATTTCTTTTATTTACTCCATGTACTCGTGATAATCCTTTGTAGAAATAGTGTCATTACACATTTTGTTATAGGTACAAGAGGAATATAGGAATACAAGTCAATAATATTTAAAATTGATGCTGACTAGAAATTTTTTGATCTTCCCGTGAAATCGTAAGGAACAACTGAATAGTGCTAGTACTTTTAAAAAATGACAAAGTATTAAACAGTTCAAACCAATAACAGTGAATATCTCGGAAATGCTAATGTCACAAATTTTTTTTAAAGAGATCTGCACTTTTTGTGCAGTATGTTTTTATCTATCTCTTTAAGGTTTACCAGTTGTAGAAAATCATACAGAATTCCTACAGAATCAAAACGATATCATAGGCTGTTCCAAAAAAATTTATGGACATCTTTATTTGACATCTAAATGCCGTAAACATATGGTGTTTCAATCAAAATCATTAAAGCCATTTTTGAGAAAATTACAAATTTTGAGAAATCTTCCATTTGAGGGTAGATTTTGATAGGGAACATTTTTGGAAAATCTTCATGTCACATCTTTTGAAGATACTGAACTTAAATACCAAGCTTTCACTTTTTAGCAGTGGACTTTCATTTTTGAGTTGTGCTGTTCACAGTCACACAAATGAACCTTTCAGACCTTTTTTGTAAAAGGGCTGTTTTTGAATTCAGGTACCCCTGAAACTGTATTTCCAGTGAAATCTCAACATCAAATTTTTGGGTGGGATACAATACATTTTCTACTTATTAAGTACATGGTATAGGAAGTAAAAATGAAAAAAAAGAAAGAAAAAGTAATCACTGTCATTTCTGCAATATCATTCCAAGATTATAAAGAAGAAGAGAGAAATCACCACCATAGTGAACCATGGGCATATGCCAGTCATGTAGCATTCATTTTAAAACAAACAGAGAGAAAGAAAGAGTGTGCATGCATGTGCATCGGCTTACAAAATATGTGCTGTGTTCAGCAATGTAAGTGAAGCAATTGGCTCCTAAATTTCTAATTATTCGGTTTCCTTACATTGAAACATAAATAATCTTTTCCTTCTTATATTTATTTATTTAGTGCTGAGAAATTTACAGTATACCCGGTGGTTCACTTGTTCCTTATTAATTTTGGAGATAGGCAACACTTCATACTTTAAGGAAACAAAGTTGACAAGCACAGTAATTCCGGCCTTGTTGCTTTTAGAGTATGAAGCATTGTCTATCTCCAAAAATAATAAGGAGCAGGTGAACCACATGGTATACGATTGCCTACTGAATTCGGCCCTAGCCACTAATTCTGTAGACATCCGCTACACGTATAACGTTTATTTTACTGTTATTTGTATACATTTTCTTCTTTTCTCTTCACTATCCATTTTCACTTCTTTTTAATTCTAAATAAATACTGTCCTACACTCCTACTCTCCTTGATGAATATTCTGTACTTATAAGGAAATGTTTAATTTGTATAAAACTTTTCACCCATGTAGGACTGTAGCTTTCTTTACTATTTTTTATATATATGTTTCAATTAATAAAGTTGTTCCCCAAATATTTCCATTTGAACACAAAATAGAAGTGACCTTTTTTGTGCTACACAGCAAAGTAAATTATATATCTGCACTTCCAGGTATCTCCTGTCTCTTACTAGAGACCCCTGTTAATGATTTATTTTGTTTCCTCATTGTTATCATCGTCATCGTCATCGTCATTATTATTATTATTATTATTATTATTATTATTATTATTATTATTATTATTATTATTATTATTATTATTATTATTATTATTATTATTATTATTATTTATTAGTACTACTACTGCTACTGCTACTACTACTACTACTACTACTACTACTACTACTACTACTACTACTACTGCAGGGCTTTCGAACCGGTTCTTCATCGTTGCACAGCCTTTTGCTTGTGCGAGTTTGGAGCTGCCGCGGCCGGGTTTGCTGCTACTAACAAGCCGTATGTAAAACATGTATAAAAATCTTACCTTAGTGAAAATGCTGGAAATGTTGTCGCTCCTCCGCTATACAGGCATTATATCGGGAAAACACATTCTGATTCACACAATTAAGTTGGGCAACTGTAATGTCTGTGATTTCATTTCTAATATTTTGTTTTAGTTCTTCCAATGTGTGAGGATTTTTCTCGTATACTTTGTCTTCCAGGTTACCCCACAAGTAAAAATCACACACTGTTAGATCAGGGGAGTGAGAGGGCCATACCCAGCACTAATCACTCTATCTACAAACACTTCCCTAATTTTATTCATGGACTGTATGGGCAGTAGCAGAATCTTGTTGAAACCACCCATATGATATCTCTTCTTCTGTCAGTTCACGAAAAAATGGGATCAAAATGTCATTTCGGTACCTCTCTTTATTTAGTCTGGTCATAAAATATTGGACCAGTTATGCGTCTAGCGCTAACAACACACCAAAGTCTAACTCTCTGATCATAATGAGGGATTTCTTGAACGCGATGTGAATTTTGAGATGCCCATTGCTGACTGTTATGAATGTTTACACGACCATTTAGATGAAACCACGCCTCATCTGAAAAGAACAGAAGCTGTGGATTGATTAAACCATCGTTCACGACATTTCCAGCATTTTCTATAAGGTAAGATTTTTATACATGTTTTACGTGCAGCTTGTTAGTACCGAGAAACCCAGCGGCGGCAGCTTCAAACTCGCACAGGCAAAAGGCCGTGCAGCGGTGAAGAAGCGATTTGAAAGCCCTGTACTTCCACCACTGCTGCCTTTACCTCCACCTTGTGAAATTACAAATGCGAGATATTAGAATTAAAAACATAAGTCTTAATTGTGGTAACTTTAACTAAAGGTTTTGTTGTAATATTAATATAGATGCTGAGGGCGTGAAAGGGCCAGTGTCCAGCATTAAAGCTGCAGTAGGTGGATTCAGTGGACCTTACCTTGGTTCAGAAGTACCATTTGTTCCTTCCTCACCCATGGAACTATTTCTGACAGCTGTTCTTTGCATCATTAGTATCATTGTACTGGCTTACACCATGGTAATGCTATATAGATGTGTGTGCTCTCGTAATTATGCAGAATGGAGAGCTAGTTGGACAGCTGATGGGGATGGTATTAATCAGGATGGCACTACACAGGTAATTTGGAAGTAAAATTATTCACATTTCCAAACTACTAACTTTAATCAACACATAGAAGCTTTTAAATAAAAAATCATAAGAAGACTTGAGTCAAAATTTAAAACCCAGTATTCAGCTTCACTTACTGCTAATTTATCAGAATATATTTTGAGCGTCATTTTTGTCCTAGAAATGTGTTCTGAGAAATTAGCAATAAATGAGGTTGGAGATAGTGTTAAATGTAATCCAAGTTCTTTTTATAAAATTTTGAGCTATATGCATGTATTATTCCTAACATTGTCAATTCACATATAGTATGAGGGCTGTCCTAGAAGTATCTGACCTGATGTATAGATAGCAGTTGTTGTTTCAAACAAATGACTATGGTAGGAAGTATCAACCTTATAATTATAGCAATTACTTCCAAGTTGTCACCAAAAAACCAAACAATTATAGAATGTTGGAAAATTCTTACCCATCTAACAGCACTTCAAAAACACCTAGTCTTCCAGTGGATACCAGCTCACTGTGGACTGAGTGGTAATGACAAAGCTGATTTTCTTGCAAAAAAAGGACCAGCAGTGTACAGGAATCTATAGTTAATCTACGATTTTATGCAGCTAAAAGATTAGTCAACTCTGAACTCAAAAAAATTATTGCAAAATATTACTTTGAAAAATCAAAAAATAAAAGATGGAAACTGCTAAACATTCAAACAGTAATTCCTGGGTATCCTTGAAAAACGGCAGTTGCAACCTTCAGGTTGATTACAGGACATGATTGTCTGGCAAAACATTTAAACAGAATTGGGATATATTCTTCACCACGCTGTCCTCTATGTGATCTGCAAGAGGAAATGGACCAACACCACCTTCAAATATGCCCAGCCACTTCTAGCACCCCATCCATTAGTGAAAAATAATGGAGAGCAAGAGGATTAATGACTTCATTGTCAGAAATCCAGCATTAGCTAATAACAACCTTATAAGCCTTAATTTTTATTTTTGACGATGCTACTTTGTTTAGTATTTGCTTGACAGCCATCAATAATGAATGCTTTCAATGAGTTTGTAAACATGAATAAACCTGGTCATTGTATGATACAATACATGGTGTGCACAAATGATCTGAGCGGTTTCAAAAATTTGTTATAGCAATATTATTTGACTGAACATTACAAAATTGTACACTCAGTTATAGCAACACAGAAATTTTTTTTAATAGCTTACAGGTGCTCGATATGCACTCCACGGGTGACTTTACAAATATCAACTTGATAATCAAGTTTGGCCCAGACTCTACATACATGTCCCTCTTAATTTCACCACATGTGTTGATGTGGACCCATAGATCTTGTAGATCAGCAGGTAATGGCGTGTGAACTGCATCCTTCACATAACCCCATACGAAAAAGTTGCAAGGGGTGAGGTTGGGAGAGTATGGAGGCCATCACATGAGTGCGTTATCTTCATTCCCAGTATGACCTATCCATCGATCTCGAAGTCTGGTGTTCAGGAAGTTACGAACATCATGGTGGTAATGCGGTACATGACGGTATTGATCTCCAACTGTGGCAGGAGCCAATTCTCCAGCATATCCAGGTAGATGTGCCCTGTAATGGATTTCTCACTGAAGAAGAAGGGACCATAAATTTTAGATTGTGATATCGCACAGAAAACATTTATTTAGGTGAATCACAAATGTACTGCACAACAGAATGGGGCTTTTCAGTTCCCCAAATCCGTACTTTGTGCCTGTTCACTTTACCACTCAGAAAGAATGCTGCTTCGTCACTGAAAACAATCTTATCACAAAACTCATTGTCTTCCATATGCTCATGGAAACTGCTGCAAAATTCAAAGCGTTTCACTTTATCCTCAGGTGATAATGCTTGTAACAGCTGCGGCGGCGCCGTGGCCGAGCGGTTAGCACGCTCGCCTACCACCTAGGCGGCCCGGGTTCGATCCCAGGGACCCGCATGTGGTATTCGTGGTGGACGAAGCGGCGCCAGGGCGGGTTTTCTCCGGGTGCTCCGGTTTCCCCCGCCATCTCATTCCACCGGTGCTCCATCTTCATTCCATGTATCATCAGTGTCACCGCCTGTGGTGCCGTAGTAGTAAAAGCGGGCGTTAAACACTACAACAACAACAACAACAACATGTAACAGCTGCAAACAGTAAGGGCGCACCTTCAGTCTTTTCCTTAACATGTACCAAATGGTTGAACCTGGTATGTTCAATTCGGCAAGTTGATTTTTATGGGCTATGTGGGAAGCTAGCTTGCAAACAGTTGACTGTTTCTTCGGGCACTCTCGGCCGATCCGTTGATTTGCCCTTACATAGGCATCACATGGTTATCAACTGTTGATAACATTTGTATATAGAAGTTGGCAGTGGGTGGTTCTTTCCGGTACTTTGCTCTAAAGTTTCATCATACTCTTGTCGCAGATTTACTCATATGAAACTCAAGACCCGCAAACGCTTTTTCACTATTGGTCAGCATCTTACAACTGTTAGAGCTTGTGGCTGTACGAGAAAGCATAAGTCACAGCTGCATTCTTGTGGCTGAAGGAAGAAGCATCATGACTGCTGCAAACAAAACTTGGAGAGATAGTTAACTTACAACATCAAATACTGTCACCATATATATTTAATGATATGACTATAAAAAAATCATGAAACTGCTCAAATCATTTGTGCGCATGCTGTACTTTCATTTGAAAGGTCTTAGTCCAACTAATACTAAAGCTGAGGTAGATTCTACTCTGGGGAAGTCTGCTCATTCATTTACAGTGGTAAAATATTGGGCGGCAGAGCTTAAGTGAGTCTGTATGAACTGCCAAGACAGACATCACAGTGGTCAACCAAATGAGGTGTCAAGCCAGAAATTATAAAGAAACTCTACAAGATGGTCTTGGATGACTGTCAACTGAAAGTGCCTGAGCTAGCAGATATTGCAGGCATTTCAAGAAGTGCTGTACATCGCATACTGGCTGAAAATTTGGACATGAGAAAGCTGTGTGCAAGATCTTTCCTCCCAATGAAATAAAAACAGTGTCGTGAAGATGTTTTAGTTGAGTGTATAGCAATACTTCACTGCAATAAAGCTGAATTTTAGTGTCAATTTATTACCATGAATAAAACATGGGTCCATCACTTCAAACCTGAGACAAAGGAACAGTTGAAACAGTGGATAGAAAGGGGAGAATCAGCTTCAAAGAAGGCAGAGTCAATTCCATGTGCAGGCAAGATCATGGTGTCAGTTTCTTGGGATGCATATGGGATAATTTTAATTATTTCCAAAAAGGAAAAGCAATCAATGGCGAGTATTATGTGAACTTGTTGCAGCATTTGAGTGATGAATTCAAGCAAAAACGGCCACAGTTAGTGAAAAAGATAGTTTTGTTTCATCAAAGTAATGTACCAGTTCACACATCCGTTATTGCCATGGCCAAAATCAATGAGTTCAAATTTTAATTGCTTCCTCATGTTCCCTATTCACCAGATTTAGCCCCCTCTGATTATCGAGTGTATCTGTGTATCGAGCTGTAACGAGACTTTGTAGATAAATAAAGATATTTTTTCCCAAAATTGTTGCACTTTCTTTGTTAGGTCGGGTACTTCTGGGACAGCCCCCGTAAACCACGTAGTTCTAAGGTTTTCTTCTCTATCAAATCAGTCAGGCAGTTATTTGTGTCACATAGCACTATGAACAATAGAGAAAAGGAGAAATTAGTGATACTATTAAAATCTAAGATTAATAAAAAGAAAAATCATATAAATCCTGTTAAAACAATTTTTAACAAGGCGCCAGTTTAAAACGGCTTTAAATTTACTTAAATTAACAGAGTGTAGTGTGATAGGTTAAAGAAACACTTCTTGGTTTTGTTGTATCTCAAATTGCATATTAAGGGAATTGCTCCTATTGTGGTTTCTCTCTGGCCAATCCAGGCAAGGTCTTGCTGGTAATCCCCACTCTTGCACTTTTATATCTGTCTCTTTCTATACCTTCAGTTTCTCCCTTTAGCTTGAGACAAAAGTTACAAAAGACACTACTTCCACAACAGAACTACTGTTAGTGCAAAAGGAAAATCAGGTAGGATGGGGGGGTGGGGGGTTGCAAAGTGGGAAAAAAATGACCTCGAGTGCTCTGCCCAAAATGAAAGCACTATAGTAGCACGATGACGATTGTCATGGTGAAGCTAAAAGGAAGTTATCCACCTTAGCTCCGTCTAAATCTGAGTGTAAATGAACTTTTTGTTCGTGCCTCCATCTTCATTATGGTGGCATGTGGAAAATCAGTCAGAAAAATTGTTTCTACTGTGTGTTCGTAAATTGTCTGGACCGCCCTGTGGCAGCACCGGCTGTGTGAGGATCCACACACACACTCTGCCAGAGTTACATGTAAAGGACTGTCAAGTCATGGCTATGGAACACTAACTACTGTACTAACTTACATTAGACTTACCTGCATCACAACAGATGTTGAAATTGATGACCTTAAGTAGAACACATTCCCTATATCTCTGAAAACAACTTTGGTTTGCTCATAAAAGTTCATGCTGACTGATTGTCTGTATTTCTCTCATGATGTTATTCCTCAATTCTTGCAACATGTGTGGATTTGATGCATATACTTTATTCTCTAAGTTCACCATAAATAAAAATTGCATGGAAATCAGTCAGGGGAGCGAGATGGCCACAATCCTCGATTAATTATTCTGTCACCATACACACTTTGCAATTCATGCATAGAATTTGCAGCTGTGTGCATTGTAGCTAAATCCTCTGAAACCAGTCATGCAATCTTACATTTCTTGTTACTTGTAGAAAAAAAATTATTTAAAATAGAATTTACATAAACACGTGAATCAACTGTTTTGTCATAAAATATGGGATGATAATTTTTCGCACACCAATCCCCAACTTTTGCAGTGTCATGAGAATCTTCATGCATAATGTGGGGATTTTCGGTGAACTAGAATAGTTTTCAGAGATATAGGGAATGTGTTTGCATTGAAGGTCATCAATTTCAACATCTGTTGTGATGCAGATAAGTCTTATGCAAGTTAGTACAGTAGGGAGTGTTCTAAACCCATGACTTGCCGGTTATTTACGTGTAACTCTGGCAGAGGACATGCCGGTACTCTCCCAGTTCGGTGCTGCTGTGGGGCAGTCTGGCTGATCTACGAACGCACTGTAGTTTACTTATTGGTGTGAACATTAACTTAGATGATAAGGAGGTAGCAATGGTGATGTGCTGATCATTTAAAATTGAAGAGTGGGTTTGTTGAGATTCTGTTCAACTGTTCTTAAATGTGAAGCAAAAAGGAAAATTTGTTTCCACAGCTTTGCAATTCTTAAACCTATATAGGCTACGTAAAGTTCAGTAAAACTTCCTAAGAAGGTACGAGGGGCATCTCAAAAGTAAGTTGCACTATTTTTTTAGAAAATAAAAAAATGTTTAAATATTTTAAAAAGGGAATATTTTGAAAGCTGCATTCAGTACCTATACCTATTTTTCCACATAATTTCCTTGAACCGCAATACATTTTTGATACCATAACAGTTTTTTTAACCACTCTCCTGCCAAACTGGATAGCCATCTTTCCACTTCTCCTTTTCAGTTCTTCGTCATTTACAAAGCTTTACAAAGCTTACTTCCCGCAAGATGTTGCTGCAGCTCTGGAAAAAGATGGTAATCACTTGATGCAAGGTTAGGTGAATAAGGTGGATGACCAAAAATATCCCATTGAAACTGCTCAAACAGGGCTTGAGTTTCACGAGCAGCGTGCGGGCGAGCATTATCGTGGAACTGAAAAACTGTTTTGCTCAACTTTCCCCTCCTTTTGTTTTGTATGGCTCTTCTGAGTTTTCTCAGCACCTCACAATAGCGAGCAGCTGTCATCGTGGTCCTGTGGGGCAGGTAATCGATTAACAGTACTCCCTTTGAATCCCAGAATATTGTTGCCATGACCTTGTCAGCCGATGCAACAACTTTTGCCTTTTCTGGTGTTGCCTCATCCTTTCGTTTCCACACCATACTCTGTCTTTTGGATTCAGGTGTCCAGTGATGAATCCATGTTTTGTCCCCAGTCACTATTCTGTTGAATGAGCCATCTCCCTCATCCTCAAAAAATTGCAAAAATTGCAATGCAGAGTCAACTCTCTGCTCCTTGTGTTATTCTGAAAGCATGGGAGGAACCCATCTTGCACACACTTTCAATAGACACAGATCCTTGGAAATAATCCTGTGATGTGATGCACGGCTTATTTCAATATAAGGAGGTAGTTCAAACAAAACTGCATCAAGTGTAAGGCGCTGATCTGTGTTCACAACGTTTCGAACCTCATCAACAATATCCAGAGTGCGGGAAGTGGAGGGTCAGCCACTTCGTTGCTCATCATGTAATGCTCTTCTCCCTTCAATGAACGATATAGTTCTGACAGAATTGAACAATTGCTACAAATTTTGGAGTATACAGAAGTAAAAACAGATAAGCACACAAATCATGCATCAAGATACTCCAGAACATGTGAACGAACACTAAAATACTAACAGATGCATATAAATAAAAAATCAAAACACGTGTCCTGCAGTACCAGAAATCCTCAAACCAGGTACCAAAATGGGACCATTAGTTAACATCAGTTAACCTTCATATACTCTTGCCTCTTACAAACATTCAATTCCATACCAAAATACAACAGCCAAAGCATAAAGAACTCTGTGGAGATGGTCAAATATCACCTAACCAACCTATATATATATATATATGACCACAAAGATATGCATTTTGAATGTTTTACTCTTGCAGCTTGTAAAAGTCGTAAAATAATGTGCTTTTAAAATCTTGGTCTGACATTGAATAGCTACATCAATTGAAGTTTTAACTGTCTGATTTGTTTATGCAGTTGCTTCCAGGTCCTTGTTGCTTAGTTGCTACTTTTTTACTAGTTTTATCATTCACACATTTGTGTCCATTATCTCTTTTCTTCAGATTTTCTCTCTTCCATATGTCTGGGATCTTTTATAACCACTTCCAATATTCTCTGATATACACTTTAAAAATAAAGTAATGCACCACTTGAAATGTTTACAAGATGCTATTACAAATGTTGAAAATCTCAAATGAGTATGATTATAACATATTCTTAAGAAATTGAGTGCATCTAGTCAGCGAGAACTGTTGTTCCTTAGTGCTCTGGATCTTACAAGCAGACAGTCTGATGGGGCAGTAGAAAACTGTAAGTGTTCTATTTGATGGTGTTCGCTGTTTGGAAGTGATTGCTTCTGCAAATTTTGGCCAGATTTCACTGGAAATACAATACATAATTAAGTAAAAATGAACATATATACAATAACACTCAGGGGTCTCCGTCTAGGGGATTTGAGAATAGCGACCACAAGGTAGCCAAGCTGAGCAGAACATTACTTCCACGTACTGGTGTTTTGCTCCTCACTGTAACTTTTCTATCTGACCTTACTTTGGTCACCTCTTATTCTCTTCCGACCCCGATGCTATTAGGGTTCCTGAGGGCTAGGGAGTCTTTATTTTTCCAACCTCTCCATTTCTCTAATTCCTCTATAAAATCTTAACCCCTAACATGCTGACCTGTCATGGCATGTAATACGTCCTCTAATTGGTAATCAGAGGATATGGTCGGTGAATTTATTTTGATAACTCTCCCGGTCAGGTCGGTGAGACCCGTAAACCAACGACAGGTGTGGTCCTCCAGACATTCTGGGGGTTGTGAGAGAGCGATGTGACCGCCAAAACATAAAAATATCGTGCTCTCTAAAAAGCGGTTACTATTACTGCTATTGCTCTCTTTATATTGGAGAGCAAGAGGATTAATGACTTCATTGTCAGAAATCCAGCATTAGCTAACAACATATATATATATATATATATATATCCAATAGACAAGATGGTTTTTTTGGTGTCTCAGCTTTTTTTCCAGCATACCTACAGAAGAATTTCTTCAACTTCTACAAAATTGTTCTATCAAAATAATGCACCTAAAGTAGAAACAGAAGACTGCATAATACTAACCAAATGTTCCCTGGATCAAAATTACGTTACTTAGCAAACCAGATTCTACCAGCAAACTTCAGGCTTAGCCATGGGAAACTACCTTTCACCTTCCTGGTGGAATGGTATCTGAACATATCAATCACATTCACTATGGAAATGGAGTTAAAGGAATCCTTAAGGCTGGTTCACAATAACCTAAGAGCATTAACCAAAACAGAAATGAGGGGAGTGCTTATCAATCGCAAAGTGGAAAGTTGGTTTTGCACATTGGGATTTTGTTTCTAACTGACCAATCATATTTTTTCATGTGATTCCAATTCGGCCAACATAATGCAGGTTAGCCAATGTCAAAATTCAGTAGAGTAAACATTAGTAAAAAGATTATACGCTTTGTGTTGACTGAGATACTGTAGTTCACATACCTTAAATTTTCTTTCAACACATTTTGCCTTCACTTGAGGGCATTATCAAGAATTTGTCAATTGGCTGAAATACTGCTGATTCTATGGATGTTGTATCTCTGGAGAGGAGACATCTGTCTTGAGTAATGAGTTTTCTTCCGACGGGAAGTCAAAATTCATTACATGGGTTTCAAATTTCTTCATGTACGAGTTGCATCCAGAAAGTAAGTCCCGATGACAGATAAAGAGAACAAAAACATCACTAAATAAGAAATATTTATTGGAATAATTACTTAGACTCACTGGCTACTTTTCAACATAGTCACCACCATTGTTGAGGTGTTTATCGTAACGGTGCACTATTAATTGTATGCCCAAGTCATAGGATTCTGCCGCCAATGTCCGCAGTCACGAAGTCACTTCATTCTACACCTCAGCGTCACTGTGAAAATGTTTTCCTGCTAGAAAGCGCTTCATGAGACAAAAGAGACGAAAGTCACTTGGAGCAAGGTTGGGGCTGTAGGGTGGATGTTCGAAGACCTCCCATCCAAACTGATTCAACACATTTTGTGTGGCATTGGCTGTATGGGGTCATGCATTGTCATGCACAAGTGTAATGTCTTTTTTCAACATTCCACGTCTCTTGTTCTGGATTGCCCGCCTGAGTTTATGCAACGTCTGGCAATATTGATCAGCATTTATGGTCTCCCCTTGAGGTAAAAAATTCGCACAAGTGGACACCACGTCGATCCCAGAAGACAGTGCACATGACTTTTTTGACAGAGATTGTCTGCTTGAATTTGGTCTTCACAGGTGAACCACTATGCTGCCAATGCACTGATTGTTGTTTTGTCTCTGGTGTGGCATGCACCACCAATGTTTCATCCCCAGTGACAATATTGTCGAGAAACTGGTCACCTTCTGCTGCGTATTGCTGTAGGAATGTCAATGCTGTGGCCAGACGTTTGGTTTTGTGTTTATCTGTCAGTTGTCTAGGCACCCATCTTGCCACACTTTGTGAAAACCAAGTCACTGGGAGACAATTTCATGCAAAAGCAAGCGAGACATCTGGGGAAACTGACAAAGTTCTGAAATTGTGAAGTGTCGGTTCTGCACAATTGCTTGCCGCAGACTATCCAACAATTCTGGCGTCACCAGGGATGGTTGGCCATTACGGTCTTCGTTGTGAATAATGATTCTTCCTTCCGTAAATTGCCGGCACCATCGTCTCACCATACTGTCACACATAATGTCCTATCCATACACATGACACAATTGACGATGGATCTCTGCTGGGGATTGCTTTTGAGCATGTAAAAATCGGATGACTGCACGATCCTTGCATTTGACGGGAGACAATATCAGAGCAGCCATTTTCTCCTGGCACAGAGCAGTAACCACTGCTATCACAAAACTGAAACTTTACTATAATTAATATACTTCCTCTCTTCTCCTGCGCATGCGCATTCCTATCTGACTGGCGGTGCCATCTCTGGACACAATCGGGACTTACTTTCTGGATACATCTCGTATATCTTTTCCTGGTTGTTCAATTCATAGGACATATGGACCGATTTTAGTAGTTGGGTTCTTCTCTGTGTTGTGGTGATCATTCCAAAGGCATGCTGCTACTGCAGATTTGTCTGTTTCTTTTTGTTTTATGTTACAAAAATGCTGTTTTAATGTGGTTCCAATATTGCATTGTCTTTCCAATGCACTCATTTTTGCTGTCAGAACAGTTAATTCTGTAGTTCCCAAAATACTTGTGGAATTTTGTCATTCAATGAATTTTTAATGAGGTTTGTGATGCTGAATCCAGGGTGATGTTAAACTTACTAAAGATTCTTTGAAATTTTTGGGTCACCCATGGGTGTTATATGAGCTACCACTTTTGTTCTTGAAAGCTGCTAGTGTAGTTACTTTGAGATTTTTCTGTTTTTTAAACATTTTAATTTTCTTATCATTCAGTTATTTGGTGAAGCCATTCTTTGTCGCTGTTCCTATTATTGTGGAACATTCCTTCTTGTATTCCAGTGCTTCCATTGGTATGTTTACAAGTCTGTGAGCTAGGTAACACAGTGCAACAAATTTGAACTTTGTTTTGACCTAAGATGAAAGTAGATATTCTTTAGCAGTTCGCATATGCTGTTTAAGAAAATGAAATCAAAGTTCCATCACGTACCAATTTTTGAGAAAAAGATGTGCCACATGAACCATTTGGCCAACATTTCATACAGTAACAATATCTGTTCAGTCCATAATGAACAAATTGGCAACTTTAATGACCGTGGAAATGACTCCTTTGTAATAGATGAGGAACTTGTTGCTAATAAAATACAGATCGTGTAGTAATGTTATTTTCTGTATTACAACCCCACCCAGCCAAAAACGATATTGCTGAGTAAAGCATACAATGAACTCACAATTTAGAAAGTTTTCCTAGAAACTTTCCGTTTGCAGCAGAATGGTGAAACTTCTCGTAGGGGTATCCAGCAGTAATCCGCAAGTGTATTTGGTGACGATTTTCCCTTATATCATCTTTCCATGGCAGCTATACCTTGATCAAATCCTTCACCATGTTTGTCACTCACATCTCCAAGATTAGGCAGAAAAGGTTCACATGGGAATGAAGAGAATGTAATTTCAAAAACATGTTGCACCACACAGCTTTGTAACAGTCCAGCATGTGTTCTGTCAGTTCCCTGTGATTCTCAGTCTTAACATTTGTCAAGAAACATCTTTTAATGCAAGCCGAGCTGCTTTTTCAGTATCTGTCAACGTTTTGAAGGTCATATATTTCATCAACTCACAAATCTGAGATCCAATGAAAAAAGCCTTCTTTAGTTTTTGCATTTGTAATGGCAGGAAATTTGGTTGTTAAATATTGGAAACCCTGACCATCTTTGTCCATTGTTTTCACAAAGTTCTTCCTGAAACCCAATTTTTGTTGCAGCCGTGGTAACAAACACTGTCTTTGTTAACAAGGAGTTTGTGTAACATATTTCTTTCACCAGGATTGAAGCTTTCTCTCAAAGACCATTGTTTGACTACATAATGGTCTTTCCTTGTGTTATCCCATTGACACAAAAAACAGGGGTATTTTATATAACCAGTTTACATTCCTAGAAGTAGTCCCAGAACTGTGAGATCACTGCAGGTTTTCCATTGGTGATTGGAATAGCCAGTGTATTTCAGAAGCACTCTCATGTTATTGTAGGTTTTCTTTAACCGTACTGAATTGGCCATTGGTATGCAACGTTTGTTGTTTCCCTTATGTAAGAGAACACCTTTGAGATTGCTTTTGAGGAATCTATAAATAGGTGGCATTCTTCTGGATTATGAACCATGCCAGATTCTTTAAGTAACCCATCATATTGTCATTACGGTACACCAAAACCACTGTCATTGAGAAAAAGTGGATAGACCAAGATGTCATTGACGGAATCATATACTGGTGTTTGGTTATAGCAAGCTTTTTTCTTGAAGATGAGACCCAAGTAACCCTGCTTGTCTTTTTGAAAGATTTAGACCTCTTACAAGATCATTCAATACTGCTTGTGATAATGGCTGTGGTAGTAGCTGTGATGTGGATGGCGTGTAATCATGATCTTTGTGATCTTCGTGATCCATTGTATTGTCACTATTCTCGTCTGCTTCATCTTCCAGTGTCCATTCCACTGGCAGATTTGGTGCTGGGAGAGAATGAGGTTGCAGAACTGGGCGCATGGCAGATTGCAAATTTGGATAAGAAACTGTGTGTTTTGATTTACCTGAGATTCCTGTTACTTTTGTTAAACCAAAGGATCAATATTTGATACTTGATACTTCATTGTCTCCAACTGCAAAACATTTTACAGGGATCCTCAATTTATTTGTACATAAAATGAATACAAAATATTTACAAAAATAATGAGAATAATTGCAAAATAATGAGAAGTGCATAGATACCATATTCTATCTATGTTTGTAGAATACCTTTTCTAATAAATAAGATTTAATGATCTTTAGTTTAATTTTTTCATTTCTTATCTGTTTAATTTTGGATGGTAGGTGGTTGTACAAATCTTTGATATTATTTTCTATGCTTTTGTTGTTTAGGGTACCTATAAGTCTATTTCTAAAATAATTTTCTTTTGTTCCAGTGTTATATTTGTGAATATTACTGTTTTTGTTTTGATTATAACTTTTTAATGTGAGTTTAATACATTCATATATATAATAAAGGTAATGTTAAAATATTTAGTTTTTTTAAATCCATTTCTACATGAATATTTTTTTTCTATTCCTGCAATTAAATGTACTGCTCTCTTTTGCCAGCTAAACCAGGGTTGCCAACATTTAAAAGTAAAATTATCCTACCAGCCACTCAAAATTATAGATTTGGATTCAAAATTATCGTACATCATAAAGCAAATGCTACAACAATAAAAATATCAGTATAATACTTATGAAAATATAAGAGTAATGATGTTCATTATATCCACTTACAAGATTGACGATCTCAACAAATATTATAACTTTAGCACTTATGTTTCTCTCACTATTCATCTGAAAGTTCAGCTTCCTCAACCATTGCAGCATTGCACCAATTTGTTGTTGGGATAAACCTTAACATCTTCTCGGTGGTTTGCAGATTTTAAGATCTACCACATTCTTTCATAAGTTGAGACGACAAAATGAGTTCATTTACCGTATCTAGTGCCAATCTATTTCTAACTTTGGTTTTTATTAAACCCAGTTTAGAAAAAAAACTTTCACAAGAAGTGCTTCTGTAGGGCAAGGAAACCACTGATAATGCGAAGACCGCTAGTTCTTTGAAATCAGTATTTCCACCAAGGTGGCATATGTTTAACAGCACTCCAGAAACTGTCAGGTTCAGGCATGTTCTTTATTTCACACGGAATAGCACGTACTCCGAGTTTTCTACATTGATCGTCAATTTTCTGAACAGTGCCTTCTTCTTTGAGATTATCAGACCTGGGCACACTGGCAATAAGAGGATAAAGGGTAGCAGGCTTAGTAACTATGGGGTGGAGACAGACAATGAGGACAAAAGTGGTGTTATTTGTAATTAGTTTCACTTCGCTGGAGTGACAAACCAGTGAAAATGATATTTTGCTGATATCAAACTATCATACATTCAAATTATCGTACACCCCCATAATTATCGTACGAGTTGGCAACCCTGAGCTAAACAGCCTTAAAAGTAATGTTTTATGTGTTGTGCCCCATAATACCACTCCATAGTTTAGGTGCGAGTGAATGAAAGCATAGTATATTTGCTTAGTATTATTTTTTATTTATTACTTGTATTATTTGTTTTTGTACATATAAACGTGAATTAATTTTGCGTATGATTTTTTCCACATGTGTATTCCATTTCAAGTTACTGTCTATTATTAATCCTAGGAAGTTTGTTTTATTTACCTGTTGAATTTCTCTGTTTTGTATTTTTAACTTGGTACTTGTTTGTTTTTTGTTACTGAGACTAATTTGCATCTACTGTTTTGTTTGTGCTTAACACCATAGCTAAATTTTCTAAATGTTGACTGACTGTTTCTAGTGAAGTATTTGCCCAGATTTGTACCTCTATTTTTGTTTTTCCTGTGACTACAATCATAGTGTCATCCGCATAGCCTATCGTTATTCCCCCCAGTTTCTTGAATTATTGTAAATAAACTGTTTATATAGAGTAGGAATAGATAAGGTCATAATTTTGAGCCTTGTGGCACTCCTTGTGTTACTTTTTTGAATGAGGATCGAATTTTCATTAGCTTCCAACTTAAATTATGCATTATTTCAGCGCATTGTTCTCTATTTTGTAAGTTTGAGCCAAGCCACTTTAGTGGTATGCCTCTAATTCCATGTTTTCTAATCTTGACATCAAGGTTTCTATTTTAACGCAATCAAAAGCCTTAGAAAGATCAAGAAGATTGTGAATACATGTTCCTTTCCATTTAGAGCATTTATAATATTTCCTTTACAAATTGTTTCTATTGCAGACTTTTTTTTTTTTGAAACCCAAACTGGTATTCTGATAGAATTTGAAATCTATTAGAGAAACTTTGTAATTGTACTAGAAAAAATCCTTTTCTATTTTTGAGAAGGTTGAGCATAAAGATACAGGTCTATAGTTTTCCATTTCTAATTTCAATTTTTTTCCCCTTGTAAATTGCTCTAACTACAACTTGTTTTAAATTAGTAGGAAATATTCCCAAATTGATTGATTGAGTTAATACGTCTGTAATTTCATATTTGCAATATTTAATTATCTCATTTGTAAATATATGCAACCCACTGGATCTTCTGCATTTTAATGAATTTATCTGCGCAAGAACTTACCCCTCATTAATTTTACTAAGCACCATAGAGTTACATTTTTTTCATTTATTGGCACATACAGAATTTGTTTTATTCCTAATTTTGTTACAATGCTTACATGGTGTTCATTGAAATGGTCAGCTATTTTTATAGGATCTTGACTGTTTATTTCAATGGACATATTTCCCTGCCATTTTTGTTTGTTTTCCTTATGCATTGAATTTACGATGTTCCATGTAGCTTTAATTTTATTTTCTGCATTTGTTATTAGTTGTGTATTATGTAGCTTCTTTGCTGCTCTTATTACATTATTTAAGATTTTATTATATTTTTCTATATAATCATAAGATTTGTCATCAAGATTAGGGTGCTTTAGACTATTTAGAAACTGCACACGCTTTTTGGAGATATCTATACCTTTAGACACCCAAATATTACCTTTTGGTTTTTTTAATTTCACTTTAAGTAATGGCATGCTGGTATCCAAAAAGTTTCTCAAGATTTTATCTAAGTAATCAAATTGATCATTTATTTATTTTTCTTTGTATATATCTACCCAATTTATTGCTTGAAGATGTCTTAAAGCTTCTAGTGTATTTTTATTTTTAAACCTTTTAATTTCTGTTACATTATCTCTGTATTAATTTTTTGTTTATCTAAAGTTTTAGGTTCAATTGGTTGTCCAAAATGATCGCTAATTCCCATTTTTACAATTTTGCTACTCTAGTTTTAAATTTGTGTACATGTGATCAACACAGGTAGAGGAATGACTGGTTACCCTTGTGGGTCCCGTTTTTATTAAAGTTAAATTATTTCTCTCTAGTGCTTCTACTAGCAATCTCATCTCTTATTTTTTACTATGCTGTGTAAAGTCTTCAAGTATTTTAAGGAATTCTTTTTTGTTTGCCATTGGCGGACCATACACCCCTAATACTATGAGGTTTTTCTTTTCAAAAGTAACTTCAATTGCAGCTAATTCACAACACATTTCTACACTATATTTTTTTATAATCAATTTCTTTGTACTTTAATCCGCTTCTAAAATATATTACAACTCTTCCACTTTTATGCTTTTCCCTACAAAAGCTGAGCCGTAAAGTATAATTTTCTTAATTATTTATCTTTATTTCTTTTATTTTAAGTCCATGTTCAGAGAAAATAATGTCTAGCTGCATAGTTATAATCAATTTACTGTAAAGATAAAGAAGATGTAAACAGAAGCATGTGGTGGAAATGAACCTCATTGGCTGGTGCATTTTAATACTCCCGTATTCTACCACAATATAGTTCCAATGCCTATTTAGCTTCTTGCTTTACTTGCGTTCAATAACCGCTTAAATTGTTGTTATAATATAGAATATAACGTTGTACTACAATAATACACTATATACCTTATCGCCAATTGCAGAACATTCAGTTCTCAAGTTTTGAATAACAGTCGTCAACCGTAGGGTTTGCCTGTTGCCTCAGTGCCATCTTGGCGTGCAAAATGGAAGCAAGATCGGTAGAAGTTGTTTTGTTTAACATCTGTGAGGAAAGTCTTTGGTAAAACATGATAATGGACAGTGGCTCTTATCATCCAGTAAGAGCGGGGCACATTCCAAACAATGCATGGAAAAAAACCTGAAGTGCTATCTTAGCTGAGATCAGAGAATCCTTACAATGTGATACATGTGATTACTGCAATAACAATGGCTCTCATATGTTCAGTAATGCAATGGTTTATATAACAATAAAGAGAGCAGTTAAATTCAGGTTATCTGAATGAGGTAAATTGGGCAGTGGCAACGTTAATATTGTTGTTCACATGGGCACGTGCAAATATTATGTTAACCAATAGCGTGCTAGAGGTGGAGCTCAGTGTGGAGCTCGGATGAATAAACTACTTTGTTCTAACAGTAAACAGGTTATAGTACACTTTGCTCAGTTAGTGCCCTTTTGTTTGCAATACCTTGAATATTTTGATGAAGTATTTTAAAGGTTTTATGTTTAAACTTATTTTATGATACTGTGTTATTTTTATAATTTAGCTGATTTTGTAAATTTGGGTTAGTACTATCTTTTAACTTACCTTCATGTGTTTGTGTAATAATTTTATAATCACCTGATTTATTAGTATTTGATATGGTATTTGCACTTCTCATATTTAGATTCCCTCTAGATTCCATCCACACCTGTGGCACAGCAAATGACTTAGATGGGTTCTATGTAACCAGCCTCTTAAATAGCGGGAACAATGCGAGCAGCAGTTCTGTGATGCCCAATACTTGCCCTCATCTACCTTTGATTCAAAATACAACTCGTACACCATTTTGACAAGTGTAGAATTTTGTTGTAAACTCACCACACACAACAGAAAAGGTTCAGGGAATTAATACACTTCCTAGACATCGCTGAGCAGGAAAACCACATGAATAGGGGCAAACAATATTATTCACATTAGGATATTCACACACACTGCAGAAATACACTGAATGATCTCACTAGCTACTGATTGATGCAGGTGCAGCTTTACTTTACATGGACCAACCTTCTATACTTCCTTCTTTATGCAGTGGTGATAAAATTAGCAGAATGTGATAAGTATTGCGACAGTGCAAATAATGCAGTCTTGCACAGATAAAATTGCATATCCAGAGAAAAGTTTAGGTGATAGCAAAAAACTACTTTCACTACCGTGATCAGTGCACTGAGCTACATAGGAGTTACATATTTTTGTTCCATGGCAAAGTTCATTTTCGCACTGTGCTATTGATGATTGCGTGTTTGTGAGATCTAGGGTTGAAGGTATATGCTTTAATGTATGTCTGCATGTTTGTCTTTTCTGTGGATTCCAAATTCTGGCTTGCAATTATCTTATATAGGGTGGAAGTGAAATAATCTGTCAGACTTTAACAGCGAATTTCTCATGTTGTGAATAACAAGAAAGTCTAATACCAAAATGTTGAAAAGTTTATAGTTCTCTTGCCACCGCACTTGGAAGACTCAATACTTACCTACAAAATGTCCTATGGACCATATCAGTGGGTCCCTCCTCTCCATTGAACTCCATATTTCTATACCATAGTGCATTTTTGGTTTCAGCACCATATTATAACTTTATTCCAACCATTTAACACCAATATGTGGTAGTCCATACTTAGGACTTCTTATTGCTGACATGGCTCCTTTTCCTTTTGTCAAAGTTAGTTTCTTTTATTTTCGCCACCCCCTCTATTTTTACTACTATGTACATGCATTCTCATATTACTTTATACTACTTATTTCCCTTCAACTTTTCATATTTACTCAATTTTGCTCCCTTCTTAAATACTACTATTTGTATTTTCTCCTGGTCCACAGTTAAATTCCATTCATTGCAATATTTATCTATCTCCTGCAACATTTATTTCAAACCATTTACTGTAATTGATCCTACTACCAAATCATCAGCAAACAGTAACCCAGGAATCGCTGTATTATTTATTGCAGGCATACAACTATTGTTCTTGCTTATCCTTAATAGAATATCATGAATAACCCCACATAACAAAAAATTGTTTGAAAATAGTTTTTACTACAGAGGCATTAAATATTACAACAAATTACCCATTGAAGTAAAAAATATAAATTCCATTCACCGTTTCAAAAAACATCTCAAGCAATTTTTGATGGAAAAGTGTTATTATTCAACTGATGAGTTTTTGCATTGTTGAGGTAAATGCAGATCTAAGGATGTAAGCGGTGAAACAGTATCTGGTACAAGGTGTCCTTTGTAGTCTGGAGGATTTTGATCTTGAGTTTTAGATGAGGGTTTGTAGATAGATTGTGTCTGTGAATATTATGTATGTAAGTACTATATTTGTAAGTAGTTTTTTTAGTGACACAACCACAACATGTATATGTTTTTATGGTTGAAATAAATAAATAAATTAAATAGTATTGGGCTTAGTTTACGTCGTTCCCCTTGTGCTGTTTCCCCAAGATACTAGTCCTTCTGTCACTCTCACAAGAAGGTGTTCTCATACAATGCCATCAGAGCTTTTACTATACATTGACTCAGAATGGCCGTGCCATAGCCGAGTGGTTAGACCATTCATTTCTCATCAAAGTGGCCTGGGTTCGATCCCAGGCAACCGCATGTGGGATTTGTAGTGGATGAAGTGGCACTGGGGCGGGTTTCCTCCAGGTTCTCCGGTTTCCCGCACCATCTCATCCATCTCATTCCACCGGTGCTCCGTCTTCATTCCATGCATCATCAGTATCATTGCCTGTGGTCCATATGTAGTAAAAACGGGCGTTAAACATCCCCCCCCAAAAAAAAAAAAAAAAAATTGACTCATAGTCCTTTGTATAATAATTAGAGCCATAGTAGTTGTAGTTCCACCATATCATGAGCTTTTTGTAGGTCAGTAAAAGCCACATATAATTTTATCCTAATAATAGGAAGGCTGGAATCTATAGGATTGAATGTGATAAATGTAAATTGATGTACATTGGCACTACAACCAATGTACATTAAAAAAAAAAACCTTAGAAGCCAGATATAAAGAGCACATGAGATACATATGCTATGTTGAACATACAGGAAAATCTACTGTAGTGCATCATTTTTGGGTCTCCAGTCATGATATACATCCATCATAAATCTGCAAGAAACAATGAATTGGACACCTGGGAAAAGACCTACATCTTTAAGCACAAGAACCATTGATTAGGACTTCTCGGGTTACCAGCCGTGTGATGTTGATGAAGTTGCTCGAGCTTTCGGCCATCTTAACTCTGTGGCCTTCATCAGGAAGTGAAGTAAAGTCAAAGACGGGCAGGTATATATACTGCCCATGCGGTGGGCGGGGCTACATGGCGCAGCCAATGGGAGCGCTGTCTCTTGTGAATGGTCCGACGGAGAGATGGAAGGTCTATTGTTTTTTATTGTCCCAGTCCATGCAGAACTGAGCCATAGGTCATTGTCTCTATTAAAATTATTTGGTTCCAATTTGATCTCAATCGCCTCTTTTACCAGTCTGTCATAAAAACGGTTACTACGGTGCAAAACCGTGATCTCGTCAAACAAAATTCTATGATCATAATCAAGGCTGTGCTGAGCCACCGCTGATTTCTCAGGTTGAAGCACTCTCAGATTACGCTTGTGTTCCGCGCATCTCTCTTCTACCGTACGGCCTGTTTGTCCTATATAAACTTTCCCACATTGGCATGGGATTTTGTATACGCCAGGGGTTTTTAACTCCAGGTTGTCCTTCACGGGCCTCATATATTGCCTCAATTTCTTTGGTGGCAAAAATATCGTCTTAATGTGATGTCTTTTAAGAATACGTGCAATTTTGTTTGATACCGTACTATAAAATGGAATAAAAGCCTTCCCTTTGGGTTTTTCTTCTGTGTTGTTTCTGTCCTTGGTGTGGTCCCTATGGTTCTTAACTTTCTGGTGTGCCTGGTGAATCTCCCTGCTTGTGTACCCATTCTTATTAAACGTGTCTATTTGGTGGCTTAATTCTTGAGGTCTGTGTTCTTCGTCTGCAATGTCGTAAGCACGATGAAATAAGGTGGTAAGGACGGTACTCTTCTGGCCCGGATGGTAATGGCTGTGTGCGTCCAGATAGCGATCTGTGTGTGTGGCTTTTTCACTTCCTGATGAAGGCCACAGAGTTAAGATGGCCGAAAGCTCGAGCAACTTCATCAACATCACACGGCTGGTAACCCGAGAAGTCCTAATCAATAATCATCGCCGTGAAAGCTTCAAGTCTTACACAAGAACCATCTCATGAACTTTGCATTGTAGTCTTCCAATAACTTCTGGAAATTCATCAAACCTTGTCTACACACATTGTCTACAATGTTGACACACATGATGCACTTGAACTACAACCTTCTTTAACTGCTGTTTGAAGGAATTTAATAAAACTGACGTCCAAATGATGATAATAAACATTGGGAGTCTATTTCTTTCTTTATAACATTAAATCACTTACATGTTAAACATTGGGAGTCTTTTTCTCATTCTACCTAAGTTACTTGCATATCTCGATGGAGTGAACATAATGTATTAAGAACAAATTACAAGCTTGTGAACCAATGTTCAGTTTTCTCAGCTGAGACAATAGCCATGCAAATTGCAATTAAAATAATAGTACAAAGAGCTGGAGAACAATTTTCACAGATTGCAAAAGCATCTTAAAAGGAATGTTATATCTAAAGAGCAATAAGTGCTTTTTCACTTTCTCTACTACATATAGTAAGTAGAGCTAATATTGTATTTCACCCACAAATTCAATATCAAGATTTCACCAGAAATCATGTTTTGAAACACCTTGAATCCAAACAAATTTTCTTCTTCTTTCTTTTTTTTTTTTTTCCTTCTTGTTTTTAGTTTTTAAGAAAAAGGTTTGCATGCATGCATACGGGTGGATGGGAAGAGCATAACTCAAAAATGAAAGTTCAGCACTTTCAGGATGTGACATGTAGATATTCAAAGAAATCCCCCCAGCCGAGACTACCCTTCATGTGGGACGCTTTTAGAAAATATTGACAATCTCAAAAATGGCTCTAACAATTTTTATTAAAATACCACATGTTTAAGATATTTTCATGACAAATGAAATGTAGGTATGTTTTGAATTTTCTGGGAATGTCCTCAGAAATCCTCTTCATTCTGGATGACTTACATAACTGGTAAATCATAAGAAATGCACAAAATGTCACTGCAGAATTTATTTATACAACTACATTCCCTTTTTTTTTTTTTTTTTTTTTTTTTTTTTTTTTTTTTTTTTTTTTTTTTTTTTTTTTTTTTTTTTTTTTTTTTTTTTTTTTTTTTGTTTGCGTAGTGAACTATTTCCGAGATATTCCTTGTTACAAGGGTCATCCAGAAAGTAAGAAATGATTGAGAATGGTTGAATAGAAAAAAAAAAGATATCAACACCAAACTTTATTTTTAAACTTATAGGACTTTATACTACTTTTCTGTGTAATCACCATGCTTGTAACGTGGGAGTAGTTTTTTAATACTGTTGTTGTACTCATTTGTTGCCAAAGGTTTAAGTCAGGCTGTCACTGCTTGCTTGAGTTCCTTATTGCTTGTAAACTGTTTTCCTCCCCAAAATTTTTTAAGTTTTGGGAATAAGCGATAATCGCATGGTGCCAAGTCAGGACTGTAAGCAGGATGACCAAGGATTTCCCATTTTAGGTGTTGAAGTTCCTGCCGTGTTCGTGCTTATGCATGAGGCGGGGCATTGTCATGGATTAAGAACACTTTTGCCATTAGCATTCCACGTCGCTTGTTTTGAATTGCACGTCAAAGCCATTGAAGAGTTTCACAATAGGCTTCTGAGTTTATTGTTGCTCCTCTCGGCATGAACTTGATATGGATTAAACCCTTTTGGTCCCAAAAAATCGTTGCCATGACTTTCTGGGTGTTCAAATTTGGTTTTTCCTTCTTGGGTTTTGTGGGCAAATTTGTGTCCTCACTGATGACTCATTAATTGCACTTTCACCTTAAACATTCCTTATTTGCCTATAAATGTCAATAGGCTTAATGTTTTGAGCATTCAGAAAATGAGTGACACTTTGTATTTCACATTTAGCAGGATTTTTGATTGGCAATGCCATTTCAAATTACTACAAAAGCAATTAGCATGACCACACACCAACGAGACTTGGCTCACACTGAAGACAAGGAATAAGCTACCTGCTGCTAATGCAATTGCAGTGGTGGGGGTCTGCACAGAGCACAATGCACAATCGTTTTTTACTTTCTGGATGACCTTCGTATATGTTTGAATTTTCTAATACTTCTACTTTTCTTAAATGGGAAGTCATTATTCATTTTCTTATGTCCCAGACATGAAAAGAGAATAGAATGTCAAAGCCATCACATAGCAGTTGGCTCTTAAAAGATTTTACTATCACTTAAAGCCTACTGTATTCCCATATTCCCCTTGCACCTACAAGAAAATTAGCAGCAAGATAATTTCTGCAAATGTTTATCTTGGTTAATATGAAGTAGATAGAGGAATTAGTGTTTGTAAGAATAGCTGTATAAAGTAGAGAATGTCATGTGAGTGCAACACGTAAGATTTCAGTTCTTGAAACAATAGATGATTTATTACAGCAAAACTCTGTAATACACAAATTAAATTTGTCTAGATCTTTTCCCACAAAAAGATCTATGGTAATGAAATTTCAGACCAAAATGCTAATCTTCCTGCCATTGAAGGTAAATTATTCCACAGCCCAATTCCAGATTCTGATGTACACAGTTTATAATTCACTAAAGTTATTGGAAAGAAGTTCAGTAAAACTGAAAACTTAGGAACTACGAAAACTAAATTCCTCGTTGATTGCCTGGATCATTCATCATGGTGGTTGGACTTGTCCCTGGTGGTGTTTGAATGAACCTCCACATAAGTATGTCACTTTGTGGGATTTCAAAATTGAAAATGCATTTTCTGGTTTTCCAAATGTAAATTTTTCCTAACTGTGAGCTCTGTTTTTCCCAAAATGTTTATTAGTATTATGGAATTTCTGTTTATGGTATGTTGATTTATCTAAAAATGTCAGACTACTACTAATTTATATTCCTGATGTATTCTTTTTGTTCTTGGTTTTTATGTTTCTTTTAGCTCTCCTGATGTAGACCTTCCTGCAGTTGTTCCAGCTGATCTGGTATGTTCCTGGCTTGTTTTCCTGTGGGATATCATCTTTTAATTTAGAATTTACTAATGTTTTTGATGGTGCAACTGTGTTTTGGGGCCAAAATATTACGCTGCTTGAAGATTTTCTGAAATCTGAAGATCTTTTCTTTTTTTGTTAGGGGGAGAGTTCTGGTTTCTTTTATTCTCTTTATGTTCTAGACTCTCTTTACCTCCTTATGTACTGCTTCCTTGTGAATTCCATTTTCTTTAGCTATGTGATTTATGTTGTTTAGCCCATGGTCATATTTGTATTTGTTCATAGTGACATTTACTAATCTGTACATAAGACTGTTGAGTATTGCTTGTTCGTCGGGAACAGAATTGTAACTATATTTATGCCAACAAACATACTGTTGGTGTTTTTAAACACACAAGCCGTGTGTGGGCAAAGTTTGAGTGGTAGAACTGGTAAGCGGAAGGTCTGTGGCTCAAATCCCAGTTGTGGCATTGAATTTTTAAGTTCCAGTTCTACCTCTCAAGAATTGTAACTGTTTTGTTTTACGTAGCTATTGGTGTGCGTGGGTTTCCTGTGATGCTGAATGTTAGAAGACATAAACAGAACTCAGGTTTAGCTATGGGCAGCCCACAATCACCACTATTGACATACCTTCTTATGAGAACTTTAGAAACAGGAGTCACAAAGGCATTCCCCTAAATATTCAGACTTTAGCACCACTTAGTTGACAATATTTTTGCAATAGAATGAAATGCTAAACCTTCAAGAAAACTGTATAGATTTCACAATAGAAAAAGAATGTAATGAACATCTACCTTTCTGTGACCTTAAAATCATAAAGAAAGAAAATCTACCATTCAGCACCTGTAGGAAACCCACACACACCAATAGTTGCATAAAACAAAACAGTTAAAATACATGCAGCACTCAACAGTCTTGGGCACAGATTAGTAAACATCCCTATGAACAATGATGAATATGACCGTGAGCTGAACAGCATAATAGACAAAGCTACAGAAGATAAGTTGTGCAAGGAAGCAGTACATAAGAGCCAAGAGCAGAAAGAGAGCAAAAGAAATCAACACACTCATCCCTAATGAAAAAGAAAAGATCTTCAAGAAATTCACATACCACCCAATAGCATTCTACAAATTTCAGGAAATCTTCGAGCAGCATAACATCATTTTGGCCCCAGAAAACAGTTACTCAATCAGAAAGATATTACATTCTAAATTAAAAGATGATATCCCGCAGGAAAACAAGCTAAGAATACAACAGGTAAACTGCAACGCCTCCGAAAATACCTACATCAGGAAAACTGAAAGAAACATAAAAACAAGAATAAAAGAATACATCAGGAACATGAATCAAACTTAAGTGCAGAATTAACATTGTTGCATACATGGTTATATCATTATTCTATCAACATTCCATGACAACTAGAAAACAAACACTATATTTAATTAAAATCCTATTTGATTGATACAAAATTATTACACCAGAATTTATTGACAATGTGTGTTCAAAATGTACTCTTTTAATAAATTAAGTAATCCAACTATAGTTGTCTTCAGAGCTTTTTAAGAATACAAATTTAGTGTTTAGTTTTAATAATTTTTGTTTTATTTTAATTTAATGTTAAATGTGACTGAACTGCTTTTTTTAACCTTATATTCACATCAAACATCTAGGTTGTGATGGAGGCAGTTCCATTGATTTTGGATGGCCATCCGCAAGAAGTAGAGTGTATGGCAACAGATGGCAGCATAGTAGTAAGCACCTGTCTTGGTGGGCAGTTGCGTGTTTGGGATTCTCTTTCAGGAGAAACATTGTCTGTGATGGATAGAGTGGTGTAAGTATGATACACTAATTATGCAGAGTCTAGATTTGTTTGAAAGTGTTGATTACTGTTACTATGACGAACATTATTTATGTCTACAGATGGCTCCAAGTGTTTTGTGATGGATAAGAGGGTATTGGGGAAAGGGGTGAAGAATTTACTTATGAGGTAATCATGCCTGACCTGGACACGGCATTACTTTTTGTTTTGTGTGTGTACTCATCTGACATGCAGTGAGCAGGGAGTAAACCAGAAGCTAAATATTTTATTATATTATTATTTATTTATACCAACAAACTTACTGTTGGTGTTTTTAAACACACAAGCCGTGTGTGGGCAACACCCACCTCGTAAGCGGAGTGTCTGTGATTCAAATCCCAGCTGTGGCATTGAATTTTTAAGTTGCAGTTCTATCCCATTTTATTATATATTTAATTATTTCCAAAGAAAAGAAATCTGCACACTCTTTTCTACACATATTTAAACAAGTAATATTGCTCTTTGTGACAGCATGAATGGTGTTGTTTAAACAATTTGTTCAACAAAGATGATGCATATAATGTGTTTTCCATGAATGATGATGATGATGGATGATAACAACAATAAGAATAATAATAACAACAGTCGTCATAGTAGTAGTAGTAGTAGTAGTAGTAGTAGTAGTAGTAGTAGTAGTAGTAGTAGTAGTAGTAGTAGTAGTAATGGGTGGTCCAAAAGATTGTGAACTGGCTGCGCTGTGTTTTGTCGGTACGGGTCCTCTGCGCTCATCCCCAATTGCTTCTGTCATAGAACAGCACAGATAAAACCATACAGCATTTTTAAAACTACTTTTAAAGCGTTTACTTACCAATATAATTGTAACATGCTGAAACTGGTTACCATGGTCCATGCAATTTTGGCACCTCTTTAGGAAATTATCCATCACTCACCGTAGTTCACATTGGGAAATGCTGGCAATTTCCTGACGGATATTTTGTTTTAATTTTTCCAGAGTGTTTGGGTTTGTCTTGTACATTTTATGCTTTAAGTTACCCCAGAGATAGAAATCGCAGGGGTTAGGTCAGGGGACCGAAGGGCCCACAAATTTCTACTAATAATTCTGTCCTGAAACACACTTTCAACTGTTCTCATTGAAAGATTGGCTATATGAGCCGTTGCAGAGTCTTGTTGAACAAAGGCAAAATTGTATTTACGTACGTACGTATGTACGTATGGGCTACAATTGTTGACTAGAAAAAATTCATAATAAATACATGCTGCGCAGTAGAAAACAAATGATGAGCCATAATACACTTTGTGACTAAGTACAGGACTAAATAATAAAGCACACTGGTAATAATGCAGACGCACGATATCATGTCAACTCAATATTGATTGCGAGCAGAGCAGAGAAAAACAAGTGATGCTCATGACCTTGTGTATATTAGCTGCTGTTATCGTATTTCCGCTTTTGCAGTGGACACAGACTGCCTCTATAGCGCAGTTGGTAGCACACTTTCCTCTGGCGTGGAGGACCCAGGTTCAATCCTCGGTACCAGCATGGGAATTTTTCCCCCTCTGGAAGGTCTGGAACGGGGTGCACTCAGCCTCGCTAGGTCCCAGGGGGACCAATTGAGGAGCTACTTGATAGAGAAGTAGCGGCCCCAGGTCGAGAAGACTGCATAACTGGCCAGGAGGGCTCGGGGCACTGACCATGTCCCACTTTCCAGTTCTGCACCCCACCAATGATGCCTGCATTGGGCAGAGGTACAGGGTGCAGCACCTGGGCAGTAGGCCTTGGCCCTTCATGGGCTGTTGTGCCGGGGCTTAGTTTAGTTAGTGGAAAAACACAGCATAGCAGTTCGCATGTACGGTGTGTGCACAAAGTCTGTATACCCCTGTACTAAATTTAAAATTATGTGAGTAAATATGTTTTTTGTGGTTGGTATATATTCACATTATTCTCCTGTCAGATACCCATTGTTGACGACTTCGATTGCTCGATTGTTGTTGTTTATATGACAACAAATCAACAAAATCTTATGAATCAAATTATTTGATGAAGAGATATTGAAAAAGAATGGGTGGTACAAGTGATTACACAATTGAGGAACGCATAGTGTTCACTGTGTGGATTCATGAGCATCAAATTAATGGCAAATCAATGGAAAATGTCATGGACGATTTCGTTGCACGGTTTGTGAAAGCAGCACTGACAAAGAAGACATTAGTGTGGGAATGGAAAATATTTTTCATGGGCAGTGTTCGCGACGCGACGAGAAGTGGAAGACCATCCACCAGACTTGGACTTTGTGCAGACATGGAAAAATCTATCCAACAATCTCCGGTTAAATCCTTAAGGAAACGTGCTGCAGAGTTAAGGGTACCGGAATCAACCATCAGGAAACACATTAAAGTGAATCTGAAAATGAAGTGTTGGCGTCCATTGAATGTGAATGAATTATCAGATGCTGATTTGAAGACATGTGTTAATGCTTGTGTTCAGATGCAACAATTCCAAAGAATGTCTGAGAAGGCAAAAGTCATGTTCACAGACGAATGTGCGATTTATCGCAGTTCCTGTAACTGCAATGTTTGTTTCTGGGGAACAGAAAATCCAAATTTTTTCGAAGAAATCGAGTGCAACCCACCACATGTCATAGTCTGGGCCAGAATGACACAAACTCATCTGTTTGGCCTATATTTTTTTAATTGTCCTCAGAATCAGAACATTTATCTCAAGATGATTGATGACTCGCTCCTCCCACAGCTGCAAAATGCAGGAATCATAAACAGTGTTTGGTTTCAACATGATGGGGCACCAGCTCACCTTGCAGTAGCTGTTCAGCAACGTCTAAACGCAGTCTTTGGACATTGTTGGTAGAGGTAGAGGATTGGACAATCTCACATGACCTCCAAGGAGCCCTGATCTAACAACTCCAGATAATGCACTATGGGGTTACATCAAAGAGAAGGTGCAGAAGCAGCAGTACGCTACAAGTGGTGAACTGTAAAATGCGGTGCAAGTAGCTTTCCAGACAGTGACTCCAATGATGTTGAGTAAGATGAGCACGAGAACATGGCGGTGTATTCAGCTGTGCAGAGACAATGGGGGGACACATACCAATGTTTTGGACTCCTAAAATGTAAGGAGAAACATTTAATTACATAAATATTGGAAATTTGTACTTTTATTTCACGTCAGTTTGAACTTAATTTAGGGGTATACAGACTTTGTGCGCACACTGTATTTGGATCTTTCTGTAGTAGCAAGAACAGGAGCAAGAGAACAAAAACAACAACAGAACAAATTTTGGATGTAAATGTCATAAAACATTTAACACAGATCACTTTTGCTTTTCCGTAATTTATAGCAATAACAATAATAATAAACATGTAATAAGTATAATGCAATAACCATTTCATGTAAAAGTGAACAGTAGAAGAGGTTTACTTCTTAATTTTGGTATATTTTATATGCCCGCTGACACAAGTCACATAATATATGGGTAAAATTTGAAATTTCTAAACACTTGGCTTTTTCAGTTACAAAAATAATATTTAAATTAGAATTTAAAAATGCAAAAACAAAACTTAAATCACTTCAAAATAGTTAATGCGCTAAATTGATCCTTATTTGAAACTACTCTCCCCTGAGGTTGTATAGTATTTGAAATTAATTCCAAAAGTAATTTGTTGTTGCAGTTGTAATATTAGATAAATTAGTTCAGATTTCAAGGGTGATAGTCAAAACAGTTGATGGGGAGAAGCTCCATCGCAACCTATTGAGGTTGGTGCATCATAATTTTGTGAGTCATGCTCCTTGGCGATTTGCAGTACTTCTGTTACCCGTGTTACGCTAAACTTTCATTTTCCTTTGAAATTCTGTTTTCAACAACAGCCATACAATGTTTTAAACTTTGATATTAAAATTTCATGTCAAATACAGGATTTCATGAATATTCGAAATGTTTAGTTCTTCCGGGCTTGTAGGCCGTGGTCTAGAAGGCATGGTAGATACCAACGTTTCACTAAGTACTGCGCTTGGCATCATCAGGGTAACATGATCCTCCGTCTGCACTGGTCAGAGTTTGAATGTGGAAGCAGAGAAGTAGTGGAAGTTTTGACCGTTAATGTCCATTACGGTTATTTATGTGGGTGGGGGTGGGCTGGGCATTGTTGTGCTGGCTACGGTAGTGATTGGTCAGTTGTGGGTGGGGTTTTATTATAACTGTTGTGTGCGTCTGAAAGTTTATCTAAAACCGGTATCCATGCTTTATGTACACGTAGTATTTCTTATTTGCGATTGAAACACAAAGACAACTTCATTAGCAATTCTTGTATCTCTTGAAATGCTCCAATTCCTTTTTGTTCTTCTATCCCAGAAATTATTAGGTTGTATCTTCTCTTGAAGTCTTCCATACTTTCCATTCTTCTTTCCATTTTTTCCATCTTGGTTTTTACCTTCTCCAATTCTTTAGTTTTAATCTCCAACTCTATATTATCCCATTTACTCCATTCTTGCTTAAATCTCATTGTTAAACCATTATTTCTTATAACTTCTCCTGTCTGCTTTGTGGCTGCCATGTCACTTAGTTCCTTTTTCCTCACTTCTGTGGGAACAAGTGTACCACATGTCCATTCTGCTCCGTTGCTAGTTTAGTACTCCTGACAAACTTATAGGAACTGTTCCCTTAGTCCAAGATTGGCTGGTTTTTTTCCGGGAGCTTCTTAAGAGGCATACTATTGAAATGCCTAACATGTTTCCAAAGGGGGAGAGGTTCTACCCCGCTTGGTTACGTGCCACATCCCATGTAGAACTTGAATGATTGTATACCGGAAGCCCATGATGCCTGTGTCTAGTGTCTGCTCGTTTTTTAGAATTTATGTCGGGCTCCACTGACCAGTGTTTGGTCTACACCAATGAATCTCAAAGCACCAATGGTTTTAGGTGTGCTTATGTTTATGGAACCAAACCCCGTACTTTCTGTTTCCCTAATATCACTTCCATTTATAGTGCAGAGCTGTATACTATATACTGAGCCATGTTATATGTGCATAGTCACAAATAAGGTGACTGCCTCATTTTGAATGGTTCAGAGCCTTCATGAACTGTACCACTACCATCCTATTGTACAGTGTATCCAGGATGCTCTCCATGTTTTATATACTTCTGGTGCTAACGTGTTGTGTGCATGGATTTTTGGTCACATTGGTTTACCAGGAAATGAAATGGCAGATTTAGCAGCAAAGGCTACATCCACAGAACCCAGTATTACCATATCTCATGTTACTTTGGAAGTCTTTGGGCTTGAAATGCGGAGAGCGATGCTGTCATGCTGGCGGGAACAGTGGTTAGTTCTTGGGAAAATAAGCTAGAGCAGTGAAGGAAATTCCTATAAACTGGGTAACCCATTCTCGTGTATCTCATCGTGAGAAGATGATGTTGGTTTGTGTGCATGTTGTCCAGTACAATTTTAGGCATGTTTACCTTTTTAAGGTATGTTGTTAATGTTGTTTTCTTTACAATGAAATTATTTTCTTATGAGTAGGTCTAAGAGAAATGTTTTGGAATGGTATTTTCTTTAGAACTACAAATGCATTATGTCCCTCAACCTTGTAGATAGGTATGAGCTGGCAAGTTGACTTTTGAGACTCACCTGACATAACAAGAAACCTTACCTTACAAAGCTAGGAGCACATGGCTTGGAAAGCATTTGGACCCGTCTGTAATGGTTGCTGTTAAACAATATCTAAAAGTGTAATATATTTGAGATATTTGTTTAATTTTTATATATGTACTGTTTATCTTTGTTTAGTTATTTATTTGAAAATATAAAATAAAAATTATTGAACTTTGAAATTCAATTTCTTTATATAGAGTGGAAGGTACTGTTTCAACCAAAATAACCTGGCCAGTAGATGTGTAAGAAATCTAAAATACTGAGTTTTGTTTTGGTAGGTTTAATAATTTTGTAAAAATGTTCATTTTTTTTGGCAATGTAAATGACAATGCTGAGCTGATTGGATTAGTCCTCACACATGCCAGGGGCCTGTGTTGTACCTGACTGGAATGTGCTTTGAGACCAGCACTGCCCTCAATTGCAAAAAAAACACTTGATTAGCATGTGCTTTGAAGCCAGCACTGCCCTCAATTGCAAACAAAACACTTGATTAGCATGTGCTTTGAAGCCAGCACTGCCCTCACATACAAACAAAACTTTCGCCCAGTGCATTTACCATACCGCTGAAGCAGCCACTGTCTCGGGCATATCCACATGAATTAAATTGTTATGCCTGACAGGTGTGACTGTAACTGAAATGATGCATTTGCGCAAGTAGTAATGTTGATTCAGTTTTCCATAGTTAAGGAAGCAGAAAAATGAAACAATTGAAACCATGTTAATTATTATTTATTTATGCCAACAAACTTACTGTTGGTGTTTTCAGACACACAAGCCGTGTGTGGGCAAAGTTTAAGAGGTAGAACTGGAACTTAAAAATTCAATGCCACAACTGGGATTTGAACCACAGACCTTCCGCTTGCCGGGCGGACGCTCTACCACTGAGCTATTGTGACAAACTGCCAGAATGGCATTAAATTCTCAAGTTAGTTCGTATTTTTTCCTGGTAAACCACAAAGGCAGTCTCACATCAGAGACAATTACCCCAATGGTGACTTACTATTGCAAGTACTTTGTATCCCAGGATTAAATAACCTTCACATGGTAATTATTATTTATTTATGCCAACAAACTTACTGTTGGTGTTTTCAAACACACAAGCCGTGTGTGGGCAAAGTTTAAGAGGTAGAACTGGAACTTAAAAATTCAATGCCACAACTGGGATTTGAACCACAGACCTTCCGCTTGCCGGGCGGACGCTCTACCACTGAGCTATTGTGACAAACTGCCAGAATGGCATTAAATTCTCAAGTTAGTTCGTATTTTTTCCTGGTAAAAATACGAACTAACTTGAGAATTTAATGCCATTCTGGCAGTTTGTCACAATAGCTCAGTGGTAGAGCGTCCGCCCGGCAAGCGGAAGGTCTGTGGTTCAAATCCCAGTTGTGGCATTGAATTTTTAAGTTCCAGTTCTACCTCTGAAACCATGTATTTTAGGGTTAAAACAATGCCGACATAAAGGGATACAAATTTTCCCAATAATGCACATTATTCTCCATTACAAGCTAAAGCAATAGTAATTGCTTTCAATACACAAATAAATGTCTTCCTCGTCATTTTCCTAAAACAATTCCGCTCTTTTGTAGATCACTGGTCTGAAATAAAACTAATGATCTCCTTTTTATAAATGACAGCTGAATCTGTTACCTGACCCACTTATGCCTGGCGCATGAACTTTTCGCATACTCATTGTGACATAACCTAAGTGCACAAGTTAATGGCAGTGAAACTACACTTTATATACATAACACTTTGTTTAGATTTTAAAGTGTGCTTTAGTGATGTGTGTAGGGTTATTTCTAACAACAGACAAAGCCTCTAGGAGCTGAAATAGGAGGTTCATTGATAGATGTAATGTCTGGCAAGTAAATGCAAGCAAGATGGCTACACATATAGGAGGTGCAATGCAAAGAGCAGGAATAGTGTAGATATTAATGCACATTTTTGCAGAATGGGCGTAAGACAAAGTTCCAGGTTCAAATCCTGGAGCAATAACAATATAGCTTCCTTTCATAGAAATTTGAAAACAGTGTTGTATAATAATTGTAATGTAAGTGTTGTTTAGTGTTATTAATTGACTCACCTTTTAAATTAAAATAACAATATACTTTTATTTTCTCATAAAGCGTTGAGTGAAGTCTTAGAACACTAGAGTGATGTGATATCTTAGAGCATATACCTGAACTTTCAGTATACAAGAGGACCCTCTGACAGTTTAATGTCATTACCCTTCAAAATGGCAGACAAAAGCTATGTCACTGACTTGTCGGTCAGATCCGCATAGGTTATTCTGCATCGTGAGCAACTGCAGCAGTCAGAGTCCTGTTGTCAACAGCTAAAAGAAAGGCTAAATGATTTCACAAGCAAGGTGCAGTTACAAACCAGCCACATCCTGGACAACCATGCATCTCTACAGAGGAGCAGGATGGCACCTTGCTGAGACAAGCAGAAATGCACCCATTTAGAACAGCTTTCAGACTAAGACAACATCCAACTTATGCAGCTCCAAATGCTCCATATGCATTTTAGAAAGCATGCAACAAAGTTGACTGCAAAGAGGCAAACCTTAACAAAACAACACATTATAGGCTGTTTAGTATATGCTACTGTCTGGAAGAACTTAGATTGGAGAAACGTGATACTCTCAGATGAAATAATTGTTGCAAATTGCATTGATTGTCCCATCCATGATCATGGAAGGTGACCAATACGATGAGCACTTTGTGAGACGACTGAACAACTGAACAGGTCAGGTTACATTAGTGTTACATGTTGGGGTGGATGTAATGAGGAGGCAGGACCACTAGAATGCATCCATGGTCGGTTTACAGTAAATATTTATAAACACATTTTGGAGATTACGATGATTCTTTCAGCCCGAGAAAGATACTCTGAAGACTATCTTATTTGAGCAGGATAACCATATGGTACACATTGACAATCAGATTCAAAGATGGTTTACAAGGAGACATGATATCAAGCTGCTCAATTGGCCTCCACATTCATCTTACATAAATCCCATTGAACATGTCTGGGCTAAAGTAAAATGGATCTTGCACTCTAATTGGGCAGAGGCACCACCCATCTGTGGTAATAGATGTTTATTGAGACAAGGTGCTAGATGCATGGGAGGATGTTGCCAGAGACTTTCATTTTTTTCTGAATCTTGTGGACTCTGTGCCCCACAGAATGACGGCATGTTAACGTTGGTGGTTTGTGGATGAGGTAGTAGCCCTACCACCATCGTTTGGTTTATGAGTTTTATTTATTTCATATTTTCAAGAACAAGAGCAACATCTGTTTTTGTGCTTATTTGTATCTATTAAGGCTTATTTGCCTTTAATAGCCCAGACTAGATGGGCAATAACATGTCCACAATGTCGTTATAAGTGTTTTATTGTCACACATCATGTTACAACCATATAAACAGAATTATTAAGATGCGAAAAAGAAAATTTATAATTCAGTACAGAGTTTTGAACTCATTACCAGTGAATCCGAAGACAAAGATGTTACCGCTAGGCTACTCACTGCTTGATTCCTACTAGCAGTGAATGCTTTATACATCTAGAGGGATAGTCCTCCTTTGATGGATGTTCCATGCAGCAACCGTGATTTGCTGTCTGTCACATACTGTGAACTACTTCTATGTCCATGAGTCGGCTCATTATTTTTGATACTTAGTGTATGTCGTGAATTTCCTGGGAATATCCTCTGAAGTCCTCTTTGTTGTGAATGACTTTTGCATAACTGGTGAACCATAAGAGAAAGACAGAATCTCTCTCTCTTCACAGTTGTGAACTGTAAATTTTCCAGGCCTCTGTTATTTCTTTTCAGTTGTTGCAGTTAGTGTGCTCTTAAAATGCAGTGACTTAATATCACTTATGTATATTTTAGGTACTTCTCAGCATTGCAGAAGAAGCGCAAGGTCTCATTAGCCACACCAGTCCTTGATGGAGATTCTGAAGATCTCCCTCTCTCTGATTATGAATCAGGCTCTCCACCTTCAAGAGGGGAGAAAGATGAAATTACTTCATCGCACAGAAAGCAGTCCCATGCAGCTAACCACCTGTGGAATCTACCTGATCTCCGTCCAGTAATCAATACAAATTTTACAAGCACCTGCAAGCAGCATTTGGTGGATTCTCATGGTTCTGAAGAGCATGATATCAAAAGGAAAGGCTTTGATTATGGATCAAAATTTAAAGTCTTGTATGATGAACACAAGAAAGTGTTAGAGTCAGACTTTGATAATATGAATGAAATGGAATTTAGTTATACATCAGCACCGTCTAGAAAACATCAGGTGTGTGCTTACAACAAATTCTCATTCCCTGCACGAAGACAGTCTAGTGATAGTGGTGGTTTCAAGAGAACTCTAGAAGACCCTTTTATGGACAGTTATCAACAATTTGATATAAGTGGGAATGCATCTAGAATGGCTCGTCATCGAAAATTTTGCAGTGGACAATTACATTACAGTGCAGAGAATGGGGAGAGTGTCACCAGGGACTCTGGGTGTCAAGTGTCTGAAGTGGAAAACTATGATAATACATTCAATACCCATGATCAAATGAAAAATATCTTTGGTTGTTCACCCCAGTCGAAAGGAAGACATGTTGTAAATACGAGAGCAAGAAGTTCCTCAGATGATTGCAGTCATAACTATGGGCCTAGGCATAGTGCTGCATTGAAGAAGGGAGTTCATAGTAGGGGCAACTTGGATCTGACAGCAAGTGCACCACAGGACCTCTCTAAAACTTGCTCTGTGTCCTTGGAGCATCTTCCAGATGTGAATGACACAGAGATTGGGGGTAGAAATTGTGCTTATCAAACTGGTTTGATTTATCAGCGCTCATCGCAGTTGGAATATACAAGTTCATCATTTCCTGATATGAATAAAAAGTCTCAGAGTCCAGGGACAAAAACAGATATTGGGTCACCCATTAGTTGCTTAGGAGGGAACTTGTGTGGTGATAGAGAGTTTGCTATAGGTTGTAAAGGACTTCAGGTACCTCCAGTATGGTGTGTGGATTGTCACGAGAATCTCATAGTTCTAGGTTGTGCTAATGGAAGACTGGAGTTCTGGGAAGGAACTACTGGCAGATTTAAGGTAACACACTGTATTGAACTACTCTCATTTAGTTATGAAAATAACAATTGAACATATAAAGTACAAAATAAGAAAGAAATGTATTCCAATTTGGACATATGTAATTGGTATGCAAACATTTGAAATGTCCGAGGAGTATCATTTCAAAATGTGATGAGTCTGCAAATAGCAATTTTACAGGAAAGCCAAAATGTAGTAATCCCTAAAGTAAACAATACATTTGGAATGTAATTGTGGTTGTGCTTTAAAAAGTGAATGAATAACATGAAGTTGAGTGTCAAAAATCAAGGGTCTTAATGCAAAATTGTAATAGTGGGTTAAAATATGAAAAATTCTGGACTTATTTTGTTTTGCACCAAGTGTGAGTAAATGAACACAAAGCTTTTTGAACCATTCTGCCATGTAAACAATGTTAATTTCAGTTGTGTGCTGTTGCAGATTTTTAGCTTTTTAGCTCATACCATTGTGATTTATAATAATAAAGTAGAAATGCGTCCGTACTGTGCAGAGAGCGTTTTAACACTTAGTTGTTGTTGCTATAAGTGGCGATGAATTTTGTCTGTTCTTGCATTGTGATTTATAATTACTCATTTTGTTGTTCTTAAAATACTATCTAGGACATTGTTACTCTTTTCTGACTTTGAAACAATATAAATTTTAAACCAAGTTAACATGATAAGTATGCATATTTGAAGTAGGCCTGCGAAAAATCCTTATTAATGGTTGTATGTTGTGTATAGTGTGTTACAGCACCACTACATTTGAGTAAGCCCAAAGGAAAAAGTTAAAGCATGCGATGAGTGAGCGTAGAACTTCTAATAATTGTGATTGATAGTTATCAACATTAAAGAAAACTGCTTCAATCATAAACTTCGACAGAGCTCTCAAATTGAATTAAAACCAATTTCTTCTTCCAAACACCCAGTCTTCATTCTCACTTCCCTCCTCCATTTGTTGTGCACAGTCTTTAAGCTGAATAAACCTTGCATAAAATTTTAGCTTACAGTTACCATAGCAATCTTCACAAAAATATTTTAAAACCCCTCAGGAGCCTATTATGGTAGCTAGAGGCTAGATGCGCCTGGGGTCCCGAGCCATTCACTGCCATTTCACCCCCTTCACCGTCATTAACTGTGCCATGTGTATCTACTTCAGTTACTACTATTCATCACACTCATATTCTAGGTTTATTATGAATATTGGTTTGTAAGGTTCTAGGTTAATTAACTCTTGTCTCACCAGCAGGGATCTTTTCTGTCTCTGTGGTCCTTTCCCATAGTTTCAGCGTGGATGTGCCCTATGGAGGTCTCAGGTGCGAAGGTTGAGTGGACCCTTCGTATTGCCTGTATGTGTAACCTTAGGTATGGAGCCCACCCACACTGTCATGTACACCCACATAGTTCCTTGAGGGCCCAGTCTGTATTAATTTCCCGGTGACTGTACCGTTGGGTTAGTATCACTGGCCGGATATGTTACCACTGATGGAACTCTGGTGTAATCAACCATAAATCCCCGGAATCCGCGTCTGTCTATTGCGTACAGGCATGACATAAAGTGGGAAACCACAGGCAGCAGCATAAAGCTGGGGGGCCGCATGGTGAAAGGTTTATACATGTGGACAAGCAGTGCAGATTGGAGGGTAGCTCCTCTGAAGTATGTCTTGAGATTGGTCATTGGAGGGGTCTCCATGATAGCACAGATCGTGAAGATTTGGTGTGTATTCTTAACCCCCAGATGGCAGGCTGACGGTTCCGGAAGGGGGTCTTTATCAAAATGCACCAGCGCAGAACTACTTCATTTGATTCTTTTTTTGTTATGATCATGACATGTGATGGGAAAATGTTAAAGGACCTTAGCCCCTTTTATATAAAATGGGAAGTTGACAGGATTTATGGCCCTGTGAAAAATGTGACTAGAGTTCGAAACAGCATGCTTTTAATAGAGGTGATTACTGCAAACCAGTTCCGGAAGTTGTTGAAAGTGAGCTTGTTGGGACTACCCCCTCCGGGTAGCCCCACACAAATCGCTCAACTCATGTAAGGGATTTGACCTCCAGTCTGGACAGTCTGTCAAACGAGGAGATAAGTTACCTACGTGTCAGACACTATACTTCATACTGTTATCTGTTTTGCTACTGGGGCTTTCTGCACTAGTCGTGTTGAGTGTGTTTGCTGATTCTGGCAAACCTCCCTGTCTGTTCAGTGCTTGTTTTTATTACGTTCTTATGTGGCAAGGTTGGCAGCTCACCCAGGCCACCTTTCTTTTAAATCTCTATTGTGTCCGGAACTCGTTCACAGTTTTGTATGAAATAGCACTATATCCTGCCCAAGTGGTATTTAGTTTTGTGAACTGCTCTCCACACACATGACCATGGCCACCGAATGCCTGCTGTAGGGTGGTATTCTCTTGGCTGCTGTCCTCCTTGGCAACTCCAGCGTGCCCAGTTTGACGTGGAGCTTTTGGACCTTGCTAAGGTAGCTACCCCCCAATTGCTGTATTGTCAACTTTTCACTGAACTTCTAGGACATTACCCGAATTACCTCCAGTATATACAGAGGTTCCCAGATGAGTGGTGCTACAGTATGTAGTTTTGTTCATCATGATGAGGTTCACCATTATCTTCTGGATGACTGCTCAGTTTTTACAGCCAAGCTGTTTGCTATATTTTATTTCTTACTTTTTATCTCCAGGTTAGATTCTAGTTGTTTTATTATATGCTCTGACTTTCTCAGTGCCATTCAGATCCTCAAACAGTTTCTCAGCAGCACAGCATTAATTATTAAAATGCAGATGCTCGACTCTTAGTTGCTCTCTTGCGGATACCATTTAGTTTTTACATGGACCCCAGACCATGTGGGCATTACTGGCAATGGGGAGGCAGATGCGGCTGCCAGGTCTGCATGCATTTTGCTGAAGTTCTCTGCTGACACTGTGCCCTATACAGATGTCCAGTGGTACTTCTGTTGCCATCTGTTTTCAGCCTGACAGCAGTCATGGGAAGTATTGGCTGGTACTCAATGGCAGACTATGAAGGACTCTGTACAGCCCTGGATGTCACCCTGCAGAGATTCCCAGCAGGCTGAGGTTATTATAACCTGCTTGCAGATGGTTACACACGTGCTGCTCATGGACATCTTTTGAGTGGTGATCCGACCACTGTCTGATGTGCGGAGAACCACTCTCTATGTCATATGTTTTCTTTGATATGCTCCTCAGCATCAGCCCATTGGCCTGGTGTTAACATTTCCTTCCATTTTAGGAAATGAGCCAGTAGCAGTAGAGAAAGCACTGCAGTTCGTCACCCAAATTGGGTTCCCCAAGCATGGTTTACTTGTCTTTTATTTTTCTGAGCATTTTAGCCTTTTAGATTATGATAATGTCTTTACGATTCTGATCTTTTACATTTTTAGTGTTTTAACCTTTTATTGTTTTTGTCTAACAGTTTCTAGCTTTTATCTGTTTTTAACTTTTATCTGTTTTAGCCTTTCATTTTTTTCAACGTTTTACCTTTGAAACTTAGGATTTTTGAGCTTTACTGTTTTTATCACTTGACTTAAGGCTCAAATCACCTAGTTGTCGACGGGCCCTTAAACCCTACTCACACTCACTCACTCACTGTTTTAAAAGCTTGTTGAAATCCTCTTTTTTTGCAATTTGATAGGCTATTTCAAAAGCAGAATGGTGGAGTCTGCTAGTTGTGCCACTGCTATTCCTCTTTTAGGAGTGGAAACAAATTTCTTGGATTCATTGTTTAGATTATATGGTATTTCCATGTTCAGAGAAATGTACAATTTATTTCCCTTCAGTTTCTTTTTAAACATGACCCTTTTCATTTTGCTTATACCACCTGGCTTTTTAATTACCAAGCATGTTGAAATCATGCACATACTAATCTTGTATGATTCCAGTTGGGGAATAGCACCAAACTTAAAGGGGAATGAAACACAAAAATCATGTTTCTTCCTAAATGAGGGATATGACCTTTAAAATGCAGTTGTAAGATTGTTTTCTTACTATGCAATAAGGTTATTGCTGTGTAAGCAAAATAAGAAACACCTCATACGTCATCTACACCAGCCACACGCTGCTGGTACATGGAAATTCACAACTTGCTTACTGGTACATGTGCACTAATACATTTTCATAAATTGTGCTTGCTGGTATTGAAGTTCAAGAGTAGTGTACTTTATGGTGGTGTTTTGGTGATGATTTTACTGAGTCAGTTTAGTATTATATAAACAACATAATATTGTGAAAAATAAAATGCCTCAATGCTGTGCATATGACTGCAGTGTGAGATGGGAAACATACAAAGGAATTCCTTTTCACTCATTTCCAAAGACATATCTCCCAAAAGATGCAGTATGTGGACAACATTTTGAAAAAGAAAATATTTTTGTGCGGCCCCAGTACTCCTTTATGTTTCTTCCATTTTAAGGGCACAATTATGAATAGATACATTTATTAAAAAAGCAGCTTATGCAGGATGAAAATTTCAGAGGGCTTGTATTAAAACCTGGTACTATTCCTACTGTAAGGAAAAATGAAGATAGTTCAAGTTCTAGTAGACAATTGATCCTTCACCACCTTAATCCAGGAGCAAATGACAAAGAACAGAATGATATGAAGCTAGAAATCGTAAAAATACTGCTTCTGAGTTATGTGATAGTGTTACTTGCAATAAGACTGACAACGAAGGGGATGATGATAAAAGTAGTGAAAAAGAATTCAGAAGAGGTGATGAAAAAAGAAAAATAAATTCAGAAATATAATGTGAACTAGATACTGAATTTGTAAAGAAAATTATACATTATTAGAACCTGAAAACATCTACGAAACAAGCAATGGTAAGGAAGATAAGGATAAGCTGAATGCAAAATTTCCAGTTTCCGATACAAGCAATAAGGAGGAAGAAGAAGAGGGAGGAGCAGGAAAAGTATTTCATCTCACATGGAAATGAAGCCACAATGGAATATTTCATTGTTGCTTGGACATCTCCATTTTTACTTTTCAAAACAATTTCTCATTACATTAAAGGGACAATGCTGTGTGTTAAAACAGTGTGTTACTGCAGTAATTCATTCACTTGGAGCTCACAAGATTTATTAGGAAAGAAACTGGAAGGAAAAGCTTTAATGGTAAGTTCTTTATTATTATCTAGTAGATATATTATTTCAGAAGTTTGTCCTTCTGCAAATCACTGGGTTTGGCAATGTTTTCAAGGTCTACATTTGATAAAACCATTCGAAACATGACAGCACCAGTTATTAGAGTATTTTGGGTTCAAGAAAGAAAAAAGAACTTGAATTCATTAAAAGGTTGAGATATTCCTATATGGTTGGCAAGCGATGGCAGTATGACTCCCCAGAATTTTCAACCATATATTTAGTCCATTGTATCATGGATTTAAATTGCTGCAAAACTATTGATTTTGAACTTGTTCAAAGAGGTATGGTGAAAGATGATTTGGTAAAGGCTACTTACGACAACATAATGAGTAAGCTTGTGAAACTGGAAATGTGTAGAGTTGAAGTTTTTCTCACCAATAGACACAAAGGTATAAGATATCTGCTAAAAACTCTGTATCCAGAACATGAATTTGACGTATGGCATTTGTCTCAAAGTCTAATGAAAAAAATAAATAAATGGTAGAAGAATACCCAGAGTTGATGGTATGGAAAGCCAGTATAAATAACCATTTATGGTGGGCTGCACAAAACTGTAGTGAGAACAGTGTTATATTAATTGAAAAATTCACATCAATTCTTCATCATATAAAAATGAACAAAGGGCTAGAAACTGGTGAATGGAAGCTTTTTGGACCTGTTGAATTATTGGAGGAAAACCAAAGAAATAAATTATGGATTAGAGGCGAATCAAGCGCCTTTCATGCTCTGAAGAAAATTATTTTGGATAGCAGCTTTTTAAAAGGTTTGGCTCATATTCGACATTATATACACACTGGCAACTCAGAAATTTACCACAGACTTGGTCTCCGATATGCTCTGAAAAAAACACATTTTCCATATAATGGCCTTCAACTTACACCAATGGATGGAACCAACACGGTCATCAGTATTCACACTGTGTCTGAATGGCTTAAATCAACATTGTCCTTTTTTTTTTTTTTTTTTTTTTTTTTTTTTTTTTTTTTCAAACTGATAAGGGCGCTTACCACATTCAACTCATTTTCAAAGCAGAATTTGGTATCCTGTTTCTCATGGTGCTGTTTTTATTGAAGTGTGGCTTCGTGTTTGAGCAATGAGGCCCTTATTCCTCTCAGGGCGTGGTAACGGATGGAATGAAAAATCACACAATGTTTCTTCACCACAATGTATTATTTTATTAATACTTTTTCTCTATTTTACATTTAAATAAATCCTCTTAGCACCATTTTAGATTATTTAAGTCTTTCCCTTTTTCAAAAAGTGGAACAAAAGCTTGATGAAAGTCTGGTAAGTGTTCTACAATGTTCACACGCTACCAAAACACGTCCTATCACCTTGAACATTTAGGTGCTAGTGCCAATTCTTTTAGTTGCGAGTCTATCATTCCGACTGCCACGTGTACATCCGCGCATGCATTCACCAAATAGTTCCTGCATTGTTAGGGAAGCGATCCTTAGCCATTTTCCCTTTGCTATTAATATTGAACACATATAATTCTAATATTTATACATATATATTAAAATTAAATATGGAAATATTTATGTCGTCTTTAAACAAACTTAGTTGTTCATAACAATGAACATTAGTAACACGTTTTCGTCATTTAACCATCTCATACCAACATCAAAAAGCAAATTACACTCCTAACAAATATTCACATAAACGATTTTCTTTTGGGGTCTTCTAATATTCTGCCTCACATGCCCCTTGTTTTGTTTTTCAAGTTGTCACCTATATTTACAATCTTGAAACACAATACAACATTTCTCCCTATTCCTCTGATACAATCACTTTGTACAATACTTTTTTTTCTTTACAGTCTTCTTCGCTGTATGTTTTTGTCTTTTGTTTTGGCATGACACAGCATGTCTTTATAAATTTCACATATTCAGTTACTACACAATACATATTCAGTTATTATACAACACATATTCAGTTATTATACAACACATATTCAGTTATTATACAACACATGTTCAGTTATTATACAACACATATTCAGTTATTATACATTTGACATTGACACAAACATTACTTTTTAAGTGTATCATGGTTTATTGTGTGCCTTTTGACTTATGTTCCTTGTTATGAGGAGAGAAAAACAGGATACAAATCTTGAGCTAATGATTATGATCATATTTATGGCAATATTTTATTCAGTTCTTTGCCTTCTTTGTCTTGTAAGCTTATTATGTATAGGTAGGTCGTTGAGTCAATTCTTAAACTCTGATGTTACTAATAATACCATTGTAATTGGGTTCTTATTCACTATTGTTTAGTTCGACATTTCTTCAAGCTTAGCATTGGCTATATCCATCTTAATTCATGGGCATTGCTTTTCTGACTATGGTTTTTCTTACTTCACTAATTGTCACCTCTGTATCCCTTATCTCTATAAGAGAAAACTTCTATATTTATAATTATTCTGCAATTGTATTATTTTCCTTCTCAATTCACCCTTGACACCCTTGTGTCAAAAATATTTTATCTTTGTCATCACAATTGATTCCTTTTTATTTATTTATTTTTTTTTTTCCTGACATCCTTATGTCAAAAACACATTATTTTCCGTCGCTATAATTCACTTCTTTAATGACAATCAGTGTCCTCATCTGTCTTTGTTGACAGTGCTCTTGGTGGTCAATATAGCCAATGACTATGTTGGTTTTCTTTCTTGTTGTATTTTCCAATCTGAACATAATATTCTATAAGTAACCCATTAAAAATTATTATTTTCCATCATCTCTACTATTCCTGTCTTACATGTTTGTTGGCAAAGACTATTTGGTCCTTTCTTTGTATGATTTTAATTTATTTTTATGATATCTTCCTACCAACTTGCCATTTGTATTCTGTAGCTCATATGTATGATCACCCAGCTGTTTTGTTATGACCAGTGGTCCAGTGTACAGTAGTTCCATTTCCTCTTTGTGTAGCCATCATGGTGTCGATGTCAATTGTCAATCCCTTAGGTTTGTGTTGGTCAACTCGATTGGGACGAACTTAGTTGTGGTAATAACCCTGAGTGTTGGTGGTGGTTGTTGTTTCTGTATTCTGTGCAACATCTGCCCTATTTGTCACATTTTCATTCTGTTCCTGTTGTCTTACGTTGTCGGTGTTCCGTTGGTTTCTGCCCCTTTGGTGTGAACCCCTATTGTATGGCAGTCTTCGGTTGTTCAAGTATTCCCTACAGAATCGTATGTGGTTCACTTGATGGGTATGGTCTCCTGGTCTTCCATGATCATATGTATATGTTTGATGTCTCAATTCACCCCTTGGTATCGTGTCGTGGTACCACTGTCTCGTGTTCTCCATCCTTTCGCCATGATTGTGTGGTTGTGGGAAATGGTGTGCCCCTCTCCCCCTGTCATGGGTGCTCCTAGTATTTCTATCTTCTCTCTCATTCTGGTTGTTCGTAGTCGCGCTCCTGTTTAAGATAGGTGTGTTTGGGTGACTGTTTCTATGTCTATGTTCATTAGGCCGACCATTTTGTGTTTCGAAGGCTGTTAGTAATTCTATCATGTCTGCAAAATCTACTGGTCTCGCAACAATTAACCCTGTTCTCACTGTGTCTGGGAAATGTCTTGTTATGCTGGTAATTAACTCTGCTTCTGACAGGTTAGGGTCTAATAGCTTCCCTTTGTTGGCTACTTTCATAAAATAATCGACTAGCGATAACCCTTTGGTCGGATCATATCTACCTGTCGCTAACTCTACCCTTGTCTGGTTCTGCTTAGCTGGGCCCCAATACCTTGATAGGAATAGATTTCTGAATGAGCTATATGATTCATGACCAGCTAGTGTTAACCTAAGCCATTCTAATGCCTTGTTTTTTAAGCTTTTCTTAACTATCATCATCCTAAGCTCATTTGGTATCCTTTTCACTTTAAAATACTCTTCCATCTCTTTAACAAAGAGTTTTGGATCGTCTCCCTTCTCCTCGTCAAATGTAGGTGGTGTGATTTCATGTAGTATGCTGTTGGTGTAGCATGTGTTGTGTGTTGTGTCATTGTTTAATTGTGAACCTCTTTCTCTGTATGGTGAGTCAACATTTTGCACATCATTCAAATAACTCTCATCTTGTACATTACTTACATCTAAATCATCATTTTGCCTTTGTAGTGCATTCACAACATCATTTACATTAGCCAAACTTTCTTTTCCTTTTTTCATTTCTTCACAAATTGATTTTAAATCATTCTTTATTTCTAAGTGACTTGGTTTCATATCATTCATAGCATCTTGTTGCGATTGCACCACATCAGCCATAGTCCTAATTTTAGGAATTACAATTTGTTCTACAGTTTCATTAATAATTCCTTTCTTTACTACCTCAATTTCTTTCCTTAATTCCTCAGTTATTTCTGCTTTTACATTTGTAACCTTACAGTCTACACTTGCATTACATTCTGTTATTTCATCTCTACATCTTCCAATTTCTTCTTCTAATACAATCTTATTTTCTCTCATTTCCGATTCAATTTTTCCCATCCTATCTCCTATGATTTCTATCCTAGCTTTTAAAGCTTCCTTTGTTTCATTTATGTTTTTATGTACTAGTTTCAAATTAGTTTCCATTACTTTCATATTTTCTTTACACTCCTGTCTTCCTAATTCTATTTTCTGCTCTAAGTCCTTTCTCACTTCCTCCACTTTCTGACCTATCTCTTCCTTAATCTGTTCTAGTTTCTGACCTATTTTGTTTTTTATTATTTTCTAAGTCCTGTCTCACTCCTTCTATTTTCTGACTCAATTCTACGTTATTTTGTTCCATTTTCTGACCTAAACTTTGTTCTAGTCTTTCAAACATGATCATTAATAACCTTTGATCTTTTCCTATTGCTACCTGTTCCTCGATTTCTGGTTCTATTTGATAATTAGGCCTATCTGCCCCTTCCCCTACTCCTGTTACTAGACCTCTCTCTTTTCGCGACATTTTAGCTTCTTTATTCAGTTCACTTTGGCTTAAAAGTCCTACTATTTTGCCGCTTCGCAGTAACATAAAAATAAAATGAATATGAAAAATAAAAATTTTTGGTTCTACTTTTTTTTTTCGTTGATTTATCAAGTTACGTGCGTCTCATGGGCAGTTGGCTTCGTTAGACGATCTCTGGTGTTTTCCCGCGTTGATTATCCGTTCATCGGCGTCCCCAAAGTAGTAGATTTCAAACGATGTTCTAATGGCGTCTTCTTCCTTTTTGGTGCGAAGATTTGGCGTCACTTGGTATTTCGCTTAAGTTCATTTCCCGTAGATTTCCATTTCATCCAAAATTCGTGCTCCATGCTTGGGTAAGCCATTTGATGCTGTTTTTATTGTAGTGTGGCTTCATGTTTGAGCGATGAGGCTCTTATTTCTCTCAGGGCGTGATAACGGATGGAATGAAAAATCACACAATGTTTCTTCACCACAATGTATTATTTTATTAATACTTTTTCTCTATTTTACATTTAAATAAATCCTCTTAGCACCATTTTAGATTATTTAAGTCTTTCCACTTTTTCAAAAAGTGGAACAAAAGCTTGATGAAAGTCTGGTAAGTGTTCTACAATGTTCACACGCTACCAAAACACGTCCTATCACCTTGAACATTTAGGCGCTAGTGTCGATTCTTTTAGTTGCGAGTCTATCATTCCAACTGCCACGTGTACATCCGCACATGCGTTCATCAAATAGTTCCCGCATTGTTAGGGAAGCAATCCTTAGCCATTTTCCCTTTGCTATTAATATTGAACACATATAATTCTAATATTTATACATATATATTAAAATTAAATATGGAAATATTTATGACGTCTTCAAACAAACTTAGTTGTTCGTAACAATGAACATTAGTAACACATTTTCGTCATTTAACCATCTCATACCAAGATCAAAAAACAAATTACACTCCTAACAAATATTCACATAAACGATTTTCTTTTGGGGTCTTCTAATATTCTGTCTCACTCACCCAGTAGGTATTAATGCGTGAGCCACGTTAGACATTTAAAACACTTTATCTTGTCTGAGTTCAGTTGAGTAAATAACATCACGCATGAAATCGTCAACTGTAAGTAACATGAAAACCACTCACCTTGAGACGGTGAAACTGCCTGTGTTGCTATCTATTCTTGGTGACAAATCAACTAATGTGGCAAATGAAATATTCATTTTTGTGTTTCGTTCTCCTTTAATGGAGTTAATACAAAGGCTGTACCAGAACTATCTGACCTAACAAAGAAAGCACAAACTTTGGGAAAAAAAATTTTTATTGCTGTAAGTAGACACCTTTCAGCTTGATACGCTTTTCCCTGTGATGCTCATTAGCTTTGATATTGGTGCGGTTTTTTGTCGTAGCGGTGTTTCAAGTTTGAGCGATGAGGCTCTTATTTCTCTCAGGGCGTGGCAACGGATGGAATGAAAAATCACACGATGTTTCTTCACCACAATGTATTATTTTATTAACACTTTTTCTATATTTTACATTAAAATAAATCCTCTTAGCACCGTTTTAAATGATTTAAGTCTTTCCACTTTTTCAAAAAGTGGAACAAAAGCTTGATGAAAGTCTGGTAAACGTTCTACAATGTTCACACGTTACCTCAACACGCCTTTTCACCTTGAATATACATACGCTAGTGGGAAGAGTCTGATAACACCTCACGTGATACTGCCTTTTTCGTATACATCCACGTATGCGTCCATCAAATAGTTCCTTCTTGTTAGGGAAGCGATCCCTAACCATCCTCCCTTCGCTTTTATTATTGAACACATATAATTCTAATATTTATACATATATATTAAAATTAAATATGGAAATATTTATGATGTCTTTAAACAAACTTAGTTGTTCGTAACAATGAACATTAACACGCTTTCGTCATTTAACCATCTCATACCAACATCAAAAAACAAATTACACTCTTAACAAATATTCACATAAACGATTTTCTTTTGGGGTCTTCTAATATTCTGTCTCAATATCCTGTTTGTAGTGAGAACCATTGAGCTCTGTGAAATAGCCATCAACTGCAGACTCCACCTGTTCATTATTGGCAAATCTTTTACCACTAAGGCAGTTCTTCAAGTTTGGAAACAATATAAACCGAGAAGCTAAATCTGGTGATTAAGGTGCATGAGGAAACAATTTGAACTCTAATTCATTGATTTTGACTGTGGTGATAATGGATGTGTGAACTGGTTCATTGTCTTGATGAAACAAAACAATCTTTTTTACTAAATGTGGCTGTTTTTGCTTGATTTCATCACTCAAATGCTGCAAAAAGTTTGCATAATACTCGCTGTTGATTGTGTTTCCTGTTTGTAGATAAATAATGAAAATTAACCCATGTGCATCCTAAAAAATTGATGCCATGACCTTGCCTGCAGATGAAAATGTCTTTACCTTCTTTGGAACCGATTCTCCTGTTTGATTTCACTGTTTCAACTGTTCCTTCATCTCAGGTGTGAAGTGATGGACCCATGTTTCATTCATGGTTATGAATTGATGCAAAATCTCGACTTTATTGCAGCGAAACATGGCCAAACACTCATTAAAACATCGGCACAACCCTGTTTTTGTTGCATTGTGAGCAAACGTGGCACCCATCTTTTGCACAGCTTTCTCATGTCCAAATTTTCATTCAGTATGCAATGCACTTGAATTGCTGACAATGTCTGCTAGCTCGCATACTTTCAGTCAACGGTCATCCAACATCATTTTGTGAATTTTCTTTACAATTTCTGGCATGGTCACCTTAGTTGTTCAACCACTGTGATGTTTGTGTCATCTCACACCGCCTTGCTTAAACACTGTCATCCAATATTTTACTGTTGTAAACAAAGGAGCAGACTCCCACAGAGTAGAATCTAGCTTTAGTATTAGTTGGAGTAAAACCTTTCAAATGAAAGTATTGTATCACATAATGATGATCAGTTTTATCCATGTCTACAAATTTGCTGAGAGCATTCACTATTGATGGCTGCCAAACGAATACTAAACAATGTAGCATCCTCAAACTTCAAACTTAAGCTTTATAAGGTTTGTACCTTCTACCATAGTCACATGTTTGAAACAACAACCTCTATCTATATGTCAGGTCGGGTACTTCTGGGACAGCACTCATATATCAGACTGTATTTTAAGATCTTTTTTCCAAAACTTCAAACATGCATTCTGTAGGTAAGAAGGAATGGCCTCTCGCAGGAAATATCATACATTTTTCCTTCAAATAGTCTGGAGACCTTTTCAAAAGCCCCCAATAGAGTGTGAGGACCACGTGGACATTTCCATTTTAGCCTACACAGCCATCAGAGAAGAGCCTTAATTTGGATACTCTGTCGTCAAATTGTTGTTTGTTTAGAAAATTTGCTAATGCAGAAGCCACTTCAATAACTCCACAACCTGCTTGGTTTCCATCCGGCAATAAAATGATGGTGATTTATTCTCTGTATCAGTGATACATAGAGCATAGAATGATAATTGGTGAGCATAATAGGTCTCACCTGTAGCAAACTTAGGCAATGTATGTACCTGCTGCAAATCAAGACATAGAGACATGGTAAATGGGTCTTCATCATTTTGAGGAACACCTTTGCTTCCAGTTTATGCGCAGTGAGTTCAGCTTCATTCTTTCTATAGGAATTTTCAGTGACTTGCAGTTCATGTTTTATCCTACTGCAATAACTGCAAACATCTACATTTGGTTCCCCAAAACCCAAGTTAAATTTAAAAAAAAAAAATGCTGAGGAAAAACTACTACTTTACTGTTGGTGATTCAGCTCACTAGCATTGTACATTTTAAGTGACTTCTTCACATTTAATTCTGAAGGATGGTAAAGTCACTTACACATTTGTCTTGAATAATGACTTTCTCTAGCTTTTAGCTTGGATAAGAAGCTAATTACCGATCCCTTCTTTAGGGTATACTGTTTTGTTTTTTGGTTACTTCCCCTTCTTTCCATTATTTGTTTACTTACTATTAGAGAAACTGCTATGCTGTTTTCTTGTGCCAACACCAAAAAGAGCTTGAAGATACTTAGAACAAGGTAAAATACTTTGTTTACTCTTTCTTGATACGTAATAACCACCAAGTTAATATCTGATTTTCTTGGTCATGGCTTTTGGGAGATGATACAGACATCATTGGTACCACAAGCCTATCTTGTGTAGTACTTAATAATCATATATAGTAATTATTCCTAGTTTTTAAACTAAATGACATATCCAACATGTAAATATTATTATGGATAAATAAAATTGAATTTAATTGAATTTGTTGCTGTAATTATACATTCATTTTCTTGTTCTGATAAGGTGATAGGCAGGAATGGGCAGCATTTAAATCTACCCTGTTTGCGTGTAAATGGAGTCTCGAACTCGAGCAAGCTCAAATCTTGATCAGAATATCTGAAACACGCCAAGTATAGTAATCACAAAGTAGCGCTGAACACATTCCAATACCCATGTTTTGATAAAAATAATAGTGATAATTATTCTTTTTATAAACTTTGAATAGCATTTACCTTTCCTCCTGTCTGCTTTTCCTTTTTGTCATACCATTTGGGCTATTTCTAGAGACTGCAGAATGTTCGCCTACAGCCACACTTTCTTCCATTTTCATAGGTGCAACTGCACAAACTTCTCACAATTCTCACAATAATAACAAGACAGTTGTGGACAGTGGAATCTGGCCAAACAATGAGCTACAATGAAAAGCAGGTGCTTCAGTCATGCAGTGCTCTCAAGAAAGTGGACACTTCATAGTTTGATCCAGTGTAGACATTGGACATTTCACATTTTGCACTAAATCCACAATTTTGTTCTGGATTTTAAGGGGTTGAAAATGTGATTTGAATCAAACAGGGGCTTAAGCACAATCCAGGGCATGCTAGAGAGTTCCGATTTGCTTCAAACTAATTTTTGATTGTGATGGACTTATCACATTTTGAAACAACGCTCCTCATGTACTCACTTATTACTCTAGTCTCACTTTTCTACACCAGAACTTATGAGACATGTTTCAGACACTTGTCTCCATTATCAGCTTGAATTTACTGCTGCACTGCTCCCTGTGACTATAATTGATGTTTTGACTGAACGTACTGCATGATGAGATCCTTTTCATATGGTACATCAAAGTGGAATAAATTGAGTTTATTTTTGTGTATGAATAACTTTTCCCAAACAGAGAATTCTGCTGGAGAGGAAAATCATTCCTACATGAAAATTAACACAATTTATTAAACTTTGATGCCATCTACAAGTCACACCTGGAAATGCATCTGTAAACCAAGGCTGATGATGGAGACAACAGTCTCCAAAACATGTCCCTGTAAGCTCTGGTGCAGAAAATTGAAGTTAAAGTGATAAGAACTCAGATTTTTTGATATAGATGTCAAAATAATTTCATTGTGTTTTCCTCAAAAAAGATTTCAATGTTATATAATTTATAGTATGCACTGCTCAGAATGCTGTGGGGAAACAACTGTCTTCTTCAAGAGTACAACTTAGCAAACAGTTCAAAAACCAAAAGGACTCTGAATCCTCCAGTTGATGCTTCTGTATTCAGTCTATTTGTTCATTGCTAGTGGCACACAAATATTGCTTAAGTATTGCATATTAATGATTAAAAGTTATTTATGATCTAGGAGCATAATTTAAGGAACACCTAGTTATGATGACTATCATAGAGCAATTTAGGTAGGTTCCCAGGAACACTCATATGAACATTTAAAAAGTCAAGGGTGTAAACAATTGACTTGTAACAATAATATGACCTTTAGCTCCAGGAATATCCGGGAGATCATCTAGAATTTAACATTGCACCTTAAAAACCAAGAGTTTGTCTTGGTTTCCATTAACTACCCATGAGTTTTCCCTAAAACACCTCAATATTATGTTCTGAGATCATTCTTGTGCACTTGAGATAATACTGCTCATAATGGGATCGTTTATACTCTCGTGTGTAACTTATGCTGGTTTTCCACTTGCACTCTTTCTGACCAAAGTTGAAGTACAGTTGAAGCTACATGAAGATTTAATCTGCCAATGGCAGCTTGCATCAGCATCGCTTTGTGTGTATGTATGTACACATTACTTGTATTATAATGTAATACCTTTAGTGAGAAAGTTTCCATGTGGTTCTCTTCTTTACGGTAATGGTGTCATGTGTGGAAGCAAGAACTTTTAAATGCCAATATTTAGATGTTTGGTGATACTGTGTCATACCCTGACTTTGTGCCATGGATTCAATTTGTAAATGGAAATCTGAACTGTTTTCGGTGTGTTTGGTGCAAATCTGGTTCAATTAATTTGGAATCCATGGGTATGTCAGCTGTCCAGAGTCAGACTAAGAGAGAAAAAACACCAGAACTACGGGAAAACCTATGCAACAACTTACAGCATTTAAACCTTTAAGTTGTCTGCCTCTGACATTATATGCAATGAAGGTAAGTTTGTAACTTTTTTTGTGATACCATAGGTGTATAATAAATACACAAAAGCCAAATGTAACAAAACGAAGAAAATTGCAGTTGTTAGGCAGCATGCATGTGATTCTCTTGAAATAAAATGTTATCCCTACCTTTCGAAAAATATATATGTATTTAATTGGTGTCCCCATGAAATCAAGCTGTACCTTATGTTGATTTTATTTTCATACTTATTCTGGGTTTCTGAATTTAAAAGGAAGTGTTTACATGTGAACACATGTGCCCTCTAACATTTTTTCTCTTATTTCACCAGCATGTTTTTGTTAACATTGTTCCTAAACAATAGTGACACACTTTTCTGTATGTTTGACAAAACATCATATATATTAACATTTTAATCATCTTAACTTGATTTTGTGAATTTGGAAAGGAATGTGTTAAAAAATGTGAATGCATGCATCCTTCTAGGGCTTCAGAATTGCTGGTTTACTGCTCATGCAATTGTTTGCTGGTAGCGAAACTATGCTTTTTATAATGAAAATAGATCTAAAACTACATTAATTACTATGCATACCCACGGGTTCATAAACATGAAGTTGTACTTCTAAACTGTGTGCATTTTATCAACACACACGCACACGCGCGCGCGCGCACACACACACACACACACACACACACACACACACACACACACACACACACACACACACACACACACACACACATACACACACACACACACAGTGTCCCAAAAAGACACCAACAACTCTTGTGTTGTGAGGAATGGTAAACTGATCGGTTTTCAAATGCAAACTTCTGCAAATGCACAGTTTGGACACCGTAGTGCATCAGAGTGTATGTTCACTGTTCATCAATAAACCCACCATTGAGCTGTGTACATTACAAATGTACCTCAGACTGTGTACCTTCTACGTCACTGCAGAGCCTATATCAGCAGAGATGAGCTTCACACACATGACCTAATACGTGTGGTTGTCTTTGAAGATTTTCAGTTGATCTATGTACTCAAGCCGTAAGGTCCTCTGCTTACATTACAGGAGTGCCATATGCCATACTCCTCCTACAACTCCAAAGAAAGTATTTGAGAGTTGTCTGTTCTGGTGACCGTGCTGGCCATGGAACTGGTCCACCTCCACCAATCCTTCAATTTGGACATGGGACGTTGAGGTGATTCTGCAGATTTACACCAAAGTGTGCTGGAGCTCAAGTCAGCCATTTATGCAGCTGTGTACTGGTACGTGTTGCACTGCTGTTAAAAAACACTATTTTATTGGAAACTATATAAGTAACATAGTAGGATGCGCACTAAGGACTCTATGGAGGAATGTAGCGCATGTGCAGGAATGTTATTATGCTCAGGTCACTCATCCCGGTTCACATATGGCTAAAGAGTTGCATACGTTCTGTATTAAGATACCAAAACGAATGTTAACAAATTATCACAACTATTCATTCTCAAACTTTGATGCTTTCCGGCATCCAAACTGTGCCTTTCCGATCAAGGGTTACTATTTGAAAATTGGTCAGTTTGCCATCCCGCACAATATTCTAAGCATTGTCTGTGTTTTTCTGGGAAACCCAGGATGTGTATATGTATGCGGGGTGTGGGTGGGTGATTTTGATAAAATTTATAAAAATCAAGTATCAAATTTTTAAAAATTATACAATTTGATAAAACAGCTTCAAATTGCTGTTACGAAACACATCAGCGCCACATTTGTTTATACTGGTCACTATTGTAATCAGCGCAAAAATATGCAATTTTTCTATGTGTTACCAATTGATGAAAACAAAAATTTGTTAACAGAATCAATTGGCAGTATTTCAAAATTCATTACGCAGTCCTTATTTTTACTTTCTCTACTACATTTAGTAAAGTAGAGGAAGTATTGTATTCTACCCAAAAATTTGATGCCGAGATTTCACCGGAAGTATGTTTTGAGGCCTCCAGAATCCAAAATAAGCATTTATAAAAAAAGGTCCGTGTGGGTGTGTGTGGGGTGTGGGGGTGTGTGGGGGTGGGCAGGCAGGCAGGCGTGCGTACGTGCATGCATGTGTGTTTATAACAGCAGTAGAGTATTGAAATATGTTTGGACAATGATACTGGTTGCAATCTTTTTAAGGAGTAGAAATTATATATATTTGGACTTGAGTCATTCTATTTCTGTGAATTTTATAGAATTAATGAAGCTAACGAAAGTTTGTATGAAATTGTTTCCAAGTTCTTTTTTGTTTATGGGCCAAACAGCACATTGACTTTGTATTTTCCTAATCATGCCGTTTCTCTGGTTGTTTAGTATTTTGCATCGAAATATAATGTGGTGTACTGTTTGGTCCTCTTCTTCACATTTGCACATTGGGTTATCTAAAAATCCAAACCTGTGGCGATATGATCTTAGCTTTCCATGTCCCGTTATCATTGCTGTGAACTCCGGAGATATTGGTAACCGTTGCTTCAATCTTCTTCTCACGGATGGGAAATATTCTTTGGTTACTGCTCCTTTCCTTGATGCTGTCCATTGTTGTTGCCATTCTTCAAGTCCAGTTTCTTTCTCTCTAGTTACTATAGCTTCTTTTGATACTTAGTCGTATATTGTTTTGGTGTCTTCCGCGGCAGCTTATTTTGTGAGTCTGTTCACAAGTTCATTTCCGTGTATTCCCGAATATCCTTTCACCCAGCCGAAATGTAGTGTCCACTTTGATTTTGACAGTTCAAGGATTTTGGTTTTGATTGCTTCTATCAGCTGGTTATGTTTTATGTTGTTCCTGAGCAGATGTAGAGTTATCTTACTGTCTGTGAATAATGCAGCTCGTTTTTCATTGCATTCTCCATATCTAAGCTCATCTAGTTTTTTGAGTGTTTTTAGTATTTCCAGTTATTCAGCTTGGTTATTCGTGCATTGAGGATGCAACTTGAACTTTAATTTATATGCCAGAGAGCCATGGATGAAGATGATCCCTGCTGCCCCAACTTTATCTCCAGTCTTGCTACCATTGGTGTACATTTCAACTGCATATTCATTGTTGTTATCTACCTCATCTATTAGGGGTATTTCTGCATGGTGTCTCCAATACCTGACTTCCAGCGGTGCATCATATTCATGATTGTTGACTTTTGTTGCCAGGTAAGTTCTTACATATTGTTGTATGGTTACTTGTAAGGGTGGAATGCCCGCTACTACGCATGATGCCTCGTATGAGATAGTATGGTAGGCTTTAGCAATTTTTATATTAATCAATCTTTGTATCCTTTTATATTTTGTTAGATTTTTGTTTTTTCTTATAGCGTCTATGCACACTGGTGAGCCATATGTCCCCATAAGATTGGGACTATAGCTCCTTTGTATATTGTTTTTAGTGCTTTGTGTCCTAATCCCCATTGTAGTTTAGCTGTCTATGATAACATGTTGATGAGTGTGATTGATTTCCCTGCAGTGTGGTATATGTGTGCGTTGAAGTTAATCTTACTGTCAAACCATATGCCCAGGTATTTCATTTCTTCAGTTTGGTTAAGCTTCTTGTTGTTTAAGTAGATATTGACATCCCAATTGTCCGTTCGCTTCCTTTTAAGTTCTTGAGGATACTGGGCCACCAGGCAGCATTAAATGCACCTTTCATGTCAAGGCTTATTAGGATTATACATTGTTTTATTTTCAATCCTTCTTCTATGAAGGTTTTGACTTTCAGTGCTGCTATCGCTCAAAGCCTAACGTCCCATATTCCTCTTGCACCGACAAGAAAATAAACAATAAGATAATTTCTGGAAAAGTTTATCTCAACTAACATGAGGAAGATACAGGAATATAAGTTTGTAAGAATGGTTAGTACAAAAGTAGAGAAAGTCATGTGAGTGCAACACATCAGATTTTTTAAAATAAATATATTTTCCCAAACCATTAAATTTATGGGTCCTTTTAATTGTTTTAATAACTTAACCTCTGGATTTATTAATTTTAAAAAAGTTAACTTACCATCCTTGGACTAATAAAAAATTTACAAAAATTGTTAAAAAACATGGTATAACTTTGGTTCCTCAAAATAAATATAATATAAAAATTTTTTCTAAAAAGGATATAATTCTAAATTAAAAAATCTAGAATTTATCAGTTTAGCTGTTGGGATTGTGACAGGGTTTATATTGGTAAAACCAAACGTCATTTGGAAACCAGAATGAAGGAACATTTTAGAAATATTAAATATAAACAGATTGATAAATCGGCTGTGGCAGGTCATGTTTGGTCATTTAATCAGAAATAAATCCAGAGGTTAAATTATTAAAACAATTAAATGGACCCATAAATTTAATGGTTTGGGAAAAGATATTTATTTTAAAAAATAAGGACCGCATAATGAATTTTGAAATACTGCCGATTGAATGTGTTAACAAATTTTTGTTTTCAGCAATTGGTAACAGAGATGTTATGTATTTTTGTGTTGGTTACGACAGTGATCAGTATAAACAAGTGTGGCAGCGATGATAGGAATGAATATTAGAAACTGTTGTCTGCCTTTGATTTCAAGAACTTGCAGCAGATACTAAGTTATTATTACATTTATAGCTTGACATTGCTTCACTGTTAATAGCTTTAATTTTTTTTCATCAATTTACCTGCTAAGTCACTTGGGATGTCCACTAGTAATGATGTATCAACTGTTCTGATGACTGGCACAAACCATACATCTGTTGCATCCACAAGGATGTTGCTTAGCAAATGTACTGCCACATCAATGCTACAAGCCAAGAGTTCACCACAAGCTTTTAGTTTGTTACTTCACTGTTGATTGTGTGATAAGGGAGAAGTAATGTCTGCAATGCTCTGGGTGATGACAGGGATATCTGGAAGAGCTGTTAGAAAGATTGTCCACTGTCTTCCTGATATATGCCCATAGTAATATCACAAAGCAGATTAAACTACATAAGGATAAGGTGTGTTGCTTCTTAACACATGGTCTTGCATCTTTAAGAAAAGGGAGCTCATCTTGAAATTTGAAGAGGTTGATCATTCAGTTGTTAGATGTGATGAATCTTTGAACAAAGTTTCTCAGAAAGAACAGATGGATATCTATATTCAATTCTAAGATAAGAGGAAAAATCAGGTGATTAGTCATTCCTTAACTTTGGCTTTTCTTCATAACCCAACAGCAAATGAACTCTTAAAGACATTACTGGACTGTCTTTCTGATTCTGGTATAGCCACAAGAAAGGTGTTACAGATTAGCATGGATGGTCCATCAGTTAACTCTAAGCTACTAAAGAACTTCAGAAAATTACAAGAAATGATCACGATGTAGTGATTGTGGTTGTTGGTAGTTGCAGACTTCATGCATTTCATCGAGCAGTCCAGAATGGCATCAAGAATAACTGTTGGTCATTGGTAGATTTCCTACGAAATCTTTATTACTGTTTTAGTGGGTGCTAGCCAGATGAGCCAGCTATACTTATATTACAGGATCAACTATGTTTCCATAAAAGTTCTACTATATTCATTGGCTTGAAAATAAAGCTGTGGCTGAGCGACCTATTAAAATGCTTCCACATCTTTGAAAATACATATCAGAAATCACTCTTAAGACCAAAACATTCAATGTGGTTAAAAAGACAGCAAGCCACAAATTGGTACAAAACTAGCATCTTTTTATGCCTTTCTCTGGAGCTAGAGCCATTTTTGACAATCTTCCCAGCAGACAAGCTGATGGCTGCTTTTGTATGTGAACATCTGACTTGCCTGCCACAGAAACTGACGGAGAAGTTTGTCAAATGGAAAGTAATTGCAAAGCTTGGAGACACTCTAGTGAACACGAATGTAAATATTGATGCAAATCGTTCACCAGGAAAACAAATTATCCTGGGATTCGAAACTAGAGCAGCAATAACAAAGTGTGAATGTGTCATAAAGACAAACTTAAATTTAAATGTGACATAAAAACTTGTTTAGTGAAGGTGATCAGAAAATACAAGAAAAAAGCCCTGTTAAATACAAATTAATGAAAGGTGTCTCCAGCCTTAGTCTTATATCTGTCTTGACTAATGTCCACTATGTTTGTTTTATAGAGGCACTAGAAGAGCTGTCTGAAAAGAATTGGATTCTGGAAGTGAATGATGACTAAGCAAGGAGAGAATTTAAAATGGTATGCTCTACAGTTGATGTGCAAGAATGATGCAAGTCTTTAGTCAAGGTGATATGTTAGATGTCCTTTGGACAAGAATTCTGAAAACTCACACTTTGGAATGGATGTTAGCTGAGGATATTAGGAAGATCCTAATAAAATGCGTTGTAGGTAAATCCAGTAATAAATGGAGCAAAGAGTACTAGTTCAACTCAAAATAATATTAACAGTATCAGTTTGTTTTCAGGCACCCCAGTTTTTACCAAAATTGAATAGTAGACTGAGAAACAGGAATACTGTTCATATTTTTATACAAGTCTGAGAAAGAGGAAAAAATAGTATAGGTCACATTTTATAGTCTAGAAAAAAAAAGGATTCCTTAGAAAGAATATTGTTCATTTAAGAGTTACTTCCCATGTTTTGTTGTGATAAAATATTTTTAACAGTTGGTGTAATCCTTAGATTTTCAGTTTTTCCTAGAAATGCTGGTTTTTCACAACCAAAAAGTGTGACTTCAAATTTAGAGAGAGCCTACATCTTAGTGCATTCTCTTTTATCATTTAGCTGCATATATAGGGTCTTTTTGACTGCCTCCATAGCGCAGTTGGTAGTGCGCTTGCCTCTGGCATGGAGGACCCGGGTTCGATCCCCAGTACCAGTATGGGGATTTTTCGCATGATAGGAGGTCTGGCATGGGATGCAATTGGCCTCGTTAGGTCCCGGGGGAGGGGGGACCAATTGAGGAGCTACTTGATGGAGAAGTAGCGGCCCCAGGTCGTGAAGGCTGCATAATTGGCTGGGAGGGCTCAGGGCACTGACCACATCCCACCCTCCAGTACTGCACCCCACCAATGACGCGTATAGTGGGCAGAGGTGGGGGACGCAGCGGCTAGACGGCAAGCCTTGGCCCTTCATGGGCTGTTGCGCTAGGGGTTTTACATAGGGTCTTTCATGTATTATGCAATTTTCAAATTGAGTGGCACATTTTCATTTTTCATGTTTACAGCACAGTATTTATTACTTTTAATATCTATTTTCATTCCAATTACGTGATCAATTGAGGTGTTCCTGACCAGAAGGCGGGCCCAGATGACCTAGCTGTCGACAGGCCCTTAAACTCCATCCATCCATCGACCAGAAGGGCGAAGTCAACAAATGCACGTTTTGAGTTAAATATCATTTTAATTTTCTACCTATGGTTCAAACCAAACCTCACTGATTCATCTCTGGGCATTTATCATAGAATATTAAGGTTACCTCAACTACATTCATGTACCAAAACGTTCACTGTTACCCTTCGAGGCAAACGCTTAAATAAACAAAAAGTACTCATTTGTTGAGTTTGCCCTTGTGGTCGGTAATTCCTCAGTTGTTGCTTATGTGTTTTAGGATCTTCATTGACATAGAGTAGTGCACAAAGGAGGAATGTGTTATTGAGAAAACCTACTACAGAACAGCCTAGTGCTATGCAGAGACTGTTTGTAGACTTTGCAGAATCTTCAGGTGTAAGAGTGCTCCTACAGCATCAACAGTTCTGTGGTTGAAGAAATTCAAGGAAATCAGGTCCGTTGTAACCATAAAATCACCTGGGTGAAACTGTACAGTTCATATGGAACAAAACATTGCATTGGTGCAGGAGAGAGTGACTTTGAGCCCTCAGGGGTCACTTTAACATCATTCTCAACAGTTGGGAATTTCAACAGCCTCTTTGCAAAGATTTTTGAAAAAGGATCTTCATATCCATCCGTACAGGGTTCAGTTGATGCAATATCTTAAACCTACAGATCATTTGAAAGGAAGAAAATTCGCTGAATGGATTCTCACAAAACAAGAAGAGGACAACAATTATGCAAAAGGAATAATCTTCAGTGACAAGGCACATTTGCACTTGTGTGGCTTCATTAACCAACAAAATTGTCACATTTGGATCATGAAAGCCATAGGGTGATCCAAGAACATCCACTGCAAACCACAGTTTGGTGTGGTTTATGGGCAGGTGGTGTGGCCCCTTCTTTATTGAAGATTTTGACCGTAATGCAGTAATGGTGAGCGTTATCGTGAAATGATCAGAAACGACTAATGGCCTGCTCTGGGTGAAATTGATACAGCCAATATGTGGTTTCAGCAGAATAGGGCTACCTGTCACACATCCCGTAAGACAGTAACCCTACTGCATGAAAAATTCCCTCACTTGGAATGGTCTCCAAGATCTTGTAACCTAACTCCATGTGACTTCTTTTTACAAGATTATGTAAAGTCCAAGGTGTATGTGAACAGATCACAAACAGTTCTCCTTCTTAAGGAAAAAATTTGTTATGTTTTCAATGATATCAACAGTTTGTGAAAGGGTCATCACAAACTTCATAGACCGAGTGACTGCCTGCTGAGACAGTGGAGATGGCCATATGCCTGATATAATTTTCTACATTTAAATGTGAGTGTGTGTAGGCAAAAATAAAACGAAATGTTTATTTTGATGCATGTTTTACTTAATTATTGCATTTTTAAAAATTGTGCAGTATACAAATGATCAATGATGGCTTGTGGATTTAACAGATAGTGTGCTGCATGCTCATACAGTGGTAATGTAAATTGGCCCAACAATTTTTCATGCTAGAGAATGTATTGATGACCTTGGTGTTGAAGTCTTTGATGCTGGAAACTAGATTCTTTTTAACAGAGAGCATGGCAAGTGCCAAGAATCAGTCCTGCTTCATTGTGTTCCTTAGGAAGCACTTGATCCGCTTTAGTAAAGAAAAGCAACGCTCAGGTTCTGCTGTAGTCATGGGATTGTGATGGCAATCCTCAGGAGATTTGCTATTTCATCAAAAGCTTCAACCAGATTGTTTGAATAGGGCATCTTAAGTAGCAGTAATGCTCACTGCCATGATTGAAACCTCTGATTTTAGTTTGCTCCTGTTTAGCATGGGATATGTCATTACAGCCATGTCTAGAATATGCTCTGAAAATTTTTAAAATATTCTTCGAAATTTTCTGTCTAAGAGCTAACAAACATCAAGATGAGATATTGACTCAAACTGGCAATTTGTCTCTGCTGTGATGCATTTGCACACCTCTTTAACATCAGCAATTTTGTTTCAATCCCATCGCTTCCACTTAAACCTATGTTGATCTACGTCGGTAGAGGCAGTATCCAAGTTCTTGCATAGTCCATCGATCATCTGCACGAAGTTTTTCACCAAATGGCTAACTTTAATGCAATCAGTTTTCCTCATCTGCAGTTGGTTGTAGAGCATATAAACATGAGGCATTAAATTGTGAAAGGATCTAACCAGAACAGAAATCTGCTGTCTTGCAAGTTGTGTCTAAGCCCTCTTGCTTCTCTTTCCATGTCTTTTGAAAATGAAGCCTCCAGTTCAAGAAGACATTCAATAAGTGCTTCTCTATTTTCAAAAATACAGCTTACTGTCCGGGACTTAAAATTCCATCTAGTGGCAGAACCGGTAGCAATATGACATTAACATAATTTTTCAAGAACTGACATACACTGGGACGAGCGTGAGAAGAAAGCAGGAAATCCTGACAGGGTGGAGAAAAGCATTCATGCTGATTTGTTTTGCGAAGCATATTTCTCCAATAAGAGATTTAATTAATGGGCATAACAGTGGACATAGTGTACCAGAGGATAATGTTCTCTTATTTTAGATTGTACACCATTTGTTATTCCCCTCATGACAGCAGTGCTATCAAATGTTTGTGCAATGATTTTGTTTGGTGTTGACTTGAAACAACTGTTTAACTCTGTAAACAGACACTCAGATAATTCTATGGCAGTCTGTCCATGAGGCTCAAAAAGCCCCAAAACCTGTCGTAGATGTCACCATTAATACTGTATCGATACACGGGAACCAACTGCTGATGCTCTGACGCATCTTTAGTCTCATCTGTCAAGGCTACAAATTTTGTTTCCTTCAGTTATTTTATTTTGTTGTGGCAGACGTTCAGCATACATTGTAATAGTTAATTTTGTGTTGTTTTTGACATCCATTTAGCAACGGTACTTGTCTCCATGTGATTTTTTATAGCACTCAGTACTAGCTAGTAAGTTAGTAAGTTCTAAAATATTCCAGAATTTTCAGATTCTTTTGTCTCATCATGTTCCCATAATGCCAATTCAAATGCACCACACAGCTTAATGCAGTCTATTATTTTCAATAAAATATATTTATTTATTTCGATTTCCTCCTTTTTTAGTTTAAGAGACTCGCTTTATGCAGAGCTGAGCTGTATAACAATGTTTACTGTACCAAGAGTAGTGAGATCAAGAACATTACTCAAATGTTTCCTACTCGATATACGCTTATTTGCATATTCATTTAAATGGCCTAGGCCCTTTATGCCACTTTTTGACCGGGAATCATTACTTCCAAACAACAGGCAAGGAAAGCAGAAAAGGGCATTTCAAATTTCACAACCGCATATCCATGAATATTTCAGAAAAATGCCACTATGAAAACGTCTTATGTAAGTACCAGTAGCTTTTCTTCCCTTGTCTGTCTTGAACTATGCTAATATCAGGAGTAGGTTTTCAAAGTGTTTTAGCCTGAATTTTTTCTTCAAAGGACTAAGTAGAGAATGGATTCTTTAACAGAGTCCACTGAATTCAATTCCGTAAGTTTTATTTAATATGGGTACTTGAGAAGAGAATAATACACTGGAATGTGTGTCACTGACTGCAGCATGGTACCAAGTTAATTACTGTGAATGCAGAGTAAGCAGGGAAAGGGAGAGGAGGGGTGGGCTTATCACATTGCTATTTTACAACACTCTTCTGTGCTGCTGTGGACGACGCACGCTGCATCTGTTCAGCACACTACTAGTAATAAATAAGTCATATTATACATTATCAAAGCTCGTTTATAACTAAGTGTTGTAAAATATTTAAAGTTGGTTATTTCTGAAATTGTTTAGCATGCCTGTAAAAGAATATGGCCTAATAGAAATACTGGTCCTTGTGCAAAATGTTGTCTAGTTGGTGACGTAAGCAATGTAGATCCGTGTGTAGATTGCTCAGATTGTATGAGTGAGGAAGAAAGGTTATGATGCGTGTGCTTAGTTTCTCTTGTATATCAGCGTTTCAATTAAGGAAACGTTTTTTTCAGAGTATTGTGCAGTTACCTATACTCCATAATTCTGAAGGGAAGGATAAAGGTATGTATTTAAAGCTAATATAATGTGCAATAATTCTGCTGAGCTGGATTATTGCCAAAAGAAACAAAACTACTTTCTAGTGCATTCAGGCAACATGTTCGACAGAGTGTAGCGTAATTTCACTATAGCTTGTTAATAGTGCAACAGTAATGCAATAGGAAATCACTATGCAAGATTACATAACCTACAAAATACCATAACCTCAACAGCTTGCAAACTGATTTGTAATACAGATATTGTGGTAATTATTTATAAGTGTAATGAATTATGATAACACAGCTGAATATTCCTTAATTGTTTCAGGAATTCAAAATGCCTAGGTGTTGCAGTGCAGCTGGCTGTAAAAGCAATTACAAATCACAACATGAAAATGTTAGAACATTTTCCTTACCAAAAGATGAATTTAAGAAGTGGCTGTGAAGCATTCCTACAGACTTCACAGGGGTGAGCAAGCCTGTTATCTGTGACAAGCACTTTCCTGAAAGGAATGTGATAATAACAGAGACTTTTGTAGTTGATGGGGAAATAAAAACTTCTCCAAGGACCTACCCTAAACTTGAAACCTAGTGCAGTACCTTCAATATTCCATAATCTACCTGAGTATTTGTCAACACCAGGTCCATCATGCAGAAGAAGAAAATTTGAACAAAGCAGTTGCAGAAAGCTTAAATGAGTTTAAAAGATATGCTGAACAACAAACTCTGCATTGCTTAGCAGATGTGACGCAAAACTTCCTAAAAAAAGGAAGTAAGTGTAAAGGATGGATATAAGGATAGTGGACTAGCATTATGGCAGAAGAAAGGTTAATTATGTGCTTAATGAACATTAGTGAAGATTCTTGGTTCAGTGTGTGTTATAAGTGATCTCAGTGTTTTGCTTGTAATAAATAATTGCAAAATACCACACTATAAATTCCCAAAAGACTGCAAAATACGAACCCAAGAAAGTTCTCTTGAAACTTTTAGCTTTCTAGAGTCCCATGTGCATAATGAGGATGTGAACAAGGAACTTACAGTGCATAATGCGTTAGTGATGTTAAGGAATGTCTTAGTTACAGTTTAGAACAGAGCAAATAAAACTGCTAAATGTACCTAAAAGATAATGCTCGCAGGTATGATAGCAACACTTTGTTGTTAGCAGCTTGTGTATAATTATGTCCATTCAACATCTGCATATGTTGTTGCTCTGCATGAAACTGGATATTTATACTTGCCACATCCATGTAATTTTCATTAGCTCTTGTTTTTTAGGCTGGGACATGCCTCCTGCATTCCATTGTAGAATTCTTAAAGTATTAGAACTGTTGTGATGAAATTTGCCTAAAGATGTCCCCACCCGGAGATCCGATTGGGGGACAGTTTTAACTCCGGAATGTTTATCTTTAGGACTCATATTCATGTATGTGGCTTTCATGTAACTGTTTTCTTAACGGGCACCAGTTTTACAATGTGGCAGTTACATCACCCGACTTAAACCCCCATTTTGCAAGGGGGACCACACCTATCGTTGGTCAACGGGTCCATCGGACCTAGCCGGGAGGACTAAATAGATGATATTTAGATCCACCGACCTTCCCCTCATGTGCCTCTGAGGGATGCTGTTGTGCTGTGATAGGCCAGCACATATGTAAATGACATTTCCTCCATTTTAGATGAAACAGTTATACCGCTGTGATTCGGTCCCCAGAGCCTCATCTGTTAAAAGCAGGGTGCACCACGGGCAGGATGAGGATGGGAATTGGGTAGGAGAGGCTATAGGAGGCGCATCACTACCCCTTACTACCCCATATATATAAATGACCTTCCATCAATAATAAAAACTTTAGAAACCAAAATTGCTTTATTTGCTGACGATGTAGTCATTTGGACTTCAGGCTCTTCAAAAAAACCTGAATTAATTAAAGACAGAATAGAAACAGCCCTAAACAAAGTACATGAATGGAGCTCCAAAAACCTCATGACTATCAATGTGGAAAAAACAAATTATGAATTATTTACACTAAAATACAAACCAGTTAATATTAGCATAAATTATAATGGTAAACCACTCAAAGCAGTTGATGATGCCAAATACTTAGGCATCACTTTCGACAGAAAGCTAAGTTGGAAAAAACATATAACAAACATCTCAGAAAAGGTTGAAAAGAAATTGCAAATCCTGAAAAGGTTAGCTGGTGCTAAATGGGGCTGCTCAAGGAGAGTCCTTAACACAACATACAAAATGTATATTAAACCAAACCTCTTGTACTGTTCTGAAGCTTTAATAACAGCAGCAAATGCTAACATCAATAAACTTGAACAAATACAAAATCAGGCTCTTCGCCTAATCACTGGAGCAGTTAAATCCACACCTATTGATGCCATGCTTGCCTTAACACGGACCCCATCAATAACAACAAAAATAGAAGAACAAGCATTGCTCCAACACGAGAAAATGTTACGACTGCCAAACTCTAAATGGACAGAAGAGAACCTCCCCCCTTCAATCCTTAAAACTCATAGTAGTTTCCTAGAAAAGGTAACACAGATTAAATCCAAATTGAACATTCCTAACACCAGAGAAAATCTACTTATTAGAGAAAATCCATTGGAATTATTGCAACCTACCTTCAATTTGGAATTAATAGAGGAAATAAGTAAATCAGACACACCAAAAGAAATACAAAAACTTCTAGCTCTGGAAACAATCAATACTAGGTATCCCACAGAAGAATGGCTGCACATATATACTGATGGATCCTCGAAGGAAAACCTTACTGGAGCTGGAGTTACATGTTCACATTTTTCCTTTTATCATTCTGTTGGCAGAGACACAACAAATTATGATGGAGAAATAGAGGCTATATACATTGCTCTCCGACAATTATTAAATCTTCCCTTAAATAAATTTAACAAGGCAGTAATTCTTTCGGATTCTAAAGCTGCAATTCAGGGAATATGTTCAAATACTACAAAGAAGTCAACAAAAATTAGAGAATGCTACAAAATGTTAACACAACTCCAAAAAGTTAATAAGACTGTTCATCTCCAATGGATTCCAGCACACTGTGGAGTCATGGGGAACGAAGCTGCAGACTCACTTGCAAAGAAAGCCACAACAATAACACAAAAGTCTAAATTCAATTTCTCATATTCCTCAATAAAACGCTTGATCATTAAAAATTTTTGTCATTCATACCTACAAGAAATAGAAACAAATGCCAAAGATAAAAAATGGATTACACTACTTTCCAATCCAGATATAATCCCCCAGAGACCAAGGAAAACAGCTGTTGCAGCCTTCCGACTATTGACAAATCATGACTGCTTGGCAAGTCGTCTCTACAGAATAGGTATCTCAGCCTCACCGATATGTGTCCTGTGTAACGACCCAGCAGAAATGAATGAAGAACACTTGAAGACCTGTGAAGCATTAAGATCAGAAGAAACTACAGTTCAAAAGTATTGGAAAGCACGAATGCTAATGGCTTCATTGCCAGATGCAAGGCACTAGAAAACAACAACAACAACAACATCCATGTAATTTGTAAAAGCCTATTGGTAAGTTTGGCCTAAGTTCTTTCAGTATAGATAAAAGCGTAGGTTACCTGAATGTTAAGAAAAAAAATTTGAAAGACCATGAAACAGTAGTAAATGTAATTCAGATGAGATTTACATTGAACCTAGACTCACATTCAAAAGGGGTACAATTTATGGTGTTAGCAAAAATGATGCCTCAAATGTGGTGAAAACTGCACAGGTATTTATGATTACAAGTGTGTTTTCAAAATACAAAGATGTGGTGAGCGTTGTACCAATTCAGGACTTAACACCTAAACAGTTGAAGTTTAGTATGCAATTAAGGAAGTAGAAAAAATTGGATTTTTGGTGTTATCTTCAGTAGCGGATAATAATGCTGTAAACAGGAAAGCTTACGAATTGCTAACACCTGCTGGCATTTTACAGCCATTCATTGAACATCCAGTGAACAAAAACAGAAAGCTCTTTTTGAGTTTTGACACTGTTCATATAGTGAAATATGCACATTCATAGCAACAGGAACAGGAAAGAATTTTGAACTTTTGTGGTTTCAATAATTTTGGTCTCCTGGTAGCTGCGGATTTTTAATTACCTAGAGTATATGTATAAAAAGGAAAAAAACTTGCTGGTTAAATATGCTCTGTTATGTCTTATAAGGTCTTTTACCCCTCTAACATTCAGAAACAGAATGTGAATCTTGCTATTTGGGTATTTGATGAGAAAAATATTGCTGCCCTTAAATGCTGGTCTTCTATAGATTGTGTTCTCTGCGTTTGAGAATACAGCATCATTCACATGCATTGTTTGTAATTGATGGGACATTGTAAATGTGTGTGCCCGTGGGTGGGTGGGTGTGTGCGTGTGTGTTCATGCACATGTATGTGCATGGGTGGGTGTGTGCGTGTAGCTAATGCTCAGGGTTTAGCAACAGAGCCATTCTCCTTCTTGCCTCCCAATATTTTGATGTCAAGTCTGGATACAGTTTAAGTTGTTCACAGATTGATATATGTTCCATATTCATTTCTTCTTCCTTGTTGCATAATAGGCAATTTGGAGATGATAGTAATCCAATTTTATGCAGGTGTTTGCCGAGACAGTCATGTCCAGTGGTAAGTCTGAACATGGCGACAGCTGTTTTTTGAGGTAATTCAGGAGTTAGTTTCAAGTTTTTTGAAGAATTTTTCTCCTTTGGAATTTAATATATTTGTAGTTAATTTAGTTTTATAATCATTATTCATTTTGTTCTTAATGATAAGTTTAACTGATTCCAGTGGTACTCTTGGTTGTACCTTATTTTGAATTTTGGTTCCCTTTTTTGCTAGGATGTCTGCCTTCTCATTGTTACTCAATCCACAGTGTGCAGGAATCCATTGGAAGACTTATGTTCTTACTTAAACTTTGTATCTGTTTAAGCAAACAGTGAATTTCTCTTGTTTTTGGGTCCTGAGTTAATGCTATTCCTTGGATCGCCGCTCTAGAATCTGATATAACAACAATGTTTTTACATTTTTGTAGCCAAACAAATAGATATCTTAGAGCAGCATAGATTGCATCAATTTCTCCATCAAAATTTGTAGTGTTTTTCCCCACATTTTTATAAAAGGAGAAATACTGACATGTACCGCCTGCTCCAGCTCCATCATCACTTACAAATAAGCCATCTGTATATATACATGTCTATTCTTCTTCAGAATATTTAATTTGCAGTGTTTCTAATGCTATCATTTTTGCAATATCTGGACTTGTTTGTTTTGTGAAGATTTCACAGAGGTGTAAATTATATCTTCCTTTCGTAGAAGTTTGAGAACAGTGCTGTTGTAATTAATTTAATTTAAAAGGTGAGTCAATTAATAACACTGAACAACACTTACAACATATTTTTCCGGAACGGGTTTCGAAGGTTAACTTTGCTCCATTATCCGGTTGATAATGGAGGAAAGTTAACCTTCGAAACGCGTTCTGGAAAAATATGTTGTAAGTGTTGTTCAGTGTTATTAATTGACTCACCTTTTAAATTAAAAAAAGTATAAATTATATTCTATTTCAAAGCTTTCTATTGGAATAATGGGATGTAATACATTTTCTTTTGTAATAAGTATGTGTAGTTTTTCTTTCAGCTTTTTTACTTCTTGCACAAATCCTTTTTGGTTTTTAGTGTATATTTAAACTCCTGATGTTTGTCTAGTTTATTAAAATTTGGAATTCTTATAAGTTTTCACAAGTTATTAGAGATTGTTCAAGTTCTAGGTTTATTGGCCTATTAGATGTTGCAAAGAGAAGTGTTTCTATTGGGGTGGTTTTAACTGCACCTGTTATTCAGAGTAATGCCTGGTTTTGAACTTTCTCTAATTCTTCTTTACAAGACTCAGATGCTGTTATTATGTCACCACAGTATTTTAAGACAGGTTTGATATATGTGTTGTATGTCATGTTTAGCATTTTTCTAGAACTGCCCCATTTAGTTTCTGCTGGTGTTCTTACTATTTTGGACTTATTATTATTATTTTCCTTGTAATAGATTCTACTTGATGTAGCTATGTGAGTCTTTTATCAAAATATACTCCTAAATACTTAAAAAAAATTCTTATTTTTTTGAGTTCATTGTCATTATAATACAATTTTTCTTTTGTGTTTTTCTCCCAAGGAAAAATGCTGGAAATGCGTTTTTTTCTGTATCTACTGTCATTAAATTTTTTGAACACCATTTCCCAAGTTTTTCCAGTGACCTCTGTATGGTGTTCTCCATATTTTAAATTTTATTTGATGTTTCTGATTTCCAAACAACTAGGTCAACAGCGTATAGGCCTATATTGCAGCCTTCTTGTTCTAATAGGTCATTCACATATATGTTAAACAAGATTGTGCTTAACACAGCTCCTTGAGGTAATCCAAGATGAGTATGTACCTGGAGGGCGCTGTGCCATACTTTGTTGTTGTTGTTTCCTAGTGCCTTGCATCTGGCAATGAAGCCATTAGCATTTGTGCTTTCCAATACTTTTGAACTGTAGTTTCTTCTGATCTTAATGCTTCACAGGTCTTCAAGTGGTCTTCGTGCCGTACTTTGTTACAAAATACCTTTGGGTTATGAATTCAGAAATCCATTGTAACATATTGTCTTTGATACCTAGTTCTTGGAGTTTCTGTATTAGCTTACGTCTCCAAATGCTATTGTATGTCCACTTGAAATCTCCAAATACTGTTATTGTATCTTCTTGTCTATTGAATGATTCCTTTATATTCAGACTTAATCAAATAATTTGTTCACTGGTTGAATGGTGTTTTGTGAATCCTGCTTGTGATTTGGATAATAGATTGTGTATTTCCAAAAACCAGTTTAATCTTCCTGTAATCATTCTTTCCATAATTTTGGATTAGTGACTGGTCAGTAATTGTTTATATTTTTCACTTTTCCAGGTTTTAATACGGGCATTACGATGGCTTTTATCCTGTTTGCTGGGATTGGAGTGTTCCACATATGGTTGTAAAAGTTGAGCAATGTATTTATGACTTTCGTACGTAATTTCCTTCTAAACTCAGGATGTATGTTATCTGGGCCAAGAACTTTATTGCATTTAATTTTATCAATAGTTGTATTTAGTTCTGCCATACTCCCATTCCAACAAAAAATATTAACAGATGTTAAATTGCCATTTTTAATCTGTTGATTGGTTTTTATCTCTTTTTGCATTATATTTTGTTGGTTTTTTGTTTTGGGTTTTTACTTGCAGTGAAGTTGATATTAAAATTGATGCTATTTTTAAATCATCAGTAATATTGTTATTTCTATACATAATGGGTTGTTTGGATATACTTTCCTTTTGTGTTGTAGATATATATTTATAAACTTTATGAACATCTTTTCAGTAACCCAAATTTTGTATAAATGTGTTGAATAAATTTCTTTTTGCATTCATTATGCTTCTTCTGAAAACGTCTGCCTTATTTTTCCACTCTATCTTTTTTGTGTTCAGCATTTTTCCTGACTTCCACTCTTTCAGTTTTTCCAGCTCTTTCATCCAGAAAGGTTTGTGTGTTTCAACTCAACCTCTTAGAATGTACTTCTTTGCTGTTTGAATTAGTATGTTACATAATTTATTGATACTGTCAGGTGATTCTGAATTAAATTTTATCTCACATGGTAGTTTTTGCTCTAATTCGTCTTGAAACCCCTTCCAATTTCCTTTTTTGAAGTTCCACTAATTTTTCATTTGTATATTCCTTGGTATCTTAATCTGAAGTTTAGTGTTTACTATTGTAACTCTGTGATCAGAGCCTAGGCTTTCTGATATTATTTTGTTTGTTCTGTCAGCAATTCAAACATTAATTCTATTCTATTCTGTTTGAATTAAGACAGCCTTCTACTATTTTACCTGCAGTGTTTATATTTTTATATCTCCACGATTTTGAGTGGGCATTGAAGTCTCCCATTATAATGGTTTTATTTGTTATTTCTATGTTACTTAAATCTGATTTATTGTTTAGTAGGTTATAAATGAAATAAACAGTGAAATGTTGTTTATTTTTCCAAACATCTATTCTTGCAATTTCTGATCTGTCTGACTCCTGCATTTTCTTTATGATTTTGAGTTTAGATGTTATGTTTTGTTTAACTCCAATTAAAATTCTACTTGCAATTTGTCTTCTTTTGGGTAATAATTGAGTAGTGTACCCATTTAACTTATATTTACTTTTATGTTCTTCTAATATACTGGCTTCCATGATTGTAAAAACATCTAACGGTTGATCCAAAAGACTGAACCGACTGCACTGTGTTTTGTCTGTACGGGTCCTCGGCACACGTTGCTGACTGCCACTGTCATAGAACAGTATGGATGAAACCATACAACATTTTTAAACTAGTTTTAAAGGCTTTACTTATCAATGTTATTAAAGGAGATGCTAAAACTGGCCACTGTCATTGTCCATACAGTTTTGGTACCTCTTTAGGAAATCATCCATCACTCGCCGTAGTTCACGTTGAGAAATACTGGCAATATCCTGACAGATATTTTGTTTCAATTCTTCCACGGTGTGTGTGTTTGTCTTGCACACTTTATGCTTTAAGTTACCCCAGAGATAGACATCGCAGGGGTTTAGATCGGGGGACAGAGGGTTCCACATATCTCTGCTAATAATTATGTCCTGAAAGACACTTTCAATTGTTCTCTTTGAAAGATTGGCTGTATGAGCTGTTACAGAGTCTTGTTGAAGAAAGACAAAATCACACTCCCTGTCGGTTAATTCTCTAAAAAAAAAGGGGGGGGAGGCCAAAATTGTATTCACAGATACACGGGCCTCAACTGTTGAAAAAAATTGGGCCTATAACTCTTTCTCCGCTAATGGCGCACCATACACCAATTTTTTCATCATAAAGGGGTATTTCCTGAACAGTTTTATGTTTCTCAGAACTCCAATAGTGATTATTTTGTGTACACACATCCATGAATGTGGAACCAAGCCTCATCCGTGAAAAATATTAAATGTGAGTCAATTTTGCCATTGTATACACTATTGAGAGCCCTCTCACAAAAAATTGCACCTAATTACAGGGTCACCTGGTTGAAGAGCATGTGCCACAGTTATTTAAATCATTTTAACTTCTGCAGTTTAGTTGCTCTTTGCAAAGAGCCATAAGAAATGCCTGCCTGTTGTGAAAGAAGCTTAAGCGATTTTTGGGGGGAATGCTCCAAGCGATGACCGATGTCATCTAATGTTTCTTTGGTAAGAACCGTACGCCATCTTTTATATTTCTGAGCCTGGACACTTCTTTTGGCTTGAAATTTATTGTAAAGTTTATGGATTGTTGTACTGCCTGGAACTTCTACATCACACTCTCACTTGGTGAGCTGAGTTAACACATACAAATCATAAATAAATACACACTATGCAGTAGAAAACAAATGCTGAGCCATAATACACTTTTTGACTAAGTACAGAACAAAATAATAGAGCACACTAGTAATAACTCAACACGATATCAACGCCAGTTCTATACTACACTTTCAGACCAGAGAAAAACAAGCCTTCTGCATAACCTTGTGCACATCAGCTGCTGTTATCGTGTTTCCATGTGCACAGTGGAGAAACACCACACAGCGGTTCTTATGTTTTTGGGTCTCTCTGTATATCTTTTTCATTAAGTGTTTTGTGGAGTTCAGTTTTCTTATCATGGCTTAGACCTCTTCTATTCCATGTGTATGTTAAAGGTGCTTTTGAAGGAGAAAGATTTTGCAATACATACAGAGGACCTATTAGAAGAAATAGTCCCGTACAACAAGAGTTTTTGAAAAAAATGTCTCTTTGGTGAAAGGTTTGGAGAAAAACAATACCTAGTTCTCAAGCATTAAGTCCCCAAACTTTCCAATCAATGATTAACACATTGGATGCCTTTTTAATATTAATTCCATATGTATTTGAGCATTACAAAATTGATTACTTACTGGTGAGTAAATTTTAAAGTGATAGCTTGGAAGAAAGGTTTAGTATGTATTGACAGTTTAATGGAGCAAACTGTTACATTAGTTTTATGCAACTTCTTGGAAGAGAAAGAAAATTGAGATTTGAGGATATGATATTACTGAGCTTTCATAATCATGATGTCCCATTGAGAACCCTACTTCCTTGCTCTTCTGGCTTTGAAAAATGTGTGAATATTGGGAAATATTCTGAGATTTTGATGCATGGGTTTGAAATCTCAGATATATCTGATTGTGTTTTGCCTGTACTGATGTATATAGCTAATTATGGAGTGAATAAGGAACTGTGTTTAAAATAAAAATATTTATTTGTAATATTTGAACATCATGGTTAAATACTGTCACCGCGCCCGCCGCATCTAATTGCCGACAGCAGCAGTGTCACGCATCGCATTATTGTCGGCACTACCGCAAAGGAGCCGAAGGAAAGAGACAGAGAATGGCCGCATTGTTGGGGCGCTTGCCGAAAGAGAGAAAATGATAGAAGCTTCTGGAATCTTCCTCTTTGTATTCCACCGAATAACTGAACTTTCCAGAATAGTGCCTGGGAGATATAAATAGCGGTAAAGTGCGACAGGAGTCAGTCAGACGTATGTGAAGGTTGAGGAGTCGTGCCGACGGAGAAGGGTTAGTTCTTTGAGTTACGAGTTCGGAGCCGTGTTGTTGGTGAATGGAAAAAGACTTTCTTGCTGTTGCAACGAGTGTACAAAGTTACTGTTTACGGAAATAAAAGTGTTTCTTTATCTCGACTACATCTGTCTTCTTTACTTCACACCCACACAACAAAAAGTTACACTGGTGTCAGAAGTGGGATCCGTCGAATTGCTTCTAGTTTCGTTACATCGTCGTTAGAAGTTGCAACGTTAGAACCAAGATGGAGGGAGATTCGGAAACCAGGATGATGGCAATGATGAAAGAATTATTTGCCAAAATGGAAACGTCATACGACAACCTCGTTGCCAAAATGAAGACAAGAAACGACAACCTCGCTGTGAAAATGAAGACGGCAAACGACAACCTCTTTGCCGAGCTGAAAGAAGAAATAAAGACGAGAAACAACCTCGCTGCCGAGCTGAAAGAGATGAAGACGGCAAACGACAACCTCGTTGCCAAAATGAAGACGAGAAACGACAACCTCGCTGCCGAGCTGAAAGAGATGAAGACGGAGCTATCGGCGAAAATTGACGGCGAACTGATTGGCATGACGGAAGACGTGGAAGAACTCGGCGAAAAGGTGGAAGACCTCTGCCAGCACGTGGACGTCGTGGAGGACGACGGGGAACGTCTTGGCGCCCTGGTAGTAAGAGTTGACGAGAGCGTCAAAGTACTGGATGCCAGGGGCAGACGGAATAGCGCGGAGCCGGGGAGGGAGCACCTAGTGGCCGAGGCGACAGTTGCGCCCGTTTCGGATGATATGAGGGAAGACGTGGAACAACTCGGCGAACTGATTGGCGTGAGAGAAGACGTGGAACAACTCGGCGAACTGATTGGCGTGACGGAAGACGTGGAACAACTCGGCGAACTGATTGGCGTGACGGAAGACGTGGAACAACTCGGCGAGCTGATTGGCATGACGGAAGACGTGGAACAACTCGGCGAACTGATTGGCGTGACGGAAGACGTGGAAGAACTCGGCGAAAAGGTGGAAGACCTCTGCCAGCATGTGGACGTCGTGGAGGACGACGGGGAACGTCTTGGCGCCCTGGTAGTAAGAGTTGACGAGAGTGTCAAAGTAATGGATGCCAGGGGCAGACGGAATAGCGCGGACCCGGGGAGGGAGCACCTAGTGGCCGAGGCGACAGTTGCGCCCGTTTCAGATAACGAAAGTGTACGTCTCGGGGAAGACAAAGGGGCAGTTCAGGGACGTCGTCGAGGATCCCCTGGAGGAGTGTGTCGGGTACGTAACCAACCAGGATATGACGTGGAGGACGATCAGCAGGGAAGCGCACAAGCAAACGAGCATCACGCGAGAACCGACTTGGCGTGTGACATGGGGGGACCGTCGGAGCCATCCAATCACCTGACGCATAGTGCCGTGAACGGAAGAATGGTGGACATCATCTTGGACGGCAGGATACAGGAGAGGCCGTGCCGAGCACGAGCGAACACGAGTGCAGCGGTGGACGCGACTCGCGCGGATGTGGTGGGGTTTGTTGCCGGACCCATCGGAAGCAAGGTGGCTGAGAAGGTGCGCCAGAGAGGTCGGCGGACATGGTACCCAGCGAGCCGTTTCCAAGTGCGCAGGGTGGCCCGCCAACACACCAGGAAGAAGGGCAACTGGACGAGAGACCGTCAAGACCGGCGGTACTGTTGCAGAATTTCGAAGCAGGATGGCATACATCGTCCTACCCGGACCAAGGGACACTATCCAACAGCGATACCTAGGATCGTGCCTCCTGGAGAAGAGGTTCGATGGGTTAGTCCACCAGGGCGCAAGGGAGTTGCCGCAGTGATAGTGCTGGTCGGGACGACCAGCTCTGAGGAGGGAGCAGTGTCACCGCGCCCGCCGCATCTAATTGCCGACAGCAGCAGTGTCACGCATCGCATTATTGTCGGCACTACCGCAAAGGAGCCGAAGGAAAGAGACAGAGAATGGCCGCATTGTTGGGGCGCTTGCCGAAAGAGAGAAAATGATAGAAGCTTCTGGAATCTTCCTCTTTGTATTCCACCGAATAACTGAACTTTCCAGAATAGTGCCTGGGAGATATAAATAGCGGTAAAGTGCGACAGGAGTCAGTCAGACGTATGTGAAGGTTGAGGAGTCGTGCCGACGGAGAAGGGTTAGTTCTTTGTGTTACGAGTTCGGAGCCGTGTTGTTGGTGAATGGAAAAAGACTTTCTTGCTGTTGCAACGAGTGTACAAAGTTACTGTTTACGGAAATAAAAGTGTTTCTTTATCTCGACTACTTGACACCCAACCAAAAGTCACAATACTGACAGAAGTGGAAATATCTCTGCCAAAAGAGTTCATTCTGGAATATGATCAGGGGATGTTACCAATTCCCAAAGAAAATGCTCTTAGAGCAACAGGTTTAGCTTTGTTTCTGTTGAAAAAAATTCTAGAACTGAATTGAAGAGGTGGCACTGCATGTGACTTTCATCTTGTAGGCCCCAACAGTTCTTAGAAACTCTTGGAACAAAACAGTGTCAAGCAACCAGGAGACCCAGATTAGCACGGATTGTAGCATAGATTATGTAGTGATTGTGAAGAATATCCCAGTGATTCTGATGTAGACCCTGACAATCTTCCGCCCAGCGTGTGAAATTTCCTCTGAATATGGAAGTGAGATAAGTGTTGCTTGGCATCATTTTGATCATAACAAAAGCTTCTGCCATTGTGGCTGGGGTTATGTAGCTTATTAAGTCATTAGGTTATGTTTTAGGAACTGTTATAACCAGGGCCTGAATTTGTATGTGCAAAAAATTTTAAAATATTTATTTTTCATTTAACAAAAATTTAAAAAATATTTGGTAAAAATTTAAAAATATATAACAAAAACTTCTTTAAATTACACCAACACCTAACATAACATAAAAAAGTTAACTCACCAATTGATCCTAATCATAAGATGTGGAACACTGATTGGAATTGCAGTGAACGACTAACATCTTCTCCAAATTCTCCATCAGAAATCTATGCCTGTTGTCTTGAAATAATGCCTAATATTTAGAAAATGATCGTTCTGCATTGCACGATGTTAATCATGCATATTTGCAATGGGGCATATTACTAACATCCACACCATCAACTTCACTTGTTCCTTGGCCTTCCAAAACTAGTGCTACTTTGCTAAAGGTTTTGTAACCTGTATTTTTGTGTAACAAATCCCAAATTTTTTTCTTTAAGACTTCAGCTTTCAAATTTAAAAGAGTGTCCAGTTGTCTTGCAATGCACTCTATTTCTTTAACTGCATTACTCAATAAATCTCCCGAAGTCTCTAGTTTCATTATAGAATGAGTCAAGAACCCGAAATTGGCAGATATGAAAGCCAGGTCACATTTTATATTGCTGTCTTTTACTACATTTTGAACAACATCAATTAAAGAAGCATTGTCTGGGTCCACTTCATTTACTGCAGATACAAATGCTTCAGAATTGTCTGCTTAATACATTACTGCACTTAGCCAAGAGCCCCAACGCATGGTTATGGGTTTAGGAGGCAGTGGGAGATCAGGATTTCTTTCTTTGAAAAGTTAAACTCTAGTTGGTGATTTTACAAAAAAAAATTTCCAGTTTGACACTAACTAGCCCACTTCTAGATAAAGTGTTCAGATTTTGTCATACAGTTTGTAGAGTATGTAGATACATGTCACATGAATCATTTTAGGATAATATACACAAAGAGCTTTACCAGCCTTCTTCATATATATGCACCATCGGTTATGAAAAGCAAAACATTGTCATGCTACACAACATGTGGTCATAAGATCTGCAAAGCTTCATTGAACAGCCTAGCAATTGAGATGTGATTTGTGACTGACAATTGTCTAGAAGCTACCAAGAAGTGTTTGGAAATTTTTTTATCATTTTCCAACATACTACTACTACTACTACTACATTTCCCACTTTTCTAACACCAGCAGAATCACTAGTTTTGTCAATGCTTGCCCAGATCTTTTTATTTTCAATACTGATCTAATGCGTTGTAAGGTTTCATTATAGCGCTTCAGGAGATAATTTTTCCGAAGAGTTGATTCATCAGGAGTGCTTATATCCATATACCTGGCAAGGAACTTTTTGAATTTGGGATTGTTCACCTTATAAAGGGGTACATCGGCTGAAACAAGTGCTTCACATAAATCTGAATAATACTGTGAATTTCTTTTAACGTTAAATGTGGATGGAGTAGGTTCTCCTATAAGAACTTGCTGCAAGGAAACATGGGAGGAAGCTGTGATGTGTTTATTTCCTTATAAATGTTGTATTATGTGCAATCGTAGATCTGCACTTGCACATTTCCCACAAGGTTGGCAAAATAATATCCTACTGTCAGTGGTAAAAGTGTTTTCAAACTCCAGTACATATTTCTGTAAATGTTCATGCACACTTAATTTAACTATTGGCATGTTAAATCAAAATAATTCACACACCTAAGATCACAAACATTTAATATTTAAACTGGATCCTGACTGAAACAGAAATAGATACGTAGTTATGAACTTACGAGTGAACATTGGGAATTCACAGAGTTTATCAAGGTCATTCCCTGCTCCTTTTACTGTGTGAAGGATAAGGTATAAGGTGAGTGCAGAGCGTTTTGAGATAATAATATTGCAGCAGATGTTGTGACATTTATGTGCTAATGCAGTTCTTGCATAGTTTCTTTCTTGGTTGCAAAAGAAGTATTAAAATATGTATTTATTACAAAAAGAGCAGAAATATTTTAAGTAAAGTTATGGAAAAATATACAAAATATGGATTTATTACAATTTCGGAAATATTTATTTACATAATTTTTGTTGTGAAATGTGTGTTAATGTGAAATAGGATTTTGAATTTTTACTTGTAGACTCTCAATCAGGATAATAAGCTTTGTTTTAGGAATGTACTTCTTAGGAAAAAAAAGATGCTTTTACATTCAAGTCCAGGCCCTGGTTATAACACACTCTTGGATCTATAGCTAGTGGCTTTTTCAGTTCAAAGTTTACTCTGGTTAGTTAGAGGCCTTTGTTGACCAAAATTCTCAAATATGCATTGTATGGCTTGGCACTGTATTGCTCCAATTTTAAATATGTTGCTGTCTATCATTAATGATGAAAGGTTACATTGTCACAACCAGAGGTTTATTTGAGTAGCAGAAACAAGTGCATAATTTTGGAGCACTGTTGTTAAAGTAATCGTTATTAGTTACATAGTACAGGATACAGTATTTGTATTTCTTGTACGAAGACATGGTGTTTTCCATTGTTTAGGATACCCTAGGTCATTCAAGGTCACCGTTACCTTTGCCTGAGAAAGGTCCGAATTCTAGGAAGAGAAAGAGACATGTTAATAAGAAGATGAAGAATGAAGGAAGCGAGTAAGTCTGGAAATGTTATTCCTGGAGCAAAAGTTGGAGAGTTGTGTTGTTGCCCTCTGAGAGAACAACACATATTGTCAATATTTAATGGGTTTTGGATCTCGCTGATTTTGATATGCAAAATGTTTATTTATTGGGATGTATTAAAGCTATTTCTGTAAAATAGAGATGTAGAGTACCTAAAGGTGAACCAAGCTACAAACAAAATGGCATTATTTACTGAGTGAAGACTGATGGTGTAATGTGGTGAATCTGTAAGAAGTCATTCATGAGTATTTATGGTCTGCAGAACCACCAAGAAAGTATAAACAATATAATGAAGAGAATAAAGTCGAAGGCAAGCACACCTCTTACAGATAAGAGAGGAAAACATAATAACAGGCCTGATTGTGCTTCAGATGAAGCTGTAGCACTAGTTCACCAGCACATTAAAAGTTTTCTAAAGTATCAATCACATTACAGTCAAATTCAAAACCCCAACAGAGTACTTAGGAAGTAATATGGACATTAAACAAATGCATGACTTATACTTCAAATCTGCTGCTGGAAAAAATGTCCCAGCTGTGTCAGAGGATAAATACAAACAAATTTTTTGTGAAGAGTACAATATTGGCTTCAAACTCCCTCCCTCAGACATCTGTAAGACGTGCGACTCCTTACAAGTGAAAATAGATCATGGTACCGAAAAAGAGAAAAAAAAAATCTTCCAAAAATGAAAAGGAATTCCATCTCCGGTCTGCAGATGCCCTGAGAGTGAAGATGTTTGAATACTGTGAGTTAGCAAAAGAAAACTCTGTGTTCATGTAATATGTCAGTTTACAGCAGACCCTACCAACACCTAAACTTCCATGTTCACAAGCATTTTATCGATGGAAATTGTAGACATATGATGTGGGAATTCATGACTGTGGTAAAAACTTAGGTTGCATGTTTTTTTGTGATGAGAATATTGTAGAAGAGGCAGTGACAAAATGGGTGGTGCAATTTTGAAGTATCTGAGAACAAACACTGTCAGTGCTAAAAAGCTTGTGACTTTTTCTGATAACTGCAGGGACCAGAATAAAAACTGGAATATTATGACACTCTGGTCTTATTTGATTCATGCTAAATGCTTTAATGAGATTGAACACTGGTTTTTAACATCTGGCTGCACATTCTTGCCATCAGATAGAGACTTTGCCAAAATTGAAGTACAATGAAGTCAACCGAATGTGTCGACCCTGTCGACTGGAAACATATCATTAAAGAATTTGGGAGAAAGAATAAGTTCAATATAACAGACATGAAACAAGACAACTTTTATGACGTGGTTGCACTAAAAGTTGAACTCCTGATAACCAGTAAAAAACATGTGTAAGTGCCATGGAATTTAAATTCACAGACATGATTTGTTTCAAATTTGATACAAGTAATCCATGATTTATCAAACTAAAAACAAGAGTGAATATGGATTTTGAAGACTGTAATGTACAAAAAAGAGACAACACCACAATGCAGATTTGAAAAAGAAGTGCACTACTGAGCGAAAAGTAAAGACAAACAAACTTCAAGATTTGTTGAAACTCCTGGACTATGTCCCACTTATCCATCACCAGTTTTGTACCAGCCTGATTCCTGACTCTGAAGACACTAATGAAATTGAAGTGTAAGAAAGGAGTAGCTGGTCTGTTAATTTTATTGTTATGCATGTGCAGTTGTAAGTTCCTAAACTCCATATTTTGAAAAGCACATCGTAGTGAAAAGATACAGACCTTTTTACTTTCTCTACTGGTAAGTAGAGGAAGTATTGTATTCCACCCAAATATTCGATGTCGAGATTTCACCGGAAATATATGTTTTGAGATCCCCTGAATCCAAAAAAAGCATTTTTAGAAAATGGTCCGTGTGTGTGTCAGTCTGTGGACAGCATAACTCAAAAACGAAAAGTCGGTTAAAAACCAAAGTTGGTATTTAAGTTTAATGTCTTTCAAGGATGTGACACGAAGATTTTGAAGAAAATAGCCCCACCCTAAACTCACCCTTTACATGGAAGATTTTTCAAAAAGTTTGATTTTCTTGAAAATGGCTAATGATTTTGATTAAAATGCCATATGCTTGAGATATTTGTATGACAAATGAAATGTATATCTTGAATTTTCTGGCTATAGCCCCTGTAGTCGTATTTACTCTGGACGACTTTTGCATAACTGGTAAACCATTAGAGATAGACCAAATCATACTATACAAAAAATGTAGATCGTGCTAAAATACACAATTTATATCTCAATGAATTTTCTTGTAGGGTGAACCATTTCGGAGATATTCCTCGTTTTGTGTGTCACTGTTGGAAAACTTAGAACTTTCGTGAAATGGATCATCGCTGTTCATTTTTTTATATGTTAAGTGTGCAAAGACAACAGAATCTCAAACATTTGACTATCGCACAAAGCCTACTGTATTCTAATATTCCCCTTGCACCTACAAGGAAATAAGCAATAAGATAATTTGTACAAATGTGTATCTCAACTAACAAGAAAGAAGATATAGGAATAAGAGTTTGTAAGGATGGTTAGTTCAAGAGTAGAGAAAGTCATGCGAGTGCAACACATCAGATTTTTCCATGATGGTTTTGTGATGATTTCAATAAGATCCACCAAGATTTCACTGCTACCAGTTTAAATATTCTTGGTGGAAATGTTATTTTAGCTAAAGTTTGGTGTTAGTTTTCATTTCTGATTAAAATAGTTGAAACTATCAGACATTGTTTCATTGTTTAAAAAATATTCTTAAGGTGTCACTCCTGTTGGGGCAATAAAATGCCAAGCCACAGTATTCTGTGACATGATATTAAAAGTATTGACTTTTGATCCTACAAATAGCAGCCCAAAAGAAATTATGCCTGCAAATCACATACAACAAATATTAATGAACCTTTCATAGCTATTAATACATCATTCCCATGAATGGTAAGATTTTACAATTTGAACAAACTTTCAAACTGCTCTCCCTTAAAATTAAGAAAATGTTGCTTGGCACTTTTTTGCCCCAAACCCTTCAATTCTGATATGTTTCTTGGTGATTCAAACCAGTTTTCAATCTTAAGTAAAATGTGTTGCCTAAAATTAGAGGATTGTGAATTAGAAACCCTCAGTGTGGATTATGAGTGCACCTGTAGAAGTACATTAAGAGTTATGTTACAAAGTATAATATTAAGGTCCTGCAAAATTGCAGTAAGCATTCTTACTAAAGAGTACGATGATACTAAGCTGAAGAAACTAAAAACTGTATAAGCTATACAGTACTCTTTAGTAAGAGTGTCGCAGTTTTGCAAGACATTAGCAGTGTGTATATTAATAATAATGTGAAGGTGTTTACTACAAATGTTTATTTTTGTAACCTATCCCCATCCATTATCATACTTCACTTCAGAGTGTGTTTTGTGTTGGAGATTACTATTCAGTAATTTAAAGTGCATTATCAGTAGCTCAAATGTAATTTTTCTAATGCATTCAGATGAAGCGGTTATTGCTTAGATCTTCCTTTTAACAACAGTTTTACTACTCATATTTTAAAATTTACAGTTGCAGTGTAGATAGTGGTAATTAAAATAACTAAGAAGAGCAAAAAATAAATTTTAGAACTGCAATTATTTATAGGGTCTGGGCTAATTTATGCAAAAATTCAAATTATCCATTTAATTCAAAGAAATAACTTGTAAAAAGTATGTTAATAAATGAGGAAAAGTGTAGAGAAACCTACACATATGATATACAGAGAGAATGTAGAAGTTTCAGTAAGTATAGGAGATGTAATATACCTATATCTAATAATTAGTACATATATGAAACAGATACAATTTTGCATAATGAACACAACTTGTTATTCTGATAGTGCATTTGTAACAATTTAATATTTTTCTTTTGTCCAGCGAGAATCTCCTACCATATTCTAGCCTCCTCATGGGCACTGATCTACATTGCTTATGTCTTACTCGAGTGCCAAGGCCTGTACTTATCATTAGCTGTGTGAAAGACACTATATAAATGGGAGGAAAAACAAAGCAATGATTTGTGCAAGAAAACATTCTGGAGTTCCTACCCAAATTATACCTACCCAGTTGTCAGAATTTTGCATCTTCCTATTTAAAAAAAAAACACTACAATGCAAATTGTAAAAATATGATATTTTACAATTGAAAGCATCTCAAATGCATATGTTTTAATGGTTAAAGTATAACAAGACTATAACAGAAAAAAACATTAAAATACTTTGAAAGGTTCATAATATATAAAGGACTCCATATGGAATCATTGGGTCAGAAAGGGTAAATAACCCAGGTCACTATCAGTGAGACTTTGCTTAGCTCACAGCATCACTTCACTGGTGTAAATTAGTTCCAATTGTCACTGTCGCTTCTCTTTTCTTGTGGTGTAATAAAATACATATGATGCAGACTCTTCTTTTGGGCAGTTCACTTGCTGGCTAGTCAAACAGAAGAGGTCTTGGTTCCTTGGCAATAATAGCACTCACTGCAGGTTGCCACAGTCATCACAAAATTGCTTAGAGAACAGTACTTTTCATCACAACCAAAATATGCTTACTGACTCACTCACATACTCATTGACTTTGCAAGACTCACTTGCCTGACTCCTTACTAGAGCACTTGCTTGTATAACCATAGAAAATTTCCACAGAGCCCAGAAGATTCTAGTAATCTGGTGATAGCACATATCATGTTTACCTGCGTGACTGCACTACTTATCTGTTGACAGGCACTGACTTCCCAATGACCTTGTGCTATAGCTGCATTGTTGCAATATGTATCAATAATTTATTGTAATAGCATTAGCCCCGGCACTACAGCCCATGAAGAGCCAAGCCTTAGAGCCCAGCTGCTGCGTCCCCCACCTTGGCCCACTACAGGCATCATTGGTGGGGTGCAGTATTGGAAGGTGGTACGTGGTCAGCATCCCAATCCCTCCCGGCCAGTTATGCGGTCTTCACGACCTGGGGCTGCTACTTTTCCATCAAGTAGCTTCTCAATTGTCCCCCCGGGACTAACGAGGCTGAGTGCACCCCATGCCAGACCTCCCAGAGGGGATAAAGTCCCCATGCTGGTACTGGGGATCGAACCTGGGTTCTCCGCACCAGAGGCAGGTGCGCTACCAACTGCCCTACTGAGGCGGTCATTGTTATAGCATTAGCTATTTTAAAAATATTCCATGTTGATGTCTACATCATCTGACAGGCATGTTTGAAAGTTTCTGAGTATTCCTTTTTCTTTACATTACACGAGGCCTCTTATTAATAACCCTTAGTGCGACAGCTCTTTGTGGGCCAAGGCTTATCACCTGGCCGCTGTATCCCCCACCTCTGCCCAATACAGACATCATGAGCAGGGTGCAGAACTGGGGGGTGGTACGTGGTCAGCATCCTAAGCCCTCCCAGAGGCCTCCTATTTATTTACCATGGCTAAATATTTTGAATGCTGTTTCCACATGCTTTATGTAACAAAGGACTTACCGTAAAATAATTCCTAGGCAAAATTATGTAATAAATAATCTAATATGGATAGAAGAATCAGTTTAATATGAATAGTATATAATAATGGTGATATTTGAATCTTTTTTTGGGTAGAGTCATGCAAGTGTTTGTGGCAGATATTTTAAATTAATCATTAAAGTTTAATGCTAATTACAAAGGGTGATAGAATTTCAAAGACAGATACATGTTTGCACACATTGAGTGTGCTTGCATGTGCGAACTCAGAAACCTGTCATATGGAAGTTATTCAACATTTGTTATATTTTTACTTTCTCTATTATGTATAGTAAATAGGGGAAGTATTGTATTCGACCCAAATTTTTTATGTCAAGATTTCACAAAAAATATGTTTTGAGGCCTCCGAATAAAAAAAAAAGCAGTTTCAGAAAAAGGTGTGGGGGTGTGTGCGTGCGCGTGTCTCTCTCTCTCTCTCTCTCTTGTGTGGCGTGCGTGGGTCTGTGTATCTGTGAACAGCTCACTCAAAAAGGGAAAGTCGGTTAAAAACCAAAGTTGGTATTTAAGTTTAATATCTTTCAAGGATGGGACACGAAGATTTTGAAGAAAATTCTTCCACTCTAAACCACCCTTTACATGGGAAATTTTTTTGAAAATTTGTATTTTCTCGAAAATGGCTAACAATTTTGATTAAAATGCCATATGTATAAGATATTTTTATGAGAAATGAAATGTATATTTTGAATTTTCTAGCTATAGCCTATGTAGTCCTGTTTACTCTTGATGACTTTTGCATAACTGGTAAACCATAAGAGATAGACCAAATCTTACTGTACAAAAAATATAGATCTCATTAAAACACACGAGCTAGTCCAAATGCATTTTTTTATGTGGAGTGAACCATTTTGGAGATATTCCTTGTTATTTGTATGAGTTTTCCAATACTTATACTTTACTCAAATGGAAGGTCGTTATTCACTTTATCTCTTGCCATGCAAAGAGAACGGATGTTCAAAGCTTTAAATGATTTGACTATCACTCAAAGCCTATATATTCCCATATTCCCCTTGCACCTACAAGCAGATATGAAATAAGATAATTTCTGCAAATGTTTATCTCGACTCACATGAAGAAGATAGAGGAATAAGTGTTTGGAAGAATAATTATTACAAGAGTAGAGAAAGTCATGTGAGTGCAACACATCAGATTTTTGAAAGCTTTTAGTAGTCAATGTAGAGTAGCATCATAAATTGAAGGACTTGAACTTTTACCCTTGAATGTACATGCAAAGGAGGAAAAGTACCTTCCTGGAATTTAGTTTAAGAGAATGTTTTAACTGAAAATTTACAATTTAAAATTATTACAGAAAATAATTTTATTGCTGCAATGTACTACTGACAGCTTTTATTAATTCATTTAATTGTATGCCACTTGTTCCTCCAGGTGCTCTATTTCTCTTTTTAGCTTAATTTCTAGTATTCTGGTGTAAATTTTAAGTACTACTGAGGATAAGCACATAGCTCTATAGTTTTGACAGTTTATTGTGTTTCCCTTTTTGCGGACTGGAATTATATTTTCCCACTCTGCTGGTGTAATTTGTTGCTTCCAGGCTATTTGATTATCTTAAGCCATTTAATGACCTGTTTTTCTCCATACTTTATCATCTCTGGTGCTATTTCATCTGCTCCTGGAGCCCTCCCCATTCTTATCTTTCCTACTGCTATTGCAACATCCAATTCATCAATAATTTCCCCCTCAGTTTCCGATTATTCCTTGTCTTCTTGTTCTAGTACCAAATTATTTTCATTCTCTACTACTATACCATTCTCTTTAAACATTTCCTTATAGTAAGTTTCCCAAACTTTTAAAACTTTCTCCGTATGTGTAGCTAGTTTATTGGTTTTCTCATTCATAATATTTTTTAATCTTTTCCCTTGTTTGTTCTGCAACCTTTTATACTTAGCCAAAATTCCTTGTTATTGTCTTCAAAGTTTTGTACCATCTCATTTCCAAATTCTTCTCAGATTGTTGTTTAGATTTACTTACTTCTTCTTTAGCCTTATTTCTTGTTTCAACATACGTATTTCAATCTTCTCTTTGTTTTGTACTCATGTACTTTTTTCCATATCCCTTTCTTCTCTTTTAACTTTCCTTTAACTGGTTCATTCCACGATTTTGTTCTCTTATGATGTTCCTGCTGATCCGGTAGATATTCATATAAATTCAGGGGGGAAGCTACTTGAGGATCCAAAAGAAGAAGCAGAATGTTGTAATCTGTATTATACCACTATGATAAGCAGCACAATAAAAAATAAACAACAAAATAACACTAGCAAATTTAGGAGTAAATTTTATAGCATAAATATCCTTTTATTATGACTAGGGCTAGGAAGTTCATGCATTTGCATGTTTTTTCATAGGGGTTAAAAATGTATGCTTTTACATTATGTACACAGCCTTCCGACTATTGACAAATCACGACTGCTTAGCAAGTCATCTCTACAGAATAGGTATCTCAGCTTCACCAATATGTGTCCTGTGTAACGATCCAGCAGAAATGAACGAAGACCACTTGAAGACCTGTGAAGCATTAAGATCAGAAGAAACTACAGTTCAAAAGTATTGGAAAGCACAAATGCTAATGGCTTCATTGCCAGATGCAAGACACTAGAAAACAACAACATTATGTACATGAATTATGGAATTTTAAGTTATTTGGACGTGATTTTATGGTGCATATAACTGCATATTTTCTTGATTTTGATAAATGCATATTATTTCAATACTATAGCCTCTATATAGCATATTTTAATGATTTGTATGGTTTTTTTCCCACCTGGATAATATTTTTCATGTTGGTAGTGTTGCATATGATGATGTAATTCACGAGGTGGCGAGAAGCAATGCTGAGTCATGTTGTTATGCTGTGAATCCCCTGTTTCCATCCTTTCATTATATGTATGTGCGTAAAGAATAATCAGTGCAACGTTTTGAGCAGCATGATTATAGCAGCGCTTGCCTCTGCGTGGTCTTCAAACGTAACAGTGTTGTGAACTGGTTCCCTCCAAATTAAATTAGGCGTATAAAATGTTAAAAAGCTCTTCAAATGCCGAAAATAAAACCAACTTAGAGTACTAGATTAATTAATTTACAGAAAGAGTTTTCGGGTGATTTAATATCTACAGATAATAGGGCACTGTTTTGTGGAGCGTGTGACAAAAATATAGGGAGTGAGAAAAGATTTCAAATAGTTCACCACATAAATACAGCAAAACATAAGGAGAATTTAATCAGAAAACTCGCAAACAAATAACCTGTTCTAAAACAATTATTAGAGTGTTTAGGAAGTAGGGTTACTGAATTTTCCTATGACTTAGATAGATACTTTATTTCACTGCTTAGAGCATGGCCCGGTGGCAGCGCTGTCAATATAATATACAATTCTTTACAATATGATATACAATTCTTTACAATATGATATACAATTCTTTACAATATAATATACAACTCCTTACAATATAATATACAATTCCTTACAACATATATACAATCCTTTCATGCACTATGGTAATTTATACGATTTGAAGGGATACTTGTGCCAAGTATTTTAGCTGCTGATATTCCCTTGTTCAAAATTAATAATCCGATATTTAAAAACTTTCTTGCCAAGTGTACTCAACAACATGTGCCTGAAGAAAGTACACTGCGTAAGACTTAGGTAGGGCATTGTTACAATAACGCATTGTCAAATATACAAGATTTAGCGGATCAGTTTTGTGGTTGTCTGTTGATGAAACCTCTGATTCTGAATGCCATTCTATTGCTAATATAATCAGGGGTGCCTTAAATAATGAACAAAAGACTACAGCTTATCTCCTTAATATGTGCAAATTGTCGGCCACTGACAATGTAACTGTGACACAGTTTGTGATGGACTCTTTGAAATTACAATGCCCATGTGGAATCGAATACAACTGGTTGCTTTTATTTGTTACCTTATATGGTAAAATCAGGTAAAACTCTGAAAGATATTTTACCTAACTTAATTCATATAACTTGTTAGGCACACGCTCTTCATCGAATTTTTGAGATAATACGCGATTCTTTCCCACTGGTAGATAGATTTGTGTCCAGTACAAAGAGAATTTTTGTTAAATCTCCTAAAAGAGAGATCAACAGCACCTAATATCCGACTTCCTCCTGCACCGGTGTTAACTCGATGGGGAACATGGGTTGATGCAGTTTTATATTATGCTGAGCACATAGAAATAATCGAAGAGGTTGTTAATTCATTGGACTCGAACGATGCTTCATCAATACAAACTGTGCAAAATATTCTGCCAGGCAGTGGGTTAAAGAAGGATCTTAGTTTCATATCTGCCCATTTTTCTTTCTTACCAACAGCCATAACGGCATTGGAAGCTGTAGGATTTCCTTTGCATGAATCACTTTAAAAAACAATGTATGATCTAAATTCGGTTCCTGGTAGCATAGGACAAAAAGTGAAAGAGAACGTGAATTATGTAATTTCAAAAAATTCTGGTTATAAACAGATGTGCGATATTCCAGACATCCTCGAAAGAAAACCATCTGTCACACCAAGAGACTTGACTCTCTCTGTGAAACAGTTAATATCCTTTAAATATGCCCCTATAACATTTTGTGACGTGTAAAGAAGTTTTTCACGTTAAAAAAGTGTTTTGCTAGACAATAGACGACGTTTTACAGTTGAAAATTTGTGTAGTGTTGGTTGTGAACTGCAATTTAGCAGTTAATAGTAGCAGCGGGACCACTTCTGCTTCAACCTCTAAGGAATAAGGTAACTTTACTATTTACACTAACTCGTCTGCTGCAAAGGGACATGAACTGTTCTAATGAAATAGTGCATATTTCTTGGCATATTTTGAAGTTTTTAAGAGCATATCTGCATGCATATTTATGTGCTTTTTAGGGCATGAACTTCCGAGCCCTAATTATGACCCACAAACAAAAATGGAATGTCTAAAATTATTAACTCATTAAATCCAAGTAAGTCTACAGGATTTGATAATTTAACAAGTAACCATTTGAAAAATGTACAAATATTATTCTAGAACCATTAGTAGATATAGTTAATTCCTCTCTGGTAGAAGGATTTTCCCCTTGTGCTTAAAGAGAGGTAAAATAAAACCACTGTACGAGGCCAGTCTAAAAAGTATTTGACCTTAATTTTTGCTGCACAAAGTAGTGATGCTATGGCTGAGCCACTGTGCAAGGCAGGAGGAACCTTAATGCGCATACTTGAATTTTCTCACCGCGTTCACGTATGTCAGTCGCTGGCTGCAGGTGGCCAAGTGAGGTCTGTTATAAGTGTTTGTCGGATTTAGTTTTCTCGCAAGATGTTTGAATGAATTGAGCAAAGATACTGCATCAAATTTTGCCAAAAACTAGGTGATTCTCAAAAAGAAACACTGTAAAATTCAGCGGGTGTTTGCAGAAGATGCTATGGGAATAATACAAATTAAAGAGTGGTTCAACTGATCCAAAAATGGCCACATGTTGGTGGAGAGTGATAATTGTCCTGAGATGTCACAAACCACTCGAAATACTGCTGCTCTTGAGAAAGTGAGAGATCTGATACTGGGAGATCGACGTTTGACTGTATGAGAGATTGTTGAAGATGTTGGGATCAGTAAAGATTCTGCACATACAATTTTGCATGATGCAGTTCGGTGGAAAAGACCAGACCTTTGAAGGGCAAAAACCCGGCAGTTGCATTGTGACAATGCTCCAGCACATTCATTGCAACTGATTCAGACTTTTTTGGTGAAACATGAACTTCCGGTCGTTTGCTAACCTCCCTACTCTATGGACATGACTCCTTGTGACTTCTGGTTGTTTCCGAAACTGAAGATGCCATTTAAAGGATCCTGAGAGCAGAGAAGGGATAATGAGGAATATGACAGTGGAATTGAATGCCATCCCAAAAGAAGCTTTCCAGAATTGTTTTCAGAAGTGGAAGGAGTGGTGGGCTAAGTGTGTGAACACATAAGAGGATGAACTTTGAATGGGATTAGAGTCCCAATCCCATCAGGTAAATAATCTAATTTTCATGGTCATAGGTCGGATACTTTTTAGACATATCTCGTATAAAAAGCATAATCCTGTAGACAAACAACTACTGCCCAATCACCTACACATCCCCATTATCTCTCTATTGTTAACTGATGTATAGCATGGTTTTCAGAAAAATAAGTGTACAAAGTATGCTATAATAAAGAGAGACATTCAGTAATGTCATTAGTTTGGTTTATGATGGACAAATAATATCCAGAGTCCCAAATACAAAGTTTTTAACTATCTTTATTGATGATAAATCTCTTGTTCCAAAACCACATTAACATAATTAATTCCAAACTTAATAAGTCCACATTTCTCATGCGCCAACTCATCAATGTTACGTGTTCAAACAGTTTCTAATGTATGCTTTGCATTATTTCACTCATTGTTAGAATATGGAGCAGTGATAAGGGTATCTCTATCCAAAATATATTTCATGCAGATCTTTCAACTACAGAAAAGAGCTGTTAAGAGTTTTAGCTAGAATTAATAGCTTCAAATCTTGTAGACTACACTTCCAGCAATTTAAAATACTTCCATTATTTTTTATATACATGAATTATGTCGTGATGTATGTCATAAGGTCTAGTGAATCCCCTCAATTAAACAAGAATATGCACAGACATTTTACTCATAGATAAAATGACTTGTTTCTAAATTCATACAGGGGTACATTTGGAAATAAAAATATCATTCATGCAGGTTCTAAATATTTTAACTCAGTACCAACCAATGTAAAGGAAATGTCTAACAAAACGCAGTTTAAAAAAGAACTTAAGAAATATTTATTAACACATTGCTGTTATAATTCTGAAGAGTTTTTAAACCATAGCGTAAATTGTCATTAGATAAACCTGGTTGTTATTATACCCCGAAACTGATGAGACCCACTGCTATTTTTATGTGGTATGCTATGTATATAATTCATATTTAATTACATACTTTGTATGTAAATATGATTCATATTAAATTGTACATAACACCATTATAATTGTTATTCCTATTGTTGTAATTAATATATATATATATTACCTTTATAATTTTGACATGATGTACAATATACATGATTGTATACTCTGTATATTGTATGTTTGAAAATAATAATAATGATAATAATAATAGATACCTTTAGGTCAGAGAATTTTCTTCTTCATTGTTGTAACCGTACATATTTACTAACAAAAAAAAAACAAAAAAACACCAAGGTAATGGGAACAAATATGGGTACTGAAATAAACTGTTACAAATCCCTCTCATCAGAAGGTATGTAATTAAAAAACTAAGAAGCAATGATGACGATGGCGATGATGACAATGACGTCATGGCGACAACAATGATTTTTGTTACATATATTCTGATGATTGCCTCTCAATACATATTTGTATAAAAAAGTGAGGCATATCTGGTACGCCAGGCTACCTTAATGGCAGAGAACAACACGAGTACCAAATAACCTGCAGTTTTCAACAAGTAGGTATGTCTTGACTATCTGTCTGTCTGCCTGCCTGCCTGCCATGTATGTATGTAAGTACATATGCATATATGTATGCGTTCCAGACATGACTTATTTTTGTATGGGGGTACATATATTAACATAAACTGGAATAACATTCAATTCAAACATAAATATATAATTATACTTTTATTAATGTTTTAGTTTCTTTCATGCAGTGTCATCTGGGTGTGTGTATTATCTAGTCTGCTATAAAGATTTACAGTGGTACCAACCTCATTGACACAGGACATGAAAATAAAATCGAAGATTCCACATAACACTTTCGCATTCGTTACTCTGCGGTTAATAAGCTGATGAGTTTGTGTATCTTGATGTTGTCTTTGAGCATTTGTCCTATAACCTCATTTGCTTTACGTTTAATAGCAATTGGTATGGACCGACTTTTGTGTGTGTACAAGTAGCATTGTTGACCTTAAAAATGTGTGTGTATTTATTACACAGTCCAGGTTTAGAACTAAAGACTTACGTATTTTTCAATAAGCATGTCTTCAGCTGATTCTTTTGTATTAGATTTATGTTATAGGTGCTTTCTATCTTTTGGTCTGGTAGTATTTTAAACTTTCCTTCTTCCCCTTGTTCCTTTACTCATTGTTGACTTTTAATTAATTTAACTGGCAATCATTCCTTTGAGGGACTTAATATCCATTATTTCTATTTGGATTACCATCTACTTCTCCTGTTTCTTGTTCTTTTTCTTATTTGTATTTTTCTTCTTCATTTTCTGCATTGCTGTCATCTTCATACAGTATAACATTTTCAGCAAAAAATCTCTCTTTATACAGGATGTTGATGAACTACACCAAAATATTTTCAGAGCAAGTGGAGATCTCTGAAACAAGTAATTTTGGATAGGAGACTTATTTGGTTCAAATGTGGAAGTTACGGCTATAAGTTTCTAAAGTGCCAGTACGCCACTGCTAATGATAATACCACTTGAGTGCACAATACACGAAAATGAAGAGACGGTCGGAGCACTCTCTCTGGCACAAAGGTTATGACATTAGCTTTCAAGTGAAAGGTAAACGAGTTCGCGTCTCCTTCACTTTATTTTTTATTTTTTATTTTTTTTTCATTTTTGTTTTGTTTGGTTGTTTTATTATTATTTTGTCTATGGTTTCAATTCTTGTACAATGCATTTTACAGAGTAATTTCATCTTGTGAGTGCAATTAATTACAATTTCTTCTAATAAAGGTTGAATCCTGCTTAATACTCTCACATGCTGTACGTCTAAATGGGAGGAGGTTTAAAGGGTGAACAAAGTTACATAAAATGAAAAGTAAATGCAACTCTTTACGTCAGGTTTAAAGGAACTGCCTATTGTAATTTATGACGAAAAAAATATTAACCACATGACAGTAACCGAACCAATGACCTCTGGAACAATTGTTTTCAGCGTTACGGAGTGGGCCACCAGAACAGTTACACAAACACTACTAGAGTAGGCTATTGATGCAAGAAGGCAGTTAATCGCTGTTCAGTGATGCACTGGCAGATGATTATTTCGAGATTTGAGATATCTTTGAGGCATTAAATCTTGAGAATGCCAATAACGAGCTATTAAGTTTCAATATTTCTATACTCCGGAAGCAGTTTTAAAGACATTCTAACCCAATAATCTCACCCTTCTTGTTTAAACACCAACTTATCAGCATCTAATGTCAATTAGGTTTAACACAATTAACTGCGTTATGTTAAGCCGCAGACCATGCATTGCCTATCTCAACTTGCTTATGTTAGTCACATCTACAATCGCTGAAATTATTTCGGTGTAGGTCATTAACACCCAGTATATATCATTGCAATTTCTCTCTGTTTCTACTATATCTTCTAATAATTTAATTCCTCTTATATTTCCTCCTTCTGTAACCCTTAACTCATTTAATTCAAAATTTATTGTTGCCTGCCTGTCATCTATGCATGCTTTTATTAATGCCTGATATTTAACTCTATCTTTCTTCTTCCCTGTGGCCATGCTACAATATACATAAGTGACGTTTAAATACTCAACCTGGTGGGGGTGTCAACAGTTCTAGAAAAAGTTCTTCACAAACTACAGACATGCTAGCTTTGATGCCTAGTAACACTGTATAACTATAGTCCCATACCTTCAGTACAATCTGTGGTGGGTTAGTTTGTTATAAGAGCAAAGCGGAGTAAGTTCCTGGTCATTCACTTGTTTGTGCATGTATTTGCTTTGTGCTTGTCACCAAATCACCTTCCAGAGCATAAAATGATATGGTGATTAGTTTTCCGAGTTTTCATTGGTTGGGCTGGTACACAGGATTGGCGCTGATGCTAGTTCCTTGATTTTGTGCTCTCATGAAATTATTATCAATTTCACATTCAGTGTTCCCTTCATCGAGCTAGGAGTCGGGATTCAGTGTGCCGAAGTTTCTTCTATTCAAGTTCCTGTCCCCTTTTTGAGTATTATCCCTATAGAATCTTAAATGGTCTATTTGGCTGCTTCTCTGCTGACCGTATCGTGAATTTTGTCAGTGCTGTGGTATGGTACTGTTATAATGAGATCTTGTTTCAAAATTTCTGTTTCTTACGTCATCTACGCTGGTGTCTCTAGATGCCTTGCCTCTCATGTGATGTCATTGCGAATGTTGTGGATTGTCACGTCTGTGATATTCTTGTTGTGATCTTTAACTGTTATTATGCTCACTTTCCACTTGCAGACAATTATAGCACAGATTTGAGGTTATCTCTGAGTAGCTATTATATGCTTTGAATTCTGCCAATAATTCAATCATATCAGAGAAACCTGTAGGTTTTGCTACAATTAGATTATTTCTAATGTGTGGGGGATAGTGACATAGTGTGTTTATAAACTTTTGTTCAGATATTTGGGATTCAGGCAATTAAGCTTTGTTTGCAAGTTTTAAAAACAACTCAGTCATTGTAATTCCACACTTCGCTTTGTAACGTCCAGTTGCTAATTCAACTGTAACCCTGTTCTGAATGTCCAGGACCCCAAAATCTGCTTATAAATAGTTTCTAAACATGCTGTGAGTCTTATGAGATGAGGGTTAACCTTAACCACTCCAAAGCATTTGTTTTCAAGCAACATTTAACAATCATCATCCAAAATTCATTTGGAATCCTCTTTATTCTGAAGTAGTCTTCGAGTTCCCAGAGAAAAACTTTAGGATTATCACCAGATTCCTCGTTGAAGGAAGGTGGACTTAAATCATGAAACAAATAGCTCATGTGATACAATCATGGACATAAGTATTCATACAGCTACCAATAAAGAGGAAAATGTTTTATTTTGAAGATTTCCACATTTAAAAAAGCAAACATTTGTCAGTGATTGAGGAACTGCAGAAGGTCAAAATGGGTTGCAAAGGAAAGAAAATATGTTTAGTCCTAAGGGACATGATTGTTTCATTACATAAAGAGAAAAAAATCATTCTGAAATATCTTGCACCGTAGGGAGAAGTCATTCAATAGCGCAGAGTGTCATTAAACAGTTTAAAGAAACCCGCATGCTAACAAATGAAGAGAGAGTGAGTCGTCTACAAAAACTAAATTCTACTAGGAAACAAAGGCAGGTGATGAAAATGGTGAAGAAAAATCTGCAAATTGCCTCTTCTGAAATTATTGCATATGTAGAAGAATAGTATGGGAAGCATGTACTGTCCAGAACAGTAAGATGATTCATCAAAAATTAAATTATTTTGTTGTTTAACGACACTGTCAATTGCTAGGATCACATCAGCGTCACAGGTGCGCCAGAATTTTGTCCCACAGGACTTCTTTTACATGCCAGTAAAAGAGCTGTCAGTTTTAAGCACACTTAAAACCGTCGGTCTAGGCCAGATTTAAACCTGCAACCTTGGGTTCAGTAGGCCAACGTCTAACGATGATTCATCAGTCGTACTGGGTTTCATTCCAGGGTAGCCAGAAAGAAGCCATATATCAGCATGAAAAATCAAAAGAGCAGGTTAAGTTTTGCAAAGGAATGTGTAGGAAAGACCATGCATTCTATAAAAAAGTTTTATTTGCAGGTGAAAGTAAATATATTTCTTAATGATGGCCGAATATGAGTGTTGAGGAAACTGAATACAGCGTTAGATATTCAAAATTTGGAAGCAACATGGAGGTGGTGGTGCTATGCTCTGGGGATGCATGGCTGCTTCTGGTGTAGGAGAAGCATTCATTGAGGGAAATATGAACAGATATGGTTACATTGACATAGTAAAAGTCAATTTGAAGAATAGTGATGAGAAGTTGAATTTAGGTGATAATTGCTACTTTCAGATGAACAATGACCCAAAACGTACTGCAGATATTGTCCATTTGTGGTTGCTATATTACACCCCACACACTAAAAACACCTGCACTATATCCGGATCTCAACCCCATTGAGCACCTATGGACAGAGCTGGAAGACAGAATAAGATAACACCATATATCCAGCAAATCTCACTAAAACAGCTGCTTATGACAGAGTGGCATAATATTGATTCAGAAACAACTAGAAAACTTGTCCATTCAATGCCCAAATGGCTGAGAGAAGTAGTTTATAGAATATGTTGGCTTACAACGTATTAGGAAGATTCTTTTTAAATTGGTTGTTTCTATGTATGTACACATGCACAATAATGATATGTTCCTGTACTTATGTCCTCCTTAAAATTTAACCTGTGAAAAGAAAGATTTTATTTATTAATGTTGTTAGCTAATGCTGGATTTCTGACAATGAAGTCATTAATCCTCTTGCTCTCCAATATTTTTCACTGATGATATTGAAGAGAGTAATAGTAACTGCTTTTTAGAGAGCACCATATTTTTATGTTTTGGCAGTCACATTGCTCTCTCATAACCCCCAGAATGTCTGGAGGACCACACCGGCCGTTGGTTTACGGGTCTCACCGACCTGACCGGGAGAGTTATCAAAATAAATTCACTGACCATATCCTCTGATTACCAATCAGAGAACATATTACATGCCATGACAGGTCAGCATGTTAAGGGTTAATATTTTATAGAGAAATTAGAGAAATGGAGAGGTTGGAAAACTAAAGACTCCCTAGCCCTCGGGAACCCTAATAGCATCGGGGTCAGAAGAGAACAAGAGATGACCAAGGTAAGGTCAGATAGAAAAGTTACAGTGAGGAGCAAAACACCAGTAAGTGGAAGTAATGTTCTGCTCAGCTTGGGTACCTTGTGGTCGCTATTCACATATCCTCTAGACGGAGACCCCTGAGTCTAAATATAGAACATGCATGTATACATCAGTATAAATATTTGCATTAACAATAGACATACCTGTAAAATATTGATGCTTATTCTAATGAGAAAATGCTGCTAATATCCAAATTGCTTGCATCACTACTGTTATTGCTGGAATTCCTCACAGAAATGACAAGTTGTTCTATCTTTTCTTCCAAAACTTCATTTTCCTATGTTACACTTCCTATACCCTCTGTACGAATAGCCACTTACTCCCAGTTTTCAGCTTTTACTGCTATTAATGCCTCTTCTGCCAGCTTTATTACCAACTACACAGTGCAATCCTTTATATAACCCTTTACTTCAGCCCAAATTACTTAAATGGCAAAGATAAGGGGATAGCCTATTTGTGACCTTGTTCTGCAGCAATGCCATCAACTGTATAATCCTTTAATTGGGATAGGTACAGCCATGAAAAAAATGATTGAGCGCATTAATTCTAAGTTCCACATTTGTTGAAGCACAAAATATGTAAAAAAATGTAAAATAAAAATTTGTAACGGAACCCCAAATGACGTAATTCACCAACATTTTTACTTCTCATTGAAATATTATGCAGGATTTAAAATATGTAATTACATAAAAATCCAGGCTCTAATGATTACTATCATTTGTTGTGTATTGATCCAATTTCTTATTTTCTAGCACAACTTGCAGAATGTATATTTTTTAATTACACTTTAAAATCTTACTTCAATAAATAATATATGAAATTTGTATGTTAAGCTGATTGTGATAGACTGCACATGTATACATCATTGGAATTCATGAAAAATTATGTAAAACACCTGCCTTTATACTGTGCCTTACACATTTGCACAATGTAGATTTGTTAATTACACTTTTAATTACATGTTCTCAAGAAGCACACACTTTTAATACAATTTTAACACCCAGGCTGCAACAAAAATCACCTAGAATCCGACCGCAGTACCAACTACTGGAAATCCTAAAACGTGATCACAGCACTGCTTGACAGATCTAATTGTTAGCCTAAACTATCCAAAGATCAACAGCACATAAATTAACTAGTTAATTAAAAAGAGCATGTTCTGTCAGGTCCTATTGTGAATCCAAACTTTTCTCAAATCACCTTTATCACACACACAAAATGTCATAAAAATTGCTCCAGCCCTTTAGGAACAGTTCACTCACATACATGCAGACAGAAGAAATATGTTGTTGTTGGCTAATGCTGTATTTCTGACAATAAAGTCATTAGTCCTCTTGCTCTTCAATATTTTTCACTGATGGATGGGGTGCTAGAAGTGGCCGGGCATATTTAAAGGTGGTCTTGATTCACTTCCTCTTGCAGATCACATAGAGAACAGAGTGGTGAAGAATATATCCCAATTCTGTTCAAAGGTTTTGCCAGACAATCATGTCCCGTAATCAACCTGAAGGTTGCAACTGCTGTTTTTCGAGGATACTCAGGAATTACCATTTGAATGTTTGGTAGTTCCCATCTTTTATTTTTTGATTTTTCATAGTAATATTTTGCAATGATTTTTTTTTAATTCAGAGCTGCATAAAATGGTAGATTAACTACATTACCACTCAGTCCACAGTGAGCTGGTATCCACTGGAAGACTAGGTGTTTTTGAAGTGCTGTTAGGTGTGTAAGAATTTTCCAAAATTCTATAATAGTTTGGCTTTTTGGTGACAACTTGGAAGTAATTGCTATAATTGCTGCCCTGGAATCTGAGAGAATAACTGGTTGATGAAAATGTGAGATTCCATACAAAGATTTTGTAGGGCCATTCGAATTGCTTCAATTTCTCCATAGAATTATTATTTAGTTATGCCAACAAGCTTACTGTTGGTATTTTAAACACACAAACTGTGTGTGGGCAATGTTTGAGAGGTAGAATTGGAACTGAAAAATTCAATGCTACAGCTGGGATTTAAACCACAGACCCTCTGCTTACCAGGCAGGTGCTCTAACCATTAAGCAAGCTACTGTAAAACCTACCAGAATGACACAGCATTCTCCAACCAATTCGTATTTTTCCCAGTAAACCACAAAGGCAGTCTCACATCAGAGACAATTACCCCAATGGTGACTTACTGTTGTAAGTACTTTATGTCCCGTCATTAAATATCCTTCAGATGGTAATTATTATTTATTTATGCCAACAAAGTTACTGTTGGTGTTTTTAAACACACAAGTCATGTGTGGGCAATGTTTGAGAGATAGAATTGGAACTGAAAAATTCAATGTCACCGCCGGAATTTGAACCAGACCCTCCACTTACCAGGTGGGTGCTCTAACCAGTTCAGTTTCAATTCAACCTCTTCTGTATAGAAGTTTGTAATTCCATAACTTAAAGATTTGTAGTAGGAATAGAGGTGACACGTAACTCCAGCCTCTGCTCCATCTTGGTTTGATATCAGTGATCCATCAGTGTAAATATGGAGCCATGCATGTTCCGGAAATCTAGTACTGATTGTCTCTAATGCCAATAATTTTAGAACACTAGTTGGAGTATCACCTTTCTTAACTTCTGTCAGGTGTAAATAATACGTGATGTCTAATGTTTGTGTTGGATTGACTTTATATATGAAGTTTTCCGTTGAATTAGGAAGGTCTACATTCTTCTTGATGTCTTGAATTTTGGAAAGAAAGCTGTCCTAAGTTTTTAGTGTATGTGTAAAATTTCTCTTGTTACAGAAGAAATGTGTATATAAGTAAAACTTTTCAGGAAAGAACTACTCTCCCTGAGTATTTTGCACAGCATGATCATTCAGCAGATTGATATCGTATCCTACCTTTAATACATTGTACAGCTAAAAAAACAGTCTTTTGTAAAAGCACCATAAGGTGACAAACAGCTGGAAGGATAGGTATTTATTAATGTGGAACAATGTAAATTTAACTCCATTATATCTGCATGTTAATAAGGTGTGTGAAGTTCATATTGTGAACCTTTTTCTGAGTTTTGTGACTGGCAAATATTCAAAATAAGACATTTTAATTTGTATTTGACTGTAAGTGCGATTTTGACTGTGGGTGCGTACGTGGGCATGGGCGTGTGTGCGCGCATATGTTGTTTCAACATATCCTAATTTACATTATGACTTGGGCGAAGTGAGTCAGCAAGACCATTCTCCTGATGGTCAACAATATTACTACAATTGTCGGGTAAGTCAATATTTGTTACATTCTTATATCTATTTACATGTTGACTTTCTCTCACTTTATTTGCCTGTAATGCAGTTACAACCTGAGTCAATTTCCCTATATTCTCTTACTCGCTTTCAAAACTCTCCTGCATTTCTTTCATTTGAATATTTACTTCACCATTGAATTGATTAAATTCCTCATGTTGTAATTGCATCTCAGTACCCATAACCTTAACAACATTACTTTATTTTTTTTTTTTTTTTACTTTCTCTACTGGTAAGTAGGGGAAGTATTGTATTCCACCCAAAAATTTGAAGTCAAGATTTCACTGGAAATATATGCTTTGAGACCCCCTGAATCCAAAAAAAGCAGTTTTAGAAAAAGGTATATGTGTCTGTGGATAGCATAACTCAAAAACGAAAAGTCGGTTAAAAACCAAAGTTGGTATTTAAGTTTAATGTCTTTCAAGGATGCGACACGAAGATTTTGAAGAAAATAGCCCCACCCTAAACTACCCTTTACATGGAAAATTTTTCGAAAATTTTGATTTTCTTGAAAATGGCTCTAACAATTTTGATTAAAATGTCATATGTTTGAGATATTTTTATGACAAATGAAATGTATATCTTGAATTTTCTGGCTATAGCTGCTGTAGTCGTATTTGCTCTGGACGACTTTTGCATAACTGGTAAACCATTAGAGATAGACCAAATCATACTGTACAAAAAATGTAGATCTTGCTAAAATACACAATTTGTGTCTGAATACATTTTCTTGTAAGTTGAACCATTTCGGAGATATTCCTCGTTTTGTGTGTCACTGTTGGAAAACTTAGAACTTTTGTGAAATGGATCATTGTTGTTCATTTTTTTATATGTTAAGCTTACAAAGAGAATGGAATCTCAAAGCTTTAAAATATTTGACTATCGCACAAAGCCTACTGTATTCTAATATTCCCCTTGCTCCAACAAGGAAATAAGCAATAAGATAATTTGTACAAATTTTTATCTCAACTAACACGAAGAAGATATAAGAATAAGAGTTTGTAAGAACGGTTAGTACAAGAGTAGAGAAAGTCATGTGAGTGCAACATCAGATTTTTTATTGAGGAGTATCCCAGAGTACAATTGGTTTCCTTCATCCCAAAACGATCTTCTGCCTCTGCAAGTCCCTGTCCATAGTATCTTCCTCCTTTAACCCCCTTCTCTCCATACTCCTTTTCACCCCATCCATCCAGCATTCCGTAGGTTCACCTCTTCTTTTCCCTTCTACTTTCCAATTTAGAATTTTTTTTGGGTATTCGGTCCACTGATATTTTAAGTACATGTTCATACCATTACAGGCATCTTTCTTTACAATCTCCAAAATGCTTTTGTCAACTTGCGTAATTTCCCTTATTCTATTATTCTGAATTTTATCTTTCCTGGATTTTCATGCTGTCTCCAAAAGTCCATTTCAAATACTGTTAACTTGTTTGCTTGTTGTCTGCTTATGGTCCAAGTTTCAGCACCGTATAATGTACTTCGGAATAATGCCTGATATATTCATTTTTTTGTTCTGTGTAAAATATTTTTACTCCATAAAACTGAGTTGAGCATTTCTATAATTCTCAGTTATTCTTCTTTGAATCTCTAAATTTGTTGTTGCATTCTTTTGTATTATAGACCCAAGATATTTAAGATACTCAACATGTGCTATTTCATCTATATTGCATATAAGCTTTTCTTCTAAATCCATTGATACATATTCCGTTTTATTGAAATTTATTTCTAATTCCCATATCCTGTACTCTTCTACTAATTTTCTGAGCATATATGATGCATCATCTGTATCCTCGGTAATTATAACTTGAGCATTTTCAAAAAGTAGATTATGCAAGCAGTATGTATGAATTTGAATTCGCATGTATCAACACTTCTTAGTCCAGTTTTGAAGAGCTATATCAATGTATATTTTGAACAGTGTCGGAGATAAACAACATCCTTGTAAAAGTCTTTTTGATGTAGAATAATAATGCTTGTAAATGTTTTCATTGTCCATTTATGAAAACATTTACAAGGATTATTAAATATCAATTGAAGAAAGTGTACAGAGGACAAGAAGAACAGAGTGGTTTCACTCCAGGACAATCATGTATAGATAATGCATTTATTCTCAGGCATATGATGGAAAAATACCATGAGAAGTCAAAGTAACTCTGGGGATGATATTTGTTGATTTACTTAAAGCTTATGATAGTGTGCCAATGATATTATTATGGGATGTTCTGAAGAAAGCAGCTATAAATGACGAAGTTATTGACATTATAAAATCAGTATATTTGCAAAACAAATGCCAAATAGAGATGGGGCTCAAATTAACAACATGACTAAGACTATTAATTTCACCAGTAAGTTACCTTGTACTGCCCTAGTTTCCTCATATGTTTTCTCTGAATTTTCTATGACAACTATCTCTGCTTTATTTAATTGTATTCGTGCCTCATTCTATCTTCTACTTCTCCATATCTACCTTTTGTTTCTCTAGTTCCTCACCCTGCTACCTACTAAACTCATCTAGTTCTTCAGCTACTTCTGTTCTCATTTCTTCTATTACCTTTTCTTGCCCTAACTTGATTTGACTTACTAATTCTCCTGGTCTGACATCATCCCTACTTTCATTTCTGTTCTGCTCAATTCTTTGTGTTAGTTGATTTCCATTTATTTCCATTTCTTTTCTTCCCACTTCTGTTTCCTGTGCTAACCTATGTACATTTTTACTTTCTCTACTGGTAAGTAGGGGAAATATTGTATTCCACCCAAAAATTCAATGTCGAGATTTCACCGGAAATATATGTTTTGAGACCCCCTGAATCCAAAAAAAGCATTTTTAGAAAAAGATCCGTCTGTGTGTCTGTCTGTCAGTCTGTGGACAGCATAACTCAAAAATGAAGTCGGTTAAAAACCAAAGTTGGTATTTAAGTTTAATGTCTTTCAAGTATGCAACACGAAGATTTTGAAGAAAATAGCCCCACCCTAAACTACCCTTTACATGGAAAATTTTTCGAAAATTTTGATTTTCTTGAAAATGACTAACGATTTTGATTAAAATGTCATATGTTTGAGATATTTTTATGAAAAATGAAATGTATATCTTGAATTTTCTGGCTATAGCCCATGTAGTCGTATTTACTCTGGATGAATTTTGCATAACTGGTAAACCGTACAAAATCTTGCTGTACAAAAAATGTAGATCTTGCTAAAATACACAATTTATGTCTCAATAAATTTTCTTGTAGGGTGAACCATTTCGGAGATATTCCTTGTTATGTGTGTGAGTTTCAGAAAACTTAGAACTTTAGCGAACTGCAACAACGTTGTTAATTTTTTTATATGTTAATCGTGCAAAGAGAATGGAATCTCAAAGGTCAAAAAGATTTGACTGTCGCACAAAGCCTACTGTATTCTAATATCTCCCTTGCACCTACAAGGAAATAAGCAATAAGATAATTTGTATGAATGTTTATCTTAGCTAACATGGAGATATAGGAATAAGAGCTTGTTAGAATGGTTAGTACAAGAGTAGAGAAAGTCATGTGAGTGCAACACATCAGATTTTTTCTAATTTCTGTGCTAAGTCATTTACATTACCTGTGAATAATTCCATATCTTCCACATTCTTTCCTATGTAATTCTAATTTCTGTGTCAAATTATCTGCATTACTTTCAATTTTCTGTGTTAAATCCAGTGATAAATTAGCTAACTGATGCATTATCTTTTCTGATATGGATTCCTTTTCTTTGCTACTTTCTCCTACTATAGCTTCATTTCCAGACCAAGAAAACCCTTTGACCAACATGGTTCACACATGTCTATAGAATACTTATAGCTATGATGTAATTAACAAACTGAACAGTTTGTCATTTTCACCTAAAAGCTCAGCTCCAGGGTGGCCAGCACACAAGGTTGCCAATTTAGTGCTTTTGGCACCATATCTGGTACTTTTTAAATGTACCTGGAACCAGATTTATGTAGTTAGCGCCATAGCGAAAATCTGGTGTTTTTCTAAAATAATTAGCACTTGATCTGGCACTTTTGAAAATAAAAAACATCAAATATATAATTTCAATTGATATGTAATCAATTAAAAACAATGGGTAATCAGTGTTTATAGAAATTCTTAATGGTTATACCCCATGTGTATGGCTTATAAGTCTATAATAACTATAACCATAGCATGATTTCATAGCCGGCCCCGCTTTCTTAACTAAGATATTAGATTACTGGCATGCATGTGATAAAATATTTATTTATTTATTTATTTATTTATTTATTTATTTATTTATTTATTTATTTATTTATTTATTTATTTATTTATTTATTTATTTATTTATTTATTTATTTATTTACTTACTTACTTATTGCCAAGCTATATACATGTGAATATGACTGGTGTTCAGCCCTGGCTCATTGCCAATCATATTCATGTTCTACAATAATTCCTTAATTCTTTACTTATTCCAGCACTTATATCTTATTATTCAACTCTATTTACTGTCCAAATCCATTTATTTTTCACATTATGTAAAAATCTTCCTACCCTCTTACTGTCTTTATAAAGCATTTCAACTATAGATCTATTTCTACTCATATTCAACCATTTCTTATTAATATATTCTTTTCTCCAACCTTCAGTCCCAATACATTTAAATATTATATGTTCTATATCTTCATTTCCGCCACATATAGGACATTGTTTTTGTGGAATGCCCTTCCTTAGACCCTTTAATCTCCATACTCCTGCTTTCATCCATGCAATGCCTTCTCGGTCCCCTTTATCTGTCACGTCTATATACTTTTCCCTACCCCATGAATTTTTCATTTGTACATAAAAAATTAAGGATCTCTTTTCAGCTATCTCACTAAATATGTTTTGTATTTCTATATCGTCAAATCTTTTTCTTGCCAGTTTCCAAAAATTGTGTGTATTATTTTCTCTTTTCCTCCATACTTCCCCTAAACCACTACTTTCCAAGTTATTTCTGAGACATTCTGCCCAACCCTTATTCTTTAAGCTTTTTTCTTGATATAGTAGGCACTGTTTCAACAGGTTCCTTTGTTCCAAATTCAATATTCTAAACCAGTATTTCAGTGCCCTCTCCATAATCTTTCCCTTACTTGTTACCCTACACAGTTCTATTTGTGCTACCTGCTTAACAGTTGCATTTGGTAATCCAAGAATTTCTTTGCTGAAAGTTCTATGCTCCTCATCTATGACTTCCCAACCTCCTCCTAGTCCCCATACTTCTATCCCATATAACATCTTTGCTTCAACTACCATATTGTATACATTTTCTAGCCATTTAACATTTATATTAGGTACTTTGTGTTTGCAGTTTCTGGTTGCTGATAAAGCCCCTTTTCCTTTTGCCAATGCACATTTCTTTTGTTTTTCCCAATTACCACTACTATCTAACTTCACTCCTAGGTAAATGCATTCTCTCACTACCCTATACTCTTTTTTATTTTCATTCATCCATTTTTTCATATTTGCTCAATTTTCCTCCTTTTTTAAAAACTATGATCTGTGTCTTGTCCTGGTTCACTTTTAGGCTCCATTCTTTACAGTAATTATTTAATGCTTGTAAGGACTGATTTAAACCATTCACTGTAATTGAACCTACAACTAGATCATCTGCAAAAAGTAGTCCTGGAATCGGTATGTTATTAATGACAGGCATAAAGTTATTATTTCTCCCAATATCCCTTAATACATCATTAATATATAAATTAAAAAGAACCGGACTTAACTTATATCCTTGCGTAAGGCCTTTCTCTTGTTGGATTTCTCTTGTTACAACTCCTTCCTCCACTCTTATACAAAAGGTATTCTCTTTATATAATGCTTTGAGAGTTTTCACCATTTGTTCACTCACTCCTTTACTCAACAATTTGTGCCATAACAAATGACGCTCAATTTGATCATATGCTTTTTCTAAATCAACAAAAGCCATGTACAACTTTCCTCTTTTGACCTTCAAATATTTCTCTACCAAAGTCTTTATAATAAATAGATTATCAACTGTTCTCCTCCCTCTTCTAAACCCCATCTGAAATTCTGAGAGAATATTAAATTCCTCAACCCATGTTTGTAACCTACTTGCCATAATGCCAGTAAAAATTTTCCCTACATTTGATAATAAAGCAATACCTCTATAGTTGTTTGGTTTGTCGACACTACCCTTACCTTTGTATATTGGATGTATGATTGCTTTCCCCCACTTTTTCGGTATATAACCCTTCACTTTAATTTGATTAAATAAGTCTACAAGAACCTTGACTCTTATTTTTTTGAGTACACTATTCCTTAAGAAACTCTGTTGGGATCCCATCTATCCCAGTTGCTTTATTTCTCTTCATTAATTTAACTTGCTGTATTATTTCTTCCCCTCTTATTTCATCGTCCAGCAAATCTACATAATTGTTACCTATTTCCCATCTTCCTATTTCTATTTTGCTCTTTTCTCCCCTATACAATTCTTTAAAATATTCCATCCATTCTCCTGGATGTACAGCGGGTTTTATTACATAATTATTATACATTGATTTTATAACCTTCCATACCGCATTTACATTATTTTCGTTTAGAACCCTTATCAGTTTACTTTCCTGTTTTTCCTCCAATTTATTTTCTTTTGTTCTAATAATGAATTATATAAATCCCTACCTTGCACATACTCTTCCCTTCATTCTTTACCACCTATTTCCCCTCCATTTTATGAGCATTTGTTTAACTTGTCTTTTTATTACTCTGCATTCTTCATCAAACCAACCCTCGTCTCTTTTGTAGACCCTCTTATTTACTTTCATTTCTTCCCCAGCTCTTACCATCATATTGTTTAAAATATCCATCGCATTTTCAATGTTTTGTTCTTTTATGATGCAATTTATTCCACACTGACATATCTGGCCATAGTTAGAGCTTAACACCCGCTTAAATTTAATGCCATACTCCTCCTTCCATTTGTATCTGCTATACTTTTCTACCATACATCCATCCTCTCTTAAATTGTCAATCATTTGTTCAGAGTGTATTTTTATATCCACTATCAGTGGAAAATGACCACTACTAGAGCTTAAATTTAATTCCTTGAAATTACTTAAAATGTACCCCATGTTATTTGGCCACAGAACATAATCGATCAGACTTTGCCCATTACTGCTTACAAAAGTATATTCCCCATTCACATCTCCGAATTTCCCATTCAAAATGTCAAAAGAATTCAATTCACAAAATTCTATAAATTTTTCATATCCTTTATCTACTATCTTATCTTTACTGTGTCTAATTCTTTCTGATTTCTCTAATACATCATAACTCATCCAACCATTCCCTCCATTAACATCATTTTCTCCAATCCTAGTATATTAAAGTCTTCCAATAGTATAACCTCCAAACTTACATATTTCTCCTTTAAAGTTTGTATATCTAGCTCTAGATCCTTAAGGAGTTCTGGATTATGAAATCGCGAGGGAAGAGGAGGATTGTATATTATTTCTATACAAATCACTTTTTTGTCTATTTGTTCGTCCTCTAATACCACCCATAATATCTCTTTCCTCCTTGACCATGATTTTTTAAATCCTTTATTTAACGACTTCCTTACAAAAAACCCTATGCCTCCTGAAACCCTTCCCTTCCTTGCTAGGGTATGACCTTTTAATCCTACGTACTCAAATCCCTTTACATATATTTGTTCTTCGTTTAACCATGTTTCGACTACCAGAAGGTAATCGAGTTTTGTCAATAACTGATTTAATCTCCCTTTATCTATTTTATTTTTTATTCCCTCACAATTCCAGAATCCAAGCCTCCTTATAGTCCCTGTTCCCTATTGCGATCCTGATCTAAATCTGAAAGTTTCTAATGTTTTTTTACTCCTTAATCGTATCCCTTGTTTCGAGGTGGACAGTTTATTTCTGTCCAAAACCAAAATACTTCCACGTTCGGATGATACGATGCTGTCGTCTTCTCCTTCCCCTTCTGGATTTTCCCCACTACTCGGTTGCCATGTCTTCTTTCCTTCCACCACCAATTTGCGTGCAGCTATTACTTCACCTCTACTCGGTGACATTGTTTTCCTGTATGACGTCTCCCCACTCGCTCCTCCTCCTGCCGGCTCTGCCACTGGTCCCTCAACTGACGTCATTGCACTCTGTTCTGACGTACTCGCTACGTCATCTCTTCTTGCTTCTGACGCAGTTATCTTCCGCCTGCCTGCCCCACGTGCTGGTGATGTAAGTTCTTTATGACTTTCCCTTTCCTGTGGTCTCCGATCGCCCATTGAACTTCCTTCCGATCTGCTTTCTATCACTCTAGTTGCAGATGTATTAAGGCGAGTCATTTCCTGCTCATGAGTTCTGTAGCTTCTTATGCCCGTTTCGTACACATCCACTATGCGTTCGTCGACCCACAATTGTAAATTCTTTATGAAAGCCAATTTTCCTTCCAATCTTGCCATCTTCATTTGTTGTATTAAGTTTCTCTTTAAGGCTCGTTGTTCCACCGTTAAATCCCTATTTATAAAAATATCTGACCCTTTTAGTTGCTTTGTTTTCTTTAGCACTTCATAAACAAACTGCACTGATGTAAATCTTGCAATAATCATTCTAGCTCCTCTTGATCTGCCCACTCTGAAAGCCTCCCTTATCTCCCAGCTCTGTAGTACCATTCCAAGCTTCCCTTCTATGATCTCTCTGACCTCGTGCATAGGCCATACTCCATTCCTTTCTTTCACTCCTGCTAAAACTAGATTGTATCTTCGGTGCCTCTCTTCCATCAACTCCACTCTACTTATGACGTACTGAACCTCCTTGCTTATATCTTGCATTTCCTTTCTAATCTCTCCCTTAATATCTATTAGTTCCTTTTCCACTCCATTAAGTTTGTTTCCTAGTTTCTCATCCATGTTCTTTATTTTCTCCAGAATTTCTTCCATGACATTTTGATTTCCCTTTGGCCCCGGGTTGATTTCAACACCACCAATCACCAATAGTATACCTAAAGTACATGTAAGAAGGAACGTATTTACCATTTCTTCTGAATTACTACTTGTTTTAAATTCCTTCCATTTTAACTTGTTAAATGTTCCAATTCTTCCTCTGTGCACTTGAATGCTAACTCCCATTGTTTCTTGAGCCCTTTTTCCTTTCACTCCAGGAGCTACCTCCACACACGTCCTCTCTCTACCACTGCTAGCTTAGCACTCCCTCTGATCAAATATAGTACGCCTGTGATGTGCCTATCATGCACTGCTGGGACTTGCCAGAGGTGAGGTGCCATTTTAATTGTTTCATCTTGCAGATTTCAAACTTCATACACCTTTTATATAAATAGATTTCCTACTTAGCCAAAATACATTATCCTATGGGAGAGATATCAAATTTTTACCATGCTTGTTAGTTCTAGTGCTTTTCTGGCACTTTTAAAGATGGAATTTGGTGTGTTTTTGTTTCCCGAGTTGGCAACACTGCTAACACACTCCACTGCTTGGCCAAACAAGAAAAGCTGAATTCACGTGCTCCCCCCCCCCCCCCCCAACACACGCACACACACACTACACACACACAGTACGTTACTACTGAGAAGGTTCATAAAATAATGACTGAAGCTGTAGGGATGTCTTATGTGGAGCCAAGTGTAGAATTGTCTCCTTCTATTGCTGCTCGAGGGAAATATATTATTGTGACTATTGGTACACGCTCTCTGGTGATATCTCTTTTCGAATTGTGCTGGTTTTGTTATGTGATGCTATGATGATGTATAACCTTTTATTTAACTTAGTTAAGTTTAAGAAATTCTTGATGGTGTTTCTTTTTTTTTCCTGTCAGTGTATAAGGTCAATTGGTGTATGCTGGTTATTGCATTGAATTTTTCAGTCTGATTCTACCTTCAAAACTCCTTAGGTTGGATTGAGCCTGTGATAAAAGAGCAATTAAAATATGTCAGTTGACTTTACAGTTGATTAACTATGTGTATCCAGGAATTAGTTACTCATAATTTTTAAGTTGCCATTGAGGTATGTTACTTCTGAATTGAGACACTTCACCAAGGAAAAATTTGAACTGGGAAAAAATTGAAGTAGTTGAGGAATTTGTTGTACCCACATGAGCAACCACATGGAAAGGAGATCTATTTTCAAGTCCCAGCTATGGCATTGAATTTTACATTCAAATGCTGAATATTACTTCAACATTTTTATTAGTGATTTTTTAATGAATACAATGATTGGTGTAAAAATTAAAGGCTTGACAAGCCAATAATATTCTGTACAAATGCTTCCAGTGCCTGTTTGAAGATGGAAGTGGAGTTGGCATAACTTCTGTGAAGATAATTGCCAATCGAGTGGTGGCTGCCAAGCTGAGCGGTTCCATTGACTTCTTGGAGCTAGAAAGCTACAGCCATGGGAAACAGACAGACTGGAAATTTACTTCATTTCACAGAAGTAAGAATATGTAGATATTTCTTTACAATCATACTTTCACACCATGTGAAATCACACTCGGAAATAATGATGCTTTAGTAGAACTTAATATTTTAAGTCAAGCACAGATAACAAATATGTAGGACTTTGAATACTTTGGTGAGTTGAAACTTTGAAAATTAGCATGTTCAAATGTGAAAAATTGGTACCTTCAATGCATATATTGTCACGCCCTGCCCCTGGAAGGGTGTGTGACAGGATGCAACATGGGAGTGTAGCTAGGGTTAGGGGTACAACACAAGTTACAAAAAAATAGGTTTTTAATAAGATAAGATAGATTACAGAAAGCAAGCAATAGAGATTACCTGAAAGCTGGTGTAAGATATGAGTCCAGGTTATGTGGGTGGTGCCTTGTGGAATCCATAGCACCCCTTGGCCTACCCTGCTGACCGTGCGAATGTCCCACCGACGTAGCTTCCTTTAGCACCTTAAAACTGGTCTCTCGGCTCGATGGGAGTTCAGGATCTTAAAATGTACTTGTATGAACTTCGCTTACCAGGCAGCTTAGTCAATACTTGGTCAGCAATATGTCAGCAATGACTGCGGGTGAAGGACCGAGGTAGGTGCATGACCTAGCCGTGCAAGTGATCTTGCAGGCAACGACTTTTAGAATAACCTGGCTCATACGTTACATCTGCCCGGGGTAACAAAAGAACACATTCCACTGTGTGTAGAACAATTGTGCCAAGTCACACAAAATTAAAGACAGCTTGATACACTAACAATAATGACAACAATAATTATTACAAAAATGAGTCATATAGAAGGTCAAGATATAGAAGTCAATGACAGTGAGTGCTAGAAAACTTGTGGACCCTTTGTTCATCGGCATCAAACTGCGAACCACAAGTTGCGAACTCATACACATCCTGTAGCATTGGTAAGTATTGGCACACGCTGTATAGAGTTTCCTCAGTCCATCGTAGAACACAAGTCTCAGTATCATGTAAACGATGTGACTATGCTGTACTGAGTTCAATGCTTACACACAGCACTGCACACATAAATGTTCTGGTCATGTAATTTATTACTGAAAAGTCCCTTATAGGTGACAAGACGTGAAACTGAAGTCGTTGCAAATTCCATAGCCAGTACAACACAGAGGTACATTCACAGGTTCACATACTCCTTTATTCACCAAATTTCATTGTTTTGTATGTGACGTTCACAAAGACGGGATGCCATGATTTACACCAAACACTTATCACACATTCTACATAGACGTCTAACCAGACGCACTCCATGACCTTATGACTCAAAAGTTATAAAATACATATACATCATTGAGAAAGAAAGAAACAGAAACATGTGACTAGCACCCATTTAGAAAACTGATAACATACATGAAAACAATATAATATAAAAGAATAACGAGCTTGCTTACGAAGAAAAAAAAAATTACAATTTTAAAAGGCAGAAGTAAATTATGGAACAAAAACAGAAAAATAAATCATGAAATGCGACATTCATTACATACAGAAAATTATAAGGGTATACCCATTAAACCAATACATTAACAATGCGCAAATGAAACACAACTTCAATGCAATACAATACTTTGTGAAAAATTAACAAAGGTTAGGTAAAACAACAACAGTGCTTTATGTTTGTCGACTTAACACCAGTGTGACATCTAAGCAATTTGTATAATTATTTAGCAGTTACATTATCGTTAACTTTCAATATGTATAAAAATGTAGCAAGATTTCATTAATCAGGTTTACAAGTATAACACTCTCAAATGGCATAACTGTACCCATGGGCTTAAAAATTCATCAACAAAGTACATTAATGTTTTAAGTTCAGCAATAGTCGACTAAAATTAACACAATACATTATCAGCCACCTCAGTGTACCAACATTACCTTTGTTACGGTCATAGTTCTCTTTGTTTTCGGTTGTTATTAATCTAGGCACCTATCTATTTTCTTCAGCTTTCACCTACTTCTTCCATTAACATATGTATCTCTTACTGTATTCTTATCTGTTGAGCATTGTCAAATACCTAGTACTCCCCCCTGGACACAACAAACCCAGGGTGCTCCAAGAAGGTTCATCGCATGATTACAAAAACATCATCAGTGTTACGTAACTTCAAAGTATTACAAAATGCAATCACATACTTGTGCACAGTATGATCCCATATTAATGATACATTACCTCTGAGGGGCCATCAGGCATACCCTAAGAGTTAAACATTTGCCACAAAAATTATACATCGTATCCCATAAATCAACGACGTCATAGCGAATCTACAGCGCCATCAAGCTATACTGTGGAGCTATGTATACCAAAATAACATATCGAACCTTCAGACTGTTCCATACTTACCACTAGTGCAAGTAACATATCTGGTAAATAAATCTAATAACCTAATTCTAGGGAAGCGCTTCTGTGTCTATTACTAAAGTATTATTCTAAGATTACCGACATATACTTCATATTCTAAGGGATGGGAGTCAGTTCCGACCATAACCTAAAGCATTCTTTACACCTGGAACATAAAGAAATGTTCAAAATTACATTAGAGAAAACATGTTGAAATAAAAATTGTATGTGCTGAATAGTCGTAGGCGATCATGCTGGAAAAACTTCATCAAATCAATGTATTTTAATGTTCCTGAGGTGGGGATGATCGAACAAGAGCAGAGTACAGAGTTCGAATCCTGACTGTCACACTAGGTAGCCGTCATAGGCAACTGTAAGCCAAGTTATCCATTCTGTGAACAAACTACACAAAATAATTGAGAGAATATTCCTAAGTATTAGAAGTTAAGAAACAAACAATTATCTACGTCTAGAGTTCAATGATAGGATTTGCGCTAAGTGTATCCCTGTATCCAACAGTGGCTCCTTACTTGCTTCCAACTTTACTTGTGACATTGTGTCGGTTACCATGAGGGGATGGTGGCTTAGGGAAAATAAGGGGTTGTAATTGAGGGACGTCTTGAGTGTATACGTATGCCAAAACATATGAGAGCGCAAGCACGAATGTATAGGAACATCTGTATAGACAACCATGAAAAACTCAGAGATAAGACAACGCTAAAACAGGGTCTAGAAGTTTGTCGTGACCTATAGAAGCAACGCTGTTGTGTAGGTAGAAAGCTTTGCACTATGTCTTGGATGTCTGACTGACCTTGTGAACGTAGCTTGTGTCAGCAAATGTGTGCCTTTCCTTGAGCTTTCTCCACAGATTGAAGATGTATACTACATGTTTAATACAACAAATATTATTATCTCATATGCTTTACTTATGAAGCTGTGATGTCTTATGCACACATTTTGTTCATCACTGTGTTTACTCAGGTGTAATAGGGGTAAAGTCTTTTTACATGGACAATCATATCTTTACGTTTATTTCCTGTTGTCTGTTTAATGCGATAATTTACTGGGGAAAGTTTCTCTAATACTTTAAAGGGACCGTGAAAATTGTGAAGTAATTTAGTAGTTTTACCTTGTTTTATGTACCGGAGTGAAAAGTTTCACGAGCTGTCCCGGGTTGAAATGGCAATGTGCGCCGTTTACGATCAAAAATACGTTTATGCTTAGCCTGTTGTTTTGTGATATTATCTATGGCTAACTGACGAGCCTGTTGGATATGTTTCAATGTCTGTTGGACAAATAAGTTATCTGAGGTGCCCTTCAGTTGCACTTCCTGAGGTAATATTGGGTGTCGACCATACATTAAAAAGAAGGGGGTTTGTTTTGTTGATTCCTGTCAACTGGTATTGTAAGCAAAGATAACATGAGGTAAGGCTGTGTCCCAATCATCGTGATTCGTAGAGGTGTAATGTGACAGCATATTAATAATTGTTTGATTCGCACGCTCTACCAAACCATTACACGCTGGATTGTATGCAGTTGTAAAAGTAGATTTGACACCCATTAATTTCAACAGTTCTTGTGTGATATCACTGATAAATACAGAACCTCTATCTGATAACATGGCAGGCGCTCCATGGCGACAAATTATGTTGGTCAAAAGGAATTTTGCTACATGCTCAATTGAGCCTCTAGGAATTGCGGCAGCTTCACAGTATCTAGATCCATAGTCAACTGCAACTACGATCATTGTTTTTCCTGATTTAGACTTATGAATAGGGCCAACTAAATCTACACCCCATCGTTCTCCAATTTGTTTGACCTCGATGGGTTGAAGCAAACCTGCTGGTTTGACATTTTTAGGGCCCTTTCAAGATTGACAGCTTGGACATGTTTTGACATACCGCTCAATGTCTTTACGCATACCGACCCAATAATATCGTGAATTGATTTTATGAAATGTTCTAGTAAATCCCATATGACCTGACAAAGGGTCGGTATGACAAGCTGATAATATTTCAGATTTTAGTGAATCGGGAATGACTAGTAAGTGAAGCTGTCCTCTGGCACCTGCATTTTTACAATAAAGTACGCCTGATTGAAGAAGATAGGTAGAAGCTTGTCGACGTACTTTAGGAGAGGCGAGTTCTGGTTGCTGCAATGCATCAAAAAAAGGTAGTAATGAAGGGTCAGCTTTTTGTTGTGTGGCCACTTCTACAGGCGACAGTAAACAAGTGATCAGATCCTCTGTTTGATCAGTTTCTTCTGGGGTGGGGTCAACTACAGGAAACCTCGACAATGCATCAGCATCTAGATGCTTTTTGCCGGATTTATAAATAATATTGTAATCATATTCTTGGAGCTTTAGGGCCCATCTGGCCAAACGACCAGTGGCATCTTTCAAGTTCCGCAGATAGCATAATGCATGATGATCAGTAACTATTTCTACAGGGTACCCATAGATATAGGGCCTAAAATGAGTTAGTGCAAAAACAATAGCCAAGAGTTCTAATTCTGACACGCTATAATTTTTCTCATGTTTTGATAGTGTGCGGCTACAAAATGACACGGGGTGAAATTGATCTCCTACCTTTTGTAATAAGACACTTCCTAATCCTGCACCGGATCCGCCCATGTGAATTCTAGTAGGGGCTCCAGGGGTATAGTGTGCTAACACTGGTGGGGAAATTAAGGCATTTTTGAGTGTTTCAAATGCTTTTTGATATTCATCATTCCAGATAAATTCATGATTCTTCTTTGTGAGTGTATATAGTGGCTCGACAATAGATGCAAAATTAGAGATAAATCTACGGTAGAACCCACACAGGCCTAAGACACGTCGCAGTTCACGCACATTTTTAGGAACTGGCAATTCTTTGATCGCACACAGTTTGTTTTGGTCTGGTTCAATGCCATGTTCCGATACTTCAAAACCTAACAATTTAATTTTTGACATAGCAAAGAAACACTTTTTGGGCTTGAGCTTAAAATTGTGCTTTTCCAATTTACAGAATACTTCCTCTAGGTATAATAACAACTGATTGAAATCTCTGGCGAACACGACTATGTCATCCAAATAAACAATAGCCTTTTTATATTTTAAATCTCCTAAAAATTTATCAGCTATATAACTGAAATGACGGGGAGCATTTTTCAATCCAAAGCTTAGTTTCTCGAATTGGTAGACTCCATCTTGAGTCATACACCCTGTATATTGTTTTCTATTTTCTGCCAGAGGTACCTGAAAATAAGCGCTTAGCAAATCCAAGGTACAATACCACTTGGAACCTCCCAGATAGCTAAGGAGATCATCAATCAGGGGAAGGGGAAATGACGAGGCTTCAGTAACAGCATTTAACTTTCGATAATCCACACAGAAACGATATTCTCCATCTTTTTTCTGAACCAGGACCGCCGGAGATGCAAAAGGTGTAGAGGAATCTCGGATAATATGGGCATCTTTCATTTCTTTTATTTGAGCATTAATTATGTCACGCTGTTTCTGTGAAACGCAATAAGGGCGTTGCCTAATCGGTGTGGGGTCAGTTAGCTTAATTTCAAACTCTCCTAGATCAGTAGTACCTAAATCTTGCAATTTTATTGCAAATATATGTCTGAATTTATCTAACAGGGATTTCAATTGGTCGCGCTGGGTTTCAGTAAAATCGGCGTTAAGGTGAAAGTTAGCGTCTTTAATATTGACATTGTACGTGTCTTGTTTGCTCCAATTTGCGGCTTGAACTAGTGCTACCTCATGAACATGAGCTAAAGTAGTTTTAGCGAACAATACTTGGGGAGAAGCAGTGTTATTACTAGAGCAGCGACATCGGGGCCGGAACGTGCGGATATCGTATAGAATAGGAAGGGTCAGGTTGTAGCAATAAGGGTTGGCGGACACTGACGCGGCATGGTAGTGTCCAAATGACTATACAGGGAGAATTACGCATGTCTTATGCATATGTACTTTATTTCTGCAGTACTGTTTATAGCATTTCTGCTAACTTAAATAACTGAAACATCTTTATTAAATAGTTAACGCAAACATTAATTCACAATTTGCATATTGATTAATTGCTATGTCTATTTGTTGCAATGAATTACAACCCACATCTTCAGGTTTTCGAACGAAAATGACTGTCTCCTATCCGACAACACTGACTTATAGGCAGAAAAGCTGCGTTCCACATCTGCTGAAACCACAGGTGCATATGTAAAGTATTTTACACATTTTCTGTCTATATCTGGGCATTTTGAAGCACTGCTTTCGTCTTTAATTACGTTGGCAATTTTACGCAGTTTATGGTATCCTTTGTTTTTCTGTAAAAGAGTTTGCAGTTTCGCAGCTATTCTTTTCCCCACGCTATCCTCCATAGAATTCAGCTTGTCGGTAACTTCTTTCATGACGGTTATTTGTTTTACCAGTTCTTCTCCAGACCTTTCTAAAGATTGGATTGCAGAGGTAAGAAATCCAAAATTCGAGGTAATGTATGACAACTGACGTTTAATATCAGGGTCACGTAAAAGGATTTGAGCTGTTTTTATTGCGGTTGCAGCGTTAATGTCAAACTCCTGCACCACGTGTTTAACGGCATCGAAATTCATAGAATAGTACTCGCATGCTTCCAGCCATGTTCCCCATCGTGTTAGAACTGGTGCGGAAGGAAGAGCAACTCCTGGATAAAGATTTCGAAATATTGCCACACGTGAAGGCGATTTTACAAATACCTTCTTGACAGTCCCTATAAGCTTATCAGGGGCAGGAAATTGAGATCGTACCTCTTCTGCTAGTCTGTGGCAGGCGTGAGCAAGGCACGTGACATGTATTACGTTTTTGTAAGTGACTTGCAAATGGGTTCCTGCCTTTACCATATAGGTAGCTGCATCGGTAACAAACAGTCGTACTCTATCGTGTTGCACACCTGATGGCCATAGTATTTTCATGGCATTGTCAAACACTGCACTTATGGTAGAATAATTTGCAACACTGACGTCACTTGTTAGAAGATACGGTCCAATGGGACCTTCTGCGTCCAGTGCTCCAACAACTACATTGACCACAAATCGCCCAACGGCATCCGTTGTTTCATCCATTGAAACCCATATGTTGTAGTTATTTAGGTTTATTCTTATACAATCAATGCACTTATCATAACATTTTCGTACATAGTACTTACGTAAGGTCGTAGGATGCGGAATTGGTTTGCCAGTGTACTTTTCTAAAAACGCATGCAACTTCGGATCCTGTAGTTTATGTAGACGAATATCGGCAGAAATAAATGCCGCGCATAGCTCTTCATTAAATGTTTTATTTGATGGAAGTACGTCTTGTTGTAGCGATGGATCCTCACATTTTGCAACACAAAGCTTATGTGTTGCTGTACTGACATGTCGTAGCACATTACTCGGTTTACTATGAGTAATTGTTTTATTGCAAGGTTTACAATAAAGATTTTCTTGAACAACAGAGAAAACATGTTCCCCATACTCAACTATATACTTTTGTAAACCTGTGGACGTTCGTAACCTTTCCTTTGGCATTGTGTCTGCATGAACTCTGTGTGGCGAATACTGTGACTCAACGTAAGGTGTACTCAACCCTCTCCTTGAAACCGAATCACTACCGGGCGCCTCTCAACAAACGCAACCGCTCCAACGTCGCTGCCCTAGTTATTACACACGGGGATAGTGATAACAGTTTGATTAGTACACAACACCGATGGTATATTGATTTGTTTCTTTTTTGATGTGGCTTCTGATGGTTCAAGTAAAAATGAACCTGAATGTGGCAATGAAACATTAATCTGTACGGGTGTCATGCTGAAGGGCGGAAGTTTCACATCATGTGCACACGTAGCTTTTCCTACTGAAAGTGCACCATCATCATTTGTGTCTGGTTCTAATGTGATCTGAGCTAACGGACAGCCGATCTTTTCATTACAAAAGATGTGAACTGGATCAGCTTGTGAAGTTTGTAACACTATTTTAGAGGCTATTAAATCAATCACTGCTCTGTATCGGCGAAGGAAATCCATACCCAATAACACATCATAATGCAAGTCTGGTATTTCTAACAGTTGTTAAGAGAACTGGGTATTCCCTAGTTTTAAGTTGCATTTAGTAGAAAAAGTGACATCAAGGAGCTTATTATCAGCTGTGCGTATAAGAGTGCTTTGAGGTAAAGGTATTAAGGGCCCGTGTACGTACTTTTGATTTACTATGCTTACAGCACTTCCAGTGTCCATCAAAATATCAATATTCATGCCGTCTATAGTACCACTTGCAATTAAAACATTTGCAGGTTGAATGGTATTGCAATGCTTATCATTGGTCAATTGTGAATCTCGAGCCACGAACCCTACATCCGTGGCTCGCTTCTGACGTTTAGGTGGTCTTGGACGTCTACAGTTTAATGCTGCATGCCCCGGTTTGTTGCAGTTAAAACAAATTGGACGCCCATCTACTGTGCGTTCATGTCTTGGGCGTTCCCACTTATTATTAACATAATTTCTATTGCTATTGTCATACCGCGGTTTCCTGTTAAATCTAGCCCGTTTTGTTGTGGCTGTAAACTCATTGTGACGTATGTGCTGACCATGTTGTAGCTGGCGTACTTGCTGAGACAATAAATCTAAATCATGTGATAAGTTATCAAGTTTATTAGCAATGGGTGATACCTGAAGGGAGGCTACTGGGGAAGGTGGGTTAGCTTGTACCAGGTCTACTCTACGTCCAGTCAGATATCTAGCCATCTCGATACGATGAGCGTATTGTAACAACTCCTCCACTGTCTGAGGATTAGCGGGTAAAACATGTTCCATTAGTGAAGGTTTCATTCCCCGTAGTATATGACGAATTTGTTCTTTTACTGATATCTGGGGACTAATCTGATCACATAGGGACAGGATCTCATAAACATAAGTGTCAATGGGTTCCGAAAATTCTTGCATTCGCTGTCGAAGGCGAAACTCCAGGACTTCGTCCTGCGCCGCTAGGCGAAAAGCATTTTGTAGGCCATCCCTCAGCTGTTGCCAGGAATGTTCAGGTTTCCTGTGCAAAAATGTTTGATACCAAGTTGCAGCGGTATCCCTCAAATAACAGGGGAGGTATTGTTTTTTGTGGTCCTCCTCCCATGCATTAGCTTGAGCTACAATCTCAAAAATTTTGTAAGTACATTAAAACATTTTCATCCGCTTTCCCATAAAACTGGCCTGGGTCAATAAATGGTTGTACGAAGGGTAGACCAACAGGTACTGGGTTGGCAGAGGGTGGGTTCTTAGTCTGAGGCATTTTAAGTTATATCTTTATATATGAATTAGAGAAAATTAGCTTACGGGGTTGCAAACATTAAAAATCTTAGTGATTAGTTCTACAAGTAACTTCAAACTCAATAATGTGTCTGGGGCGTCACCTATGCTTTGAAAATATAAATTATCATGCAGCTGCAATATATTATGTAATGCCGTAGACAGATTATGAATTTCTTTGTGAATAGGTGACTTACTATTGCCGTCTACTGTTAATATTCATTAAAACGGACATGAAAGCGCTGGTAACACAATATATTTATTCATAACACACAAAAATGAATGCAGTAGCTTAAGCATAGTAGTGAATATCAGAAAAACAAAGCTTATCACTTAGTACCTAACGTGATAAAACGGCTTGCATAAAATAAATTTTCTTAGAAATGGGAATGAATTACATTTCACAGTAGGAAGGAAAGGCATGAAAATATCGTCTATTGCACTGTAGGGGTGGAGGTGGGGGCAGGTAATACTTGCAAAAATGACATGAAGTAAGCTAATAAGTGGGTGACTAAGGTTCAGGATCGAAACCAAATTCGTAAACAAAATATCAAGAATCGGCGCCTCCACCACTATGTCACGCCCTGCCCCTGGAAGGGTGTGTGACAGGACGCAACATGGGAGCATAGCTAGGGTTAGGGGTACAACACAAGTTACAAAAAAATAGGTTTTTAATAAGATAAGATAGATTACAGAAAGCAAGCAATAGAGGTTACCTGAAAGCTGGTGTAAGATATGAGTCCAGGTTATGTGGGTGGTGCCTTGTGGAATCCATAGCACCCCTTGGCCTACCCTGCTGACCGTGCGAACGTCCCACCAACGTAGCTTCCTTTAGCACCTCAAAACTGGTCTCTCGGCTCGATGAGAGTTCGGGATCTTAAAATGTACTTGTATGAACTTCACTTACCAGGCAGCTTAGTCAATGCTTGGTCAGCAATATGTCAGCAATGACTGCGGGTGAAGGACCGAGGTAGGTGCATGACCTAGCTGTGCAAGTGATCTTGCAGGGAACGACTTTTAGAATAACCTGGCTCATACGTTACAATATTAGTGACTTAAAGAGAGGAAGGGGCAAAAAGTTGGTAAACATGTACACTCAAATTTTGATGGGTACTAGAATAAAATTTGATTGATACATTTAAAATAGTAAACATCTAACCTACCATAAATGGATGGAATATCTCAGCCTTCAAAATACATTTCTGGGAGCAGACACGTTTTCTTTCTTGCCATAGTTTGTGACACTGCAAGTATTAGCAGCTCTAGTTGCAGCAGCTCTGTGCTTTATTACCATCAAAGGTGGAGGGTAACAAAAACAGAGAAACCTCTGATTCCAATTTCATTGTCCTCAATAAGTTATGCAAAGAATTAGTGTTGAAAGATGCTTCTGGATACTGGTTTCTAAGAATACAGAGTGGTGACCAGTTGTTTGTCTCTTGAACAATTTCAACTGAAATTATTTAATTATACTATACGTATCACTGATGAGTTTGTCTTTACCTTGTAGCATCAGGTTCAAACCAGTCAAATGTGTGGTCATTTAAGCAGGAAAGTCAGTCAGGATCACCTAACAATTCACATGCATGCCCTTTCTCTTCTAGAAATGTGTGAATTTCCTCTTACAGAGCAAACAAATCTATCTAACATTTTGGCTACAACTAAGTCACCTTATTTCTGTGTGATAAATTATGCTACCACATTCACAATCCGTCTGATCTACAGAAGCTTGAAAATTATGAGTTGTTAAGGCCCTACTGTGGATAAAGTTAATTAAATTTGCAACAGTCTATGTAACATCACAGAGATTAGATTTTTTGCACATACCATCTCGTGATGTACATATAATGCAATGTTATTTATCCACTCCCATCGCACAAGCCTCAGCTTTTTTACTTTCTCTACTGGTAAGTAGAGGAAGTATTGTATTCCACGCAAAAATTCAATGTCAAGATTTCAATGGAAATATATGTTTTGAGGTCCTCTGAATCGAAAAAAAAAGCATTTTTGGAAAAAGGTCTGTGTGTGTGTGTGTGAGTGTGTGAGTGTGTGTGTGCGTGCGTGCGTGTCAGTCAGTCAGTCAGTCAGTCAGTCAGTCAGTCAGTCAGTCAGTCAGTCAGTCAGTCAGTCAGTCAGTCAGTCAGTCAGTCAGTCAGTCAGTCAGTCAGTCAGTCAGTCAGCCAGCCAGCCAGCCAGCCAGCCAGTCAGTCAGTCAGTCAGTCAGTCAGTCAGTCAGTCAGTCAGTCAGTCAGTCAGTCAGTCAGTCAGTCAGTCAGTCAGTCAGTCAGTCAGTCAGTCAGTCAGTCAGTCAGTCAGTCAGTCAGTCAGTCAGTCAGTCAGTCAGTCAGTCAGTCAGTCAGTCAGTCAGTCAGTCAGTCAGTCAGTCAGTCAGTCAGTCAGTCAGTCAGTCAGTCAGTCAGTCAGTCAGTCAGTCAGTCAGTCAGTCAGTCAGTCAGTCAGTCAGTCAGTCAGTCAGTCAGTCAGTCAGTCAGTCAGTCAGTCAGTCAGTCAGTCAGTCAGTCAGTCAGTCAGAACTAAAAAACGAAGTCGGTTAAAAGCCAAAGTTGGTATTTAAGTTTAATGTCTTTCAAGGATGCGACACGAAGATTTTGAAGAAAATAGCACTACCCTAAACTACCCTTTACATGGAAAATTTTTTGAAAATTTTGATTTTCTTAAAAATGACTAACAATTTTGATTAAAATGCCATATGTTTGAGATGTTTTTATGACAAATGAAATGTATATTTTGAACTTTCTGGCTATAGCCTATGTGTCCTGTTTAGTCTGGATGATTTTTTAATAACTTGTAAACCGTAAGAGACAGACAAAATCTTACTATACAAGAAATGTAGATCTTGCTAAAATACACTCAATAAATTTTTTTGTAGAATGAACCATTTCGGAGATATTCCTTGTTTTGTGTGTCAGTTTCGGAAAACAGAACTTTCGTGCAATGGAACATCGTTGTTCATTTTTTATATGTTAAGCGTGCAAAGAGAACGGGATCTCAAAGCTTTAAAATATTTTACTATCGATCAAAGCCTACTGTGTTCCAATATTCCCCTTGCACATACAAGGAAATAAGCAATAAGATAATTTCTATAAATATTTATCTCAACTAACAGGAAGAAGATATAGGGATAACAGTTTGTAAGAATGGTTAGTACAAGACTAGAGAAAGTCATGTGAGTGCAACACATCAGATTTTTCTTGACCAACTCTGCCAATCTGAAGTTAACTACTATCCTACTGGGTGCACTATTTGTAGTTAACACTGCACAGTCTTTCTCATTTAAGTTCCATTTTATCCAGTTTTTAGAACCTCATGAAATATGTCACTATCCTTTGTTGTTCCATGCATACTTCTCATCTCAATGAGTTTTTATGTAATTGAAAAGTTCATACCCACACCCGTAACAAACACCAATAACTGTGCAGTATCCATCACATCAGTGCTCTCATTTGCTGGTCCTTACACAGTCATACTTATAGTATATGACAGAGAAATAGATTTGAACAAATCTGCTGTTTAGGGACACCAAGCATCACGAGGCATGTTTTTACAAATTCTCTTAAGGCAAACAGTTTTACATGTGCACCGATAAGCTTTGAAGCTCGTAACTTGCTTTACTAACATTCTTTTTTAAATTTCCACTGTGAATTAGAAATTGCTATTAATTTTGTTGCAAATTTCTTCTGCCTTCAAAATATGCTAACGACCAGTATATCTGTCAAACTCATGAGAATGCTTTGTCTGGTAATCTTTTTATATTATATTCCTACCTCACTGCAGTTACATTGCTACAATTTACACACATCACTTTGTCCATGTGTTATTTTGCAAAATAATTACCAAGCCATACTTTATTATATTTTTTGCACTTGGTATAAATTTTGTACTTTTTCAAAAGCATTTTTCACTTCTTGCAAATTCATTGAAAACAAAACAATTACTGGTGAAAAATATAGGTGCTCTCCAACCAGTGAAAGTTTTCTATAGTTAATAGTACGGAATGACCTTCTAGGGACTTCCTTGGCTGCTGCCCGGGGAAGGGTAGACTTGCAAACTTAACAATACAGCATCTGTTTTCACTATGCTCTGCTGGACAACAATGTCCAAAACTGATATCTTGAACAGTATTTGTCCTTACATTTTGAGGGAGAACATTTGCATAGCCTTGTTCTTTTTGTATTTCTCAATTGAATCAGTTCAGGCATGTTAGGTGAGCCGCAAAAAAAGACATTGGCGGTTCATAATTTGGGTGACTTTACTCTAGCGCATTCTGGCGACAAAACATATTTAGCAATTTATGAAATATTGCACATTAAACTCCTAGGGGAAAAAAGTGAGGAAGTTAATATCAACATGTGAATTATGCCAAAAGCCAATGAACATAAAGCTTAATATAACATCACAATCATAGGTAATGAGAAAAATTGGTTACTATAGATGAACATGGTGAACTTCCAATAAGTAAAAATGGATACAGATACAACACTCTTTAACATATATATAAATGACCTTCTATCAATAATAAAAACTTTAGAAACCAAAATTGCTTTATTTGCTGACGATGTAGTCATTTAGACTTCAGGCTCTTCAAAAAAACCTGAATTAATTAAAGACAGAATAGAAACAGCCCTAAACAAAGTACATGAATGGAGCTCCAAAAACCTCATGACTATCAATGTGGAAAAAACATATTATGAATTATTTACACTAAAATACAAACCAGTTAATGTTAGCATAAATTATAATGGTAAACCACTCAAAGCAGTTGATGATGCCAAATACTTAGGCATCACTTTCGACAGAAAGCTAAGTTGGAAAAAACATATAACAAACATCTCAGAAAAGGTTGAAAAGAAATTGCAAATCCTGAAAAGGTTAGCTGGTGCTAAATGGGGCTGCTCAAGGAGAGTCCTTAACACAACATACAAAATGTATATTAAACCAAACCTCTTGTGCTGTTCTGAAGCTTTAATAACAGCAGCAAATGCTAACATCAATAAACTTGAACAAATACAAAATCAGGCTCTTCGCCTAATCACTGGAGCAGTTAAATCCACACCTATTGATGCCATGCTTGCCTTAACACGGACCCCATCAATAACAACAAAAATAGAAGAACAAGCATTGCTCCAACACGAGAAAATGTTACGACTGCCAAACTCTAAATGGAAAGAAGAGAACCTCCCCCATTCAATCCTTAAAACTCATAGTACTTTCCTAGAAAAGGTAACACAGATTAAATCCAAATTGAACATTCCTAACACCAGAGAAAATCTACTTATAAGAGAAAATCCATTGGAATTATTGCAACCTACCTTCAATTTGGAATTAATAGAGGAAATAAGTAAATCAGACACACCAAAAGAAATACAAAAACTTCTAGCTCTGGAAACAATCAATACTAGGTATCCCACAGAAGAATGGCTGCACATATATACTGATGGATCCTCGAAGGAAAACCTTACTGGAGCTGGAGTTACGTGTTCACATTTTTCCTTTTATCATTCTGTTGGCAGAGACACAACAAATTATGATGGAGAAATAGAGGCTATATACATTGCTCTCCGACAATTATTAAATCTTCCCTTAAATAAATTTAACAAGGCAGTAATTCTTTCAGATTCTAAAGCTGCAATTCAGGGAATATGTTCAAATACTACAAAGAAGTCAACAAAAATTAGAGAATGCTACAAAATGTTAACACAACTCCAAAAAGTTAATAAGACTGTTCATCTCCAATGGATTCCAGCACACTGTGGAGTCATGGGGAACGAAGCTGCAGACTCACTTGCAAAGAAAGGCACAACAATAAAACAAAAGTCTAAATTCAATTTCTCATATTCCTCAATAAAACGCTTGATCATAAAAAATTTTTGTCATTCATATCTACAAGAAATAGAAACAAATGCCAAAGATAAAAAATGGATTACACTACTTTCCAATCTAGATATAATCCCCCAGAGACCAAGGAAAACAGCTGTTGCAGCCTTCCGACTATTGACAAATCATGACTGCTTGGCAAGTCATCTCTACAGAATAGGTGTCTCAGCCTCACCAATATGTGTCCTGTGTAATGATCCAGCAGAAATGAACGAAGACCACTTGAAGACCTGTGAAGCATTAAGATCAGAAGAAACTACAGTTCAAAAGTATTGGAAAGCACGAATGCTAATGGCTTCATTGCCAGATGCAAGGCACTAGAAAACAACAACAACAACATTTTTGTAATGCTAGATGTTCTCACAAGCTCATCAAAATATATGAGGGCGGTTCAATAAGTACCCGTGTTTCAAGATATATGGTGTTGCTAAGGGAAGTTTATGTTATCATCATGTACTGCCATTTGTTACACATTGTCAAAACAAATTTGGTGCTGATTCATAGCTTAGTTTGGATTTTACAGACATTTCAATAATTTGTTCAACATGTTTTTGCTAAACTGGAAAAAGTGCAGTATCGTTCAGTGATTCGCTTTTTCCTTTTAGGTGGGAAAACTTGCAAGGAGATAAAAGCGAAATTGGATGCTGTTTATGGAGACCTTCCACCATCTATGACAACAGTTAAATATATGTATAACGAACTTAAACGTAATCGAACATCTGTTTTTGACGAGAAGCACCTAAGACTTCCTGCAGATGTGGTTACCGAGGAGGTCATTGAAAAAGTCCACGATATGATTCTTGCTGATTGTCGAATGAAAGTTCATGTAGTGACAGAGGTCATAGGTGTGTCGACGGGAATGGCAATTCATATTTTGCATGATACATTGAAGATGAGAAAGCTGTCGGCCCAATGGGTGCTGTGTTTGCTCACAGTGGACAACAAGCATGTGCGGTTTTCAACTTTGAAGCTATTTAAGCAAAATCTGAAGGACTTTTTGCATCAAGTTGTCACTGTTGATGAGACCTGGATTTATCATTATACTCCAAAAACCAAGCAACAATCTGCTTCTGGAGAATCTGCTCCAAAGTAGGCAGAGACAGTCCCATCGGACGGAAAAGTGATGGCGATGATTTTTTAGGATGTGAAGGCTGTCATACTCATTAACTTCTTGGAAAAAGGAAAAAGAATCACTGGAGTATACTATAGTGAGTTATTGGCCCAATTCGACAAGAAGTTGAAGGAGACACGGCCCCATTTGGCAAAGAAGAAAGTGTTATTTCACCGCAACTATGCACCAGCACATTCATCTGGAGTTGGCACCACCAAACCGCATGAGTTGCATTATGAATTCCTGCCACACCTCCCATATTCTCCCTGGGATTTCTTCCTTTAACCAGCCATGAAGAAATGGCTCTCAGGGACAAAACTTAGATCAAATGAGGAGGTCATCATGGAGATAGAGGCATATTTTGCAGAGCTTGACAATTCTTATTTTTTGGAGGGACTAAAAATGGATGGAGCATTGGGAGAACTGTATATCCCTAAAAGGGGACTATATTGAGAAATAAATAATTTGTGTTTGAAAAAACTGGCATCTTCATTCCTAACCTGGGTACTTATTGAACCGTCCTTGTATTCAGTCAAAGATATTAAAAGTAAAACCTGCTTAAATAAAATAATTAAAGATTACATCCCAAAATTTGGTAAAATGCAAGATATATTATCTGGTAATGCATCCATGCAGAGGTGTAAAATATTTAAAGGTACATTACAAGGAGTGGGAATTATTGGTAGCTGTTGTAAAGTTCCAGGCACTCCAGAGCACACATTATTTGAATGCGTCAAATATGGGAATGCAGCTGAAGAAGTTAGAAATAATCTAACAGGTTTTCAAGTTGCAGATATTCTGAGAAATCAAGAGTTGTATAAACATCTAGAGATACTCGCAACTAAAATTAGTGAATTGGCTTGGAATGAAACTATTGGAAATGATATTTCACCAACTAGTGTTTATTCAAGTATCCAACCATCCAGAAGATCTGCGAGATTGGCTATCAACAATGATGTCCTGGATCAAGATTAATCAATCAGAACAAACTTTTTTTTACATTTTCTTTTTTTTAATTTCTATTGTTATCTGATATAATATCTCTCTAAAAATTGTATTACCAGTTTCAATAAATTTAGAATTTGGAAAATACATCCCGGTTTTAGAAATCAGGTACTTACTTACTCACTCACTCACTCACTCACTCACTCACTCACTCACTCACTCACTCACTCACTCACTCACTCACTCACTCACTCACTCACTCACTCACTCACTCACTCACTCACTCACCTACCTACCTACTTGGTACTGACATGTTCAAAGAACTGTGTGAGGTAAAATATGCTAGTCTGAGAGAATTTGCTGCTTCTCTGATGAACATAGCAAAATCAAAACTGAGATCTTGCATTTCATTGACCACCTCTTAGTGCAATTCCGTATTCCTTTTACAGATATGCCAGAGTTTGAATGTCTTCTTATATGTTTGGATGATTACAATTAATTTGTGTAATTCATATTTCACTCAGTAGAAGTATGATCACTTCTTTCCTGTTTGAAACAAACGCACTGATTGTTAACTGTATCAATCCACCACTGTCAAGGGTTTAAGAAGTGAAGAACTACCACTCCTCTAACCAGCAAGAATGTTATGCGAGTTGCGTGCACAGTGGATTCTGAGCAGACACTATTCTGCCTTCGCCTGATATAGATGGTTCCTCAGTCAAATGAAACAAATACTGCAGAAGCTGGATACACCTGTCTATCTGTTCCATTTTATGCTAATCTAGAAAGTAACTGATGTTACCAATTTTGATGGTGAAATAACTACAGTTCACACATCCCTGAAGAACCTTTTTACAGAACAAACAAACATCAGGATGCTATTATATTGTAGTAACTCACTACTGTGAGACTTGAATCACAAGCCGAGAGTTGCATCATTTGGCAAGCAATACAGGTCACAAATTCAGAGCAATATAACACCATCTTATCACGCCAAACCCTTACAACTCCATTCTATCTAGATCAACATATCTCTCCTTGACTTGGTACCTATGAGACCTCGTCATTCTGGTCGGTAAACTCCGAAGCTATGAAAGTATACTTTTAACCCAGTGCATCAAAATTGACCAGAATCCCAGACCTAACAAAGAAAGCACAAACAGTTTGGGAAAAAACCATCTTTATTTCTCTACATAGTCTCCTTTCAGCTCAATACACTTTTTCCATTGATGCTCAATACCTTTGGTACCCTGTTTAGAACCATTGAGTGTCGCAAAATAGCCATCAACTGCAGAGTCCACCTCCTCATTGTTGACAAACCTTTTACCATCAAGCCATTTCTTCAAGTTTGGAGACAGAAAATAATCAGAGGAGTCTAAATCTGGTGAATAGGGTGCATTAGAAAGCTACCCAAAGTTTAACTCATTGATTTTGGCCACGGTGATAATGGATGTGTGAATTGGTCTTGATGAAACAAAACCTTTTTTACTAAATGTGGCCACTTTTGCTTGATTTCATTGCTGAAATGCTGCAACAAGTATGCAAGTATAATACTTGCTGTTGATTGCATTTCCTTTTTGGAGATAATCAATGAAAATTATCCCACATGCATACTAAAGAACTGACACCGTGACATTGCCTGCTGATGAAACTGTTCTTCGCCTTCTTTGGAGCTGATTCTCCCCTTTCAATCCATTGTTTTGACTGTTCCTTCCTCTCAGGTGTGAAGTGATGGACCCATGTTTCATCCATGGTTATGAATCAACACAAAAACTCAGCTTTATTGCAGCAAAGCATTGTCAAACACTTGACTGAAACATCCTCATGATGCTATTTTTGTTCCATTGTGAGCAAATGTGGCACCCACCTTGTGCACAGACTTCTCATGTCCAAATTTTCAGTCAGTATGCGATGTATGCACTTTTTCAAATGCCTGCAGTGTTGCTAGTTCATGTACTTCCAGTCAACAGTCATCCAATACCGTTTTGTGAATTTTCTTTACAGTTTCTGGCATGGTCACCTCATTTGCTTGACCACTGCAATGTTTGTCTTGGCAGCTTGTACTGCCTTGCTTAAACTCTGCCACCCAATATTTTCTGTTGTACACAAAGGTGCAGACTTCCCCAGAATAGAATCTAGCTCAGTTTTAATATTAGTTGGACTAAGACCTTTCAAATGAAAGTGTTGTATCACATAATGCTGACCAGTTTTATCCATGTTTGCAAATTCGCTGAAAGCATTCACTATTGATGGCTGCCAGTCAAATACTAAACAACATTGCATCATCAAAAATCAGACTTAAGCTTTATAAGGTTGATATTTCTGCCATAGTCATCTGTTTGAAACAACTGCTATCTGTACGATAGGTTGGGTACTTCTTGGACAGTACTCATAACAATAAATGACTCTGCCACTAGTACATTATTAGTCTTGTTGGTTATACTTATGGAACTCCCACAACCCTTCCTAGCTGTCAAGTGCCTCTGAACCCTATGACCTTGCTGTTAACGAATCCCATAGGTCCATTACAATATTATAAGATTCTCAGAAAGTTCCACCAGCCATTATGAATCTTCACTCACCACCCAATATATATGATATATCACTCAAGGAACTTGAAGGGGAATATTGTTTTTCAGTGAATACCATCATATTGTGATTTCGTTATATATATGTATATACATTGTGTGTGTGGTTTCTTTTTTTTTAATTTTTATTCAAAACAGCATACCCTATTACATGGTAATACTGTGTGCTTCACAACAGTTTTTACAGGATATTAATGTTTACATTGAAGGTATTATATTGAACAATAGTTAATTAGTACAGTTAAATAGCAATAATAATAATAATAATAATAATAATAATAATAATAATAATAATAATAATAATAATAATAATAATAATAATAATAATAATAATAATAATAGTAATATACATAAGGAGCACTCGAAAGAGCATTAGTTTAGTCACTATAGTCTTTTATGGATTTTGTTCTTTTTCCACACGTTATTGATATGATACCGTCCACACTTTTGGTCGCACAATGAACATATGCAGTCAGTGTTTGGTTGGTGGAATCTTTGCGTTCTGCATATCTTGTGATGGAAGCCGTGGATAGCGAGTCTGGTTACCACATGTCTTTGATCTTGGCATGTCTCTGTCCACTTCCGGTCCGTCATTGCGCTTGTGCCATAGAAGTCTGGGTCGTTTCGCTTCCTATGTCGTGACTCTAGCTTTTAAGAACATCTTAAAACTGCTCCTATGGAACGCAGAAGGACTCAGATAATGATACTGATACTACCACTACCACCACCACCGCCACCACCACCACCACCAAAAAATAATAATTAAAATTTATATTATTGTTGTTAAGAAAACAATAATTATTTGTATAAAGAATAATTTTTAGTAAGAAATCCTTAAATATGTACTTAACTACATGACAAATGTTTCAGTCAGAAATTCTAAACTACCTTCTATAAAAATGCTATCTATGGGTCAATCCATGTCGAATCGCACAGCCGTAAAACACGACATTTTCATAGGAGGTTCAAATTTTTTTTATGGATAATAGGCATCAAATAAGGAGACCTGTATTTTTTTATTTCTGTATTTTTAAATTACTTCCTTAGTTATGGCTAGTAGAAATTAAGCAATTTCTGCACGCACCGTAATGTAAAATCACTTGTTACTCTAAGGCCATACAGAGTTGAGAGTTGTGGTTTGCCGCGCTGGAAAGGTTAAATACAACACTTTTAACAACTTCTAACCAGTCATTATTACACACCAATTTTGGACTGTTCTTTTGATGCTGTATTTTGTAAACCCAAAAATAGAATTTATATCATTGTGTTAAAAATCTAAAAGAAATACACACGTATTTTCTGGCATTTTATCTATAAAATAAGACGTTAAAAACAATGGAGTGAGCGTAAGTGCATTTGCTACAATTTTTTTCCTGGAGGCGCGCAAGTGCTCACGGACGCATGAAGTACAGCTGGATTTGCCGTTCTTGGCCCCCAGGAGGAAGTAAATATAAAGCTTGAAGACGAGTACCAAACCAGGTGACTGCAGGCAACATGCTGATTGGTCCGTCAGCTTCATATGTGACTCACATAACTTCTTCTTACTAAGGCAGTACAGTCCATGCAGAAAAATGTCTCCACAAAGTACCTTCTTTCTGATACCCCTGTGGCATCTCTTACGCACTTTTGAACTTATTGAATTTTTTTGAAAAATTCTTCTGATGTAAGCAGTTCTTTACATTTAGCTTCTTTCTTCATGTACGCCCATACATTTCTCTACTCTGACTGTGCAATGTTTTGGTCCCTAATTTAGAACGTACAAGTGGCATAATTGATTTATGCCATGATCAATGTCTCACAAATACCCTATATTCACTCCTTATCACAGAGATTTAACTATATCTTCAACTGCACGCTGCATTAAAAAGCACCTGCGAATTAGCAAGGAGTGTCTCAGATCATGCAGGCATCATTACCTTCCCCCTCCCTCCCCATGTTGTGCATGGTTTCATTTGCAGAATTATACAATATGAGCTGATGAAAGAGAAAAGCTATGGGTTTGCCTACAGGGCTTCCAGTCAAGGTCAGGGGCCAAGAACGATGGGTCCAGCTATGCTTTAAAATTACATTCCTTCATTCCTTTGTTAAAAAACTGAAGCTTTAGTGAAACAATTTTCTTTCGAAGAAAGAGGTAGACGAGTAGAAATGTAAAGTTTTTTTTGTATGGAAACATTAGTTTAAAATGCATATTTTAAAAACATTTTGAAGATTCTAATAGTGCACATATAATAGTGTGAGCTAGCAGTGTTCTCCTTACTGTACTGTTGTAACGTTTATGGAACCTCAAGCAGTGAACAGTTGCCATAATGGAAGGTGCCAATTGCGCGAGGTTACGGTAGCTATCACCGCTGCCACATGAGTTTGCTGCACTGATTTGTAAGTTAATTACAACTGGAACTATTAGAGACTCCATTCTGATTTTTTCTGAGAATATTGAATAAACTCCAGTGTATTTTTTTTTTTTTTTTTTCTTTTTTCTTCTTTCCAGATTTTTAAATGGTTGAGTTTGTCTTACTATATAACTTTAAAAATTTAATTGTATAAAATATCTTATTAATAATGATTAATAAAATGTTCTAATAAATAACTCACGAAAGACTGTGATTTATCTTTAATTTGAGCCAAAGATTAAGTAATTTGCTTGATTACAATCGGAGGTATGATTGATCAAAGAGTGAGGAGTGTGCGATTTTTGGAACATTTCAAAAATTAATATCTGCCAAAATAATTTTTTTGTTTTTATAAAACGAAGAAACACCGGTCAAATGTATTTTGTTCTAAAACACCAAAAAAAATTTCAAGAAAATCTGAGAATTTAAGGTCAGTTTTCACCATATTTTGTGCGACTTGACGTGTAATGACTCCTATATGTAAGTATTTACATATGCAGGGTGGAAGTGAGATAATCCATCAGACTGAAGGAGGTGAGAGAGTAGATGTAAATTAACAAAAAATTCCAATAAATTTTTTAAATTAAATGCACCATTAGCTAGATAATCTCGTTTAAAGGTGTGTGGCAACATGGCACAACTTGATTGAGTAATCTGCTTCTACTGGCGGCTCAATGAACTATTCTAATGCTTTATAAAAACTGTTTAACTAACGTTAGCTGTGTACAAATTCAGATGTTTTGTCGCTGGTGCTCCGGACACCAGAAAAGTACATGAAAAAGTGAGGTTATTGTTGACTGCCCTGTATGAAAACATTACCTCAAATCTGACATTTCCACGTAATTACAAAGATTTTATGTGGCATGTTTAAAGGTTTGAGTATCTGACCTGTTCTATTTGAGAGGCTTATGCCATGATGAGATAATGACCTCACATGGAATTGAATTCTTCTTTACTTTACGTCCCGCAAAATTGTTTTTTAACTTCCGACACTGATTGCACCATTAGGAAGTCACAAATATGATAGAAACATAAAAAAAGGAACTTTAAATATGCTCTAATCGGTCAGGAATATATAAATTCACTTGAAATGAATATAAGCCAAGTCCAAATCCACTTACTGCTCATGCTGTAAGCAGGAGCGAGTTGCTGTTGATTTAATTAATATTAATACATATTTGCGTTTACACAACTACATAGGTAATATATCTGCTGCCGTTGGCAATATTTTGTTTGTTTTTATTATTATTCTTTACAGAAATGTAACCAAAAGGGATCTGTTTGCAGTCATTGAAATAAATTGTGTTACTTGCACTTTTAACTTTATGCCTATTTCCTTTAAAGTACCTACATTTTACAACAGGTTATGGGCCCAAGTGAGAGATGATTAAAGAGTATTTGTTAAGTGCAGCATTTAAGAAGAATTTCTAGCTCTGCTTTTGTGTGACCTAAAATGGCTAATTTCAAGAGTAACATCATGAAGTTAAATAAGAGTAATTATTTGAGAGGTAGAACCGAAACTTAAAAATTCAATGTCACAGCTGGGATTTGAACCACAGACCCTCCGCTTACTAGGCGGGTGCCCACACACGGCTTGTTTGTTTAAAAACACCAACAGTAAGTTTGTTGGCATAAATAAATAAGAGTAATTATTCAAACTGGAAATAGAAGGTACAGTTGCTTTTGATGAAAGAAAACTTAGTTAAGAAGGTTATTGAAGGTGAAGTACCAATTCTGGAAGCCAATGCAAATCGAAAACTGATTGATGAATGGGATAATGCTGACAGTCGAGCTTACATTGGACTGATGGTTGAAGATAACCAGCTCATTCATATTCGAGAAAGAAAGTCTACTAAGGAAATGTGGTTTGCTCTCAAGGATTATCATGAGGTTAATATGTTCTTTAAAGTGTGAAGAAGGTGACAGTGTTATAAATCATGTAACTCAAATACAAGAACTGTTCCTGAAACTAAGAGACATTGGAGAAAAGTCATTATTGGACAGTTGGAGTGTTGTAATGTTATTGAGTAGTTGACCAAGAAGCTATGATCCCTTAATAACTGTATTGGAAACACATTCGGAAAATGAATTCATGTTGGTTGTTGCCCAGCAGAAGGTGATTGCTGAATATGAACATAGGCAACATGCAGAAGAAAATAGCAACTCTAGTGAAAATGTACTGGAATCAATCTCTTGGAAAGATTCAAAGAAATTCTCCATGAAGTGTTACCTTAGTAAAAAGGGGGGCTACATTAAGCAGAGTTGCAAGAAATAATATGAAATGGAAAGAAAAACATCCAGATAAAGGAACAATCAAAGCTTCAAATGAAAATGAAGTGAATACAGTTGAATATAAAGAGGTGTTATTTTCAGTCAGAATTCGCTCTAGCAGCTGGATTTTGGATTCTGGAGCTACTCATCATGTAAGTAACGACCAAAACTTTTTCACATCATTAGAGAAATCACATCAAGATTAAATTGAAACTGCAAATAGGGAAATGATTGATGTTGACGGAACTGGGTGGGACAACTTTTTTAAAAACAAAGAAGGACTTGCCACATCTGTCTTTGTTTCTGGTGTGTTGTATGCTCCGGAAGTTGTCAGCAGTTTCATCTCTGTTAGGCAGCTAACCCTAGACAACTTCTTAGTTAATTTGGGATATATTCTTCCCCACTCTGTCCTCTATGTGATCTGCAAGAGGAAATGGATCGAGACCACCTTCAAATATGCCCGGCCACTTCTAGTGCCCCATCCATCAGTGAAAAATATTGGAGAGCAAGAGGATTAATGACTTCATTGTCAGAAATCCAGCATTAGCTAACAACAACTTCTTAGTTAATTTCCATGATTGTTGTGAAATTCTAAAGAATGGAAAACAGATCAAAATTGCTGACCCACGTTTATCGATGACTACTCAAGGATGACTACATATATTTGTTGGGAAACAAATCAGAAGTTTCAGGAGTTCTAAGTGCCACTTAGAGCAGGTGAAGAACAAGTTTGAAAGAAACATGAAAGTTATTCGCTCAGATCATGGAGGTGATATTTAAGCACAAGGGTCACTATGAAAGTTTTGAAATGTGAGAAAATGAAAGTTGATCCACTCAAATTGAATGCAGGAAGGGATAGCCCTATTCATTATGAGTGAACTGGTATCAGATAGTGACTCTCCCACTCCAGGAATTCCAGCGGTGCAAGGATAAACAACCTCTGATGCGCAGGTAGCCAGGAGCTTGGAAGAGAGCATTTTTGCTGTTTACAGGCATGCAATTTTGTATCATCAGGAACAGAAGAAAGTCACAAGGGGCCAGGTCAGAACTGTATGGTGGATGAATCATAAGCTTGACCTCTGTAAACTCCAGGAGCTGAACTGTGATGTTGGCCATTTGTGCAGGCGTGTTATGATGGAGATGGGTCCGTCACAGTCTCGTGCATGGCCGCCATTCTTGAAGCTTGGTAAAAACTTTTGGCAAGCAAACTGTGGTGTACCAATTAGCAGTAATCATGCTTTGCTCCTACAGAGAAATGGTTGCCACAACACCACTCTTTAGGAGAAATGAAGCCACCATTTTCTTGTGGACACTTTGGCGACATTTCACTTTTGTTGATGGTTTGTCATCACAAAAGATCCATACCGCTGATTGCCGCTTGGTCTCCAGATCAAACTAATAAATCCAGGTTTCATCATCTGTGACAGTGTCAGAAACCTGTCTGGAGTCACCTTCTTCACATCTTGTCAGCATTTTCGTATACCATTCAGCACGGGCATGTTTTTGTTCTGTGAGACACTCATTAGGATGTGACCTTCCTCACATGAAGGAATTCATGGAGGATTTTCAAAACTGCTGGCAATCCAATCTGTAATGCTACCTCAATTTCTTTAAATGTTACACAATTATTTTCGTGAAGCATTTTTCTCAACACTGCAATATTTTCCACAGTCACTGTGATTGCTGGATGCGCGGTTCTCTTCTCGTTTTTCAAAGATGCTGGGCCCCTTTTAAAATCCTGAAACCACTAGAAAACTATGGCATGGGAAGGAGCGATGTCCCCAAAAGCCTGTAACAAATATTCAAGGCTTTGGCACTGGTTTAACCCACTTTTAAGATCGTAGAAAGCCAAGCAAAAATGCTCTCTGCCAGAATTCCTGGAGTAGGAGAGTCGCTACCTGATAACTTTACTCACAAAGGATGGGTTGTCCCATCCTGCATTCAATTTGAGTGCATCAACTTTCATTTTCTCACATCTCAAAACTTTCTTAGTGACCCTCATACAAACATAGAAATATTTGACTGAAAAAGGTATCAAAACTCAGCTAACAGCAGCTTATTCTCCCCAGCAAAATGGTGTAGCAGAAAGGAAGAACAGGACCTTAGTTGAAATGGCATGTTGCATGCTAATTGATACTGACTTCCAAACCAATTCTTGGGTGAAGCAGTAATGACAGCCAGCTACATTCAGAACTGAGTTCTTACTAGAGCAAAGTAAAGAACACTCTATGAACTGTAAAATTGAATGCTGCTCTTGTTGTTCAAAGATTCTCACAAAAGTATGGTGAAGACTATGATGAAGCATTTGCTCCAGTGGTATATCAAACAACTGTACACACTTTGTTTACCAATTGCAGTGAAGGAAAGATTAATGGTTCATCATTTTGATGTGGAAACTGCATTTCTCCATGGTGACATAAACGAGACCATCTACTTGAAGCAACTCAAAGGTTTCGTCAAATGAAATATTTCAAAAGTGTGCTTATTGAACAAAAGCATTTATGGGCTGAAACAGGCAGCTAGAATTTGGAATGAAGCTGTGCATGAAGTTATAATAAAGGCTAATTTCATACAAAGTAAAACAGATCAATGTCTTTGCTCCAAGAAAGTGGACGGCAAGTGAAAAGTGGTGTTATATTTTAGTCTATGTGGATGATGTCATTGTTGCTGGAAAGACAGAGAATATGATACATGAATGTTTGAGGTTATTTTGAGTCACTTGTTTACACTCACCATCACTACTTTTTTTTTTTTGTGTTTTGTGTTTTGTTTTGTGTTTTTTAGTAGTGAAGGTGAGTGTAAATAAGTGACTCAAAATAACCTCAAACATGAAGAATACTTCACTGTCAATAGTGCTTCTATTTTTAATATTCATGATACATGAAGTTGAAAGCATCCTGTCAAAACAATTAAACGTCAAAGCTCTCTGTCACATTAAACAGTACCTGGGAATTAAAGTTACTAAAGACTCAGATGGGAACTTTTACCTGTGCCATTCAGGATACATCAACAAAATAGCAGTTGATTTTGGATTATCAGATGCAACGCAAGTAAAGACACCATTGGATCAAAGCTGTGGAAATCTGAATGTACAGATCTGTTGAACAATTCCAGATATCGAAAGCTGATTGAATGTTTGTTATACATATCAGCCAATACAAGACCAGGTATATTTGCAAGTAGGAGCAAGTCCAAGTCAAGAAGATTGGATGCATTTGAAGTGAGCAGTAAAACAGCTCAAGGCTTTACAGCAGACATGAAACTCAAACTGAACAACATTGCATCTCAAAAATATGCAGAACTCGGCTATGCAGGCACAAATTGGGCAGAGGATTGCAAGACAAGAAAATCTGACAGTGGATATGTGTTTTTCTTAAACAGAGGTGTCATTAGCTGGTGCTCTAGAAAATAAAAGTGTGTGTCACTATCCTCTACAGATACTGAACACATTGCCTTGTCAGAAGCATGTCAAGAAACACTCTGGTTGTGGCAGCTATTGAGAGATATGCATCAAGCTTTGAGCAGTGCTACAGTTATATGTGAAGACAACTAAAGCTATTTGTTTTTGGCAAAAGGTTGTAAATCCTCCAGTTGAACCAAACACATTGACATAAAATATCATTTTGTTAAAAACTGTATTGATAAGCAGCTTATTGATTGTAAACACTGCCATACTCAGATGATGGTTGCAGATTCGTTAACCAAACCATTATCTGCCAATAGGCATACATTGTTTAGAAATCCCAGGGACCCGCATGTGGTATTCGTGGTGGACGAAGCGGCGTCAGGGCGGGTTTTCTCCGGGTACTCCGGTTTCCCCCGCCATCTCATTCCACCGGTGCTCCATCTTCATTCCATGTATCATCAGTGTCACCGCCTGCGGTGCCGTAGTAGTAAAAGCGGGCGTTAAACACTACAACAACAATTGTTTAGAAGAAAATGTAAAGCTGTGTGAACAAGGAGAAGTGTTGATTTAATTGATATTATTTATTATAATATGATATTTGTGTTTACACAACTATGTAGGTAATTTATCTACAGCCATTGGCAACATTTTGTTTGTTTTTATTCTTCTTCTTACAGAAATGTAACCAAAAAGAATCTGTTTCCTTTCATTGAAATAAATTGTGTTACTTGCACTTTAACTTGATGCCTATTTCCTTTAAAGTACCTACATCTTACAGTAGTTGCCTTATTCAGTTTATTTTCCGAATGGTAAGGACCCAATGTTCATTTTCACAATAATTAATAAAGGTATTTTTCCTCTAACACTGACCCATATTGTCTGCAAGACCTATGTATGAAGCATTGGTGCAGAAGTTGGAAGCTAATGGCAAGTATGGTTACCTGGATTGTGGTATTTATGTGACACATGTGCATTGAGCATTCCCAAGGTTATGTCACGCTTGCATTATTTATGCCAACAAACTTACTGGTGGTGTTTTTAAATACACAAGTTGTGTGTGGTTAATGTTACAAGGGAATCTCACATCAGACATAAATACCCCAAGGGCGACTTACAAATTGTAAGTACTTTACGTTCTGGGTTTAAGTAACATGTAGATGGTAATTATTATTTATTTATGCCCACAAACTTACTGCCACTATTTTTAAATACACAAGCCGTGTGTGGGCAATGTTGCAAGGGAACCTCACATCAGAGATAAATACCCTGAGGGCGACTTACAGATGTAAGTACTCTATGTCCCGGGTTTAAGTAACCTTTAGATGTGGAATTTTTTTTAATTTTTCAGCCCTGATTCCACCTCTTAAGCATTGCCCACACACAGCTTGTGTGTTTAAAAACAGCGGCAGTAAGTTTGTGGGCATAAATAAATAATAATTACCATCTAAAGATTACTTAAACCCGGAACGTAAAGTACTTAAAATTTGTAAGTCACCCTTGGAGTATTTATATCTGATGTGAGATTCCCTTGTGGTCTACTGGGGAAGTACAAATTGATTGGGGAATTTAATGTAATACTGGTACAAGTTGGCCATGGTAGTGTAGTGGTTAGAGTAGCCACTTGATAAGCGGAAGATCGGTGGTTCAAATCCCGGCTATGGCATTGAATTTTTCAGTCCTGATTCCACCTCTTAAGCTCTTGCATTATTAGCACCATTATTCTGTTTTGAATTTAACAGTATGATACCAATAATTGCTAAACCTTTAGGAAAGCATAATTTATGTGAGTTTACACTTCACTGCAATATGCTTAAGCAAAAGTTATGTGCAGTTGTTTATAGGATTGGCCAACCAAGAAGTGTGCAATTCTCTTTAATTTTTTATATACCCATTTTAAAATGGGTCTAATGTGCTTCATGCAAACTTTCACATCAGTACAACTTGAGCAGTCTAGAAAAATGAATTTGTATAACATGATGCAGAAGTTTTTGGAGGCACTTTTGCCAACAATCAACTCCAACAAAGATGTAACAAGAAACTCATGAGTACCAAAGAACTTGAGTTAGTGAAATTTTCAAAACCAGTGTGTCTCATAAGATTTGTGTGAATAAGTATGTATGAAAGATATCAAGTATTTGAAAACACGTAGGTGAACAAATTTGACACTGGTGTTCATGCCCAGTGAATTCCGCAGTCACAGACTAATCATTATTTATGTAGTAGCTTTGGAAACAAAAAATGACCATACTTTTAATCACATAACATTTATTAGCAGTAACAAGTATGCAATAACTTTGTTTAATTTGAAATAAGAGTTTAGAGGAAGTACTTAATACTTGTAGACAGGCTTAACACCTTTTGCAGCTTTGACAAGAAAAAATTGCATGCGATTAAGTAAACATTCATCTAAACCAATATCGGAAGAAAGTAAACACAGCTGATGCGATGTTGCCAATTCTAACAGAATTAAGAAGGCAACAAATTGTGGATTTTTTAAAATTTAATTTACACAAAAACTATTGAGTCTATTGAAATATGCCAAAGGAATAAAGTTGTCATTTGAAAAGGGTAGAGTGAGACTGAAAAATTCAATACCATGACCGGGATTTGAACCACAAATCTACCGGTTACCGTCCGGCTGCTCTAACCACTAAGCTATCCTGGCCAACATGCCAACACGACATTAAATTCTCCAACTCACTCACATTTTTCCCTGTAAACCACACAAAGAGATCTTAATTTATATGAGATATACCTTAATGGTGACTTACAATATTGTAAGTACTTAAGTCTTGGGCTTTTAGTTTAACCAACTGTAAGGTCAAATCAGTGTAATCACCCTTTCCAATCCTGTTCTACATACGGCTTTAGTGTGGAAGAACGTTAATTACAAAGTTGTCATTTATTCAATTTTGTATGAATATAGCCATAAATTAAGACCCTTTAATCAATAATAATTCAGTCAGGTGGTGATAATTTTTTTGGATAAAAGCATTTTTTTCTAGAAAACGGTAAACTTTTCAGCTTTTTGGTATTAGACTTTCTTGTTATTCACAATAAGAGAAATTTGCTGTTGAAGTCTGACGGATTATTTCACTTCTATCCTGTATATGCTACATCACTCTAGTTCAGAGAATTCTATAGATTTGACAAACATAACGAATATGTGAGAATTTGTATTAATTGTTCATTTATAGTGGTTCATGCTTCGCCATTTATCATTAATTCCCTCATCATTTGATGTCTTGTTTTTGCAGTATTGTGTAGTTGTATATTAACTAATCCACTGTTTGTTCCTCTGCTCCATAAATGCAAATTGAATTTGTGTTGTGTTGTGTTGTTGCATATGACTTTATTAGAATTAACTCTAATACAAAGAAAGGTATCTTTAAACAAAATAGTACTTAACAAAGAAATAATAATATTATAATACTTTAATATATGAAATATCTTAAGGAACAGGATCATTTTGCATTTTGCTTCTGGCATTCCAATATAGGGCTGATAAATTGCCTTGTTGCTGTTGAATTGGATTGAGACCTGTACATTGAAGTAGATGTGTTGAATCCATCACTGATTTAGCTTCTTTGCAGATGACACACTCTTCTGTTGGGAATATGTTTATTCTTGCTAGATGAGTTGCTAGGCCAGGGCCAACAAGATGAGCACCCGAAGTATGAAATGCTTTACCCCTACTATCACCCCTGCCTGTTCCCTTTTATCCAGCAGGTTAGCAGAGAGCTGACCCATACCACTGTGGCGGTCATTTGGGTTTTGGATGCAATGTCCTTTGTGGCGTAATCAAATGCATACTTTTTAACTCAACAGTTGGCTAGGAAAGCACAAAGAGGGTTAATGACGCTGGAGGATATGAGTGAAAGACATTCTTGCCACTCTTGTGCTAGGCAGTCATGTTCTGTTTCCAGTTTGAAAATTGCTATTGCTTCTTTCCTTGACTTATTTTTATTTTTAGTCCATAAATCATTTATTTTTGCCTACTGCTTTGCTTCAATGAGTAGGCTAATTTCACTCTGCTATGTTGTTTGAATTTTATTTATGATTATCTTCTTGATTGTGCCAACTGAGTGGTTTTATTTCCCATGTGAACTGTAGTACCCTTTTTGGCTAGAGTATCTGCTATTTCATAGCCTTCTACTCCAACATACTCTTGTCAAGAGTACTGCAACTCAGGAAATATGGGCAATTTAAAATTTAGTTGGCTGCTTACTATTAGGAAGAATGTTTTTGTAACTGCCCCTTTATTTGAAGTTGCCACTGTTGTTCCCAAATATCCAGTCCTCTTTTCCTGTGACGTTGACATCTCTGCGTATTTTGTTATATATCACTTCGCCTTCCTCCATAGCAGCTTCTTTTGCAAGTCGATCTGCCAACTCATTTCCTTCAGTCTCTGCATGTCCTTTAACCCATCCAAAATGCACTTTCCACTGTGAGCTGTTGAGGGTGATTATTTTGTCTAATTGATCCTATTGTATTGTGCTTAAATTTATTCTTTAAGAGATCTAGAATTATTGTGCTTTCAGTGTATGTCACTACTTCCTTTAAATTATTCCCTAGATCTGCATTTTCTGGTAACTTCTCTAGAACTTTCAGGTTTGCTATTTGCTCAGCTTGGTTATCGGCAGTTGATGAATTAAATTACCATTGATAAATATGGCTCCTGTTGTTCCTACTTTGTCTACAATTTTACTACCATTCATGTACACTTCAGCAGTGTATGTAACATCTTTCTCTGCTTCATGACTTACAGCTATTTCTGCAGGATGTTGCCAATATTTTGGATCCAGTGGTGCATTGTATTTCAGATTGTGAGCTTTTATCACCATGCAGGTCCTAACAATTTCCTCTATTGTTATTTGGATTGATTTCACTCCAGTTATAATGCATGAGGTGTCATACGATATGGAGCAATAGGCTTTAGCAGTTTTGATGTAGATGAGTCTTGCACTCATTTATACTTTGTTATGTTTTTCTTTTTGTGAATAGCTTTTATCCATATAGATGCACCATATGTCAAGATGAGAACTGTAACTCCTTCGTAAATTGTTTTTGGTGCTTTGTGTCCCAAACCCCATTGCAGTTTGGCCGTTCTTGCCAGCATGTTGATGAGGGTAATTGTTTCCTGAACTGTGCTGTTTATATGCCCATTGACATTAAAATTACAGTCGAATTGAATGCTAAATATTGAAGTTCTTCAGTCTGGGTTATTCTTCTGTTATTTAAGGATATATTGACCTCCCTGCTGTCATTCTGTGTTCTATGGTTCTTTGATATCTTCTATGTAAGGTGTTTGTCTTTTTTCTAAGCACAGTTAATTCATATGTCTACCATGAAATTGTGTTGTCTTTTATTGCACATTTTGCTCCTTTAGAAACCGTGAATGTTGTGTTGCATGCCGTTGTAATACACAAGAATGCCAAATTTACTACCTCATCCATGTTCTCATAATTTTCTTGGTTCTTCCACAACTTCTCATACATTTTGTATTGGTCCAGTGTTGTGTTTCCACAGTTAAATTTAAATATGATACTGGATGTTAGAACATGTCAAATTTTTCAAAGTCCTTATTCTTTATTATATTTTTAATACCCGTGATAAGTGTTGTTACTGGAGCTGCATTGTTTTTGGATATTCAGGCTGAATATTAAACTCTTGTGATCTGAGGAGATTGCTTCATAGCTGCACGTCCACTCAGCAGACTAGCATTACTATCAACTGCCAGCGGCAAGTGTTCTCCCTTAGAAAGACTTATAAGTTTTCCAATTTTCTGATGTTGATTTCAATGTCTTTGCTGTTATCGAAGTAGGAGGTGTGTGTGTGTGTGTGTGTGTGCGTGCGTGCGTGTGTGTGTGTTTTTGCGTGCGCGCGCGTGTGTGTGTGCGCGTGGGCCTCTCTCTCTCTGTGGGGGGAGGGGGGGTGGATGTGTGGGGAACTGTGTGAATGTGTGGCAGGTGTGGTGCAGTGCGTGTATACAATAACATCAACAAAATTTGCCTTACCATTCAGTTAAGCTGCTCAAGAAAAAATGTCAATTAGTATACTTAGATATTTATTACAAAAGCAATGCTGAAACCAGCAATGCTAAGTTCTTCCATCTAATCCTGGAATTGTTACTTAATTACCATGGAAATCTGTGTTAGCAAATTGCAAGCTAACTACTGTGCTTGACCTTTTGGCAGACTATACAGGATCGGAATACTAACTGTTCTATTAATGTGTTACGCGGTTCAAACAAATCTGTGAACTTAGAATGTTTAGAAAGATGTGAAATCTTACTAAAAAATCTTGGTTTGCAAGAGGACTTATGTCATGCAATCTAATTAGCATAACTTGTGCTCTAAATTTTTCCTTACCTTAAATACTTGGTGGATGAGGATTAATTGCTTTTAAGATATCTGAAAAGATAAATATATGCATAGCCTTGTTGTAGATATCCATTTAAGCTACCAAAATGTGTATAAGTTAATTACATTAACAAAATAAAAATATTAACGTTTTAAAGTGAGAGTGAATGTAAAAAGGTGGCTCAAAAAATTGAACTCCTACATTATCAAAGTTGATAATATGTTTACAATATTAAATCAAAAGAATTTTGGTATTTAAAAATTTCAGCTCATGTGCGCAGTGGTAGCACAGGTTCTCTTCAAGACTGGGACTCATTAGTCATTCAAGATGATGCAGAAGAAGACATTCACTGCATTAAACTGAACACCACTAGAGCTCATCAACAGCCAATTACAGTACTGGATTCTGAAGGTGGAAGGGTTCTCACAGGAAGCCAAGATCACACACTGAAGGTAAACCACCCCTTTTTGGTACTTCTCATGGTCCTGTTAGAAAATATAATAGAAAGTTTTAGATTGAAAGAAAGAGTTTCTAGCCATGTGACATGCTGATGTGCTGGTAAACACAAATATATTGCTAAATTTGTACTGTAAAGTGAAGAGCCTTGAGTTCAACTGCAGTACGTGTTTTTTCAATTTATTTTGCACAAGCCTTTTGTGTTACAGGTTACTTACCATTAAAGAAGTAATTTTGAATTTCTCTGTACGTGCATCTACTTCTCCATTTCAGACACCTTATTGCAAGCTCTTTCATCACCATTCGTAGATGAAATCTGTTTTTAGAGATAATAAATCCCTAATGTTAGCAACTTTGAGTGGCTTTATCGTTATTATTGCTTCATTTATCAGAGCTCCCCAAGTTTATGCTATCTGGAACTACACTGTTCCACAATTTCTTCCATCTTGCAGAAATGCTAGTACATACTTCTTTTATTATAGGTTATGTAAAATTTTACTGTGCATTTTTAATAGTTCTTGTATTACAAACAATTGTATTAAGAGCAGGGAGCACAAGAGCAAAGTATCTTTTAACGTATTAAGACAGAGCCTTCCCTGTTTTCCATGTTGTGGGAGGCCAGTGTGTTCTTCAGTGCCAACTGATGTATGGTTGTTCAGAGGAGAGAAGTTGTAGGTGCTCTCTTCTGTTGAACTACCTTCATGAGGGTTATTCAGGTATGAAGGCAGTGATTGCTGCTACAAGAAAGTTAGTACAGTGCTGTTTACTGTTTACTCAGCAGGTTCAGTCTGCTTGAAGTAGATGGAACACAGGTCCTTATGCTCAATGTGTTAGTTAGCAATCAGGAGAGAGAAAATGATGATTTACATGTAATTAATTAAAGTCTATGTGGAGGGGTGTACCATGATGGAGAGAATACTTCAACAATTATTATTAGCTGAAATGAAGGCTGTGGAAGATGGAGATGGAAGTGGAATCTTGAATGATGAAGATGGGAACTGAAATGAAGACTGTGAAACCTGAAATGGAGATCACATGGAAATAAAATCTGAAATGGTAGAGATGGGAACTGAAATAAAAAACGAAATGGAGAAAATTAAATCCAAACTTGATCTTGACATTGACTCTACAAAATCTGAAATAAATGCTACCAAGAAAGACGTGAAAGATGGCATTGCTAAGGATTTGGAAGAAATCAAACCTAACTGAAAGAAAAAAAAATATGATGTCAGAGCATTGGATCAGCATTGATAAAATGGTGGAGCTTCCAAAATTGAATGACATTTAATCTTGGGTGGTATTTAAGCAGGTAATTTTACCTACAACAAATGGATGCCAGTGGAGCAGATTACAGCTTTTGGCTGCATTGAAGGCTCAAATGGACGAAACTTTGCAATTTTCCCAATGGAGAACTCAGTTAACTTAGCTTTGGAAGGGTTTCAATGTAGAACATTGCCTTTCTGCTGCTTACCAGGTCCAGCTGAAGAGTGCAACAACTTGGTAAAACCTTACTGTTATTTTCCATGTAGGTAAAGCAGCTATTTATCAGTGGTATAAATGACTGGGTGGTGAAACAGTAATTTCCTCTAGCTGAACATTGTAACATCAAGGATGCCCTGCTGCCTTCTTTACAGAAGTGGCAAAGATCATGTCCAGAAGTGCCATCCTGGACCCAAAGTCAGGGCACTGGCAAGCACCCTTCACTCTGTCAATAAGAAGAAGACGACCGTGTTTTCTACAGGGTGTAGCTGTAGTAATACCTTTTGAACTATACATCAACTTTGTAGTGAGCCAGAGACTCATGAGTCTGCGATGAGGGGGCCTCACTTATGACAATTGCATCTAGATATCATTGTTATTGGCAGGTATAGTCATTTCTAAGCATTAAAGCTAGGATGGAAGGAAATAAAATTGAACTGTTACTGGACTAACAGGGATATCAGAGGTAACAAACTATCCCCCAATCCCTTGTACACTCTGTTGCCATTTGCAGACAGCACTCAGATTGATTTATAGCTGCCTATCAGTGACCTTAAGTGCTTTTGTTTGCATTTTTTGTAGTGATAATGGTTTGAGTGTAGATAACTTGAAGCCAACTGCTTCTAGTTGTAAGTGAAATCAATTGAATCAAGATAAATGAAAGTAGTATTAATTTAAAGTTATTATTTGAGGGATAAACAGGAATTAGTTATCTATATTAGACAACAGGAGCGTGAAAAAGCCGAAAATTATTTTTATTCCACTGTTGTCCATAAAACTTACATTTGAGCACTGCAGTTAATAAATCCCATACTCAAAAGTTTTATGTTTTGTGATTTATGGAAATGCCGTGATATAAATACCATTTTAAATTCCAGCTGAGTTGTAATATTTAGACAACTTCCACAAAGCTTAAGAATTAGTGCATTACCCGTAAATTGGTTAAAACATATATAACATTGGCTTTTTGGATACTGATTAAAGCTTTCTATGTTTGTCTAATAATATGAGATGTAAAAACTTATGAATTTGTGATTGTGTTTGCAGTTCAAAGTTGTAAGGGCTTTTGAAAGAGGTATAATTATTTCCAAACAAGTGGATGAAATGAGTTCTTAAAATGATGCACTAAATTTGAAACCAAACATTTATAATTGTTATAGGTGTTTAGGTTAGAGGATCAGCTACCATTGTATACACTTCATGGTCATTGTGGACCTATTACCTGCCTCTTCATAGACCAGATGTCACCCATGATGTCAGGAAGTGGCAGTCAGGATGGCTTGCTGTGTGTTTGGGATCTGTTAACAGGTTAGGCTGTGTGCCCTTAACACCTAGAGTACTTTAATACAGTGTGATCTTCAAGTCCTTCCATGATGATGGAATAAGCAAGATAAGCAAATATGGTGGTAACCCTGGCTCCATACATTTGTAATACTACAATGATAGGAATGAATTTGGAGAATGTGGTAGAAAGGGAAAACAAATTAATAAAAGTTGCATTTACCTCACCCATTTATAGAGGATGCTGAAAATGTCCCCTATTCTGTTAAAGGCACAGTTTCACATGTTTAATTATATTGTTAAACACTTTGATTATAGATTTTGTCGCTGAACTAATATAATTTATTATGCCAATTTCAGCTAATCCATTGTTTCTGGATTATTTTTATACATTGTTGACCTTGCAGCACCCAGAAGAAATAATTATATCTATCACTTCTTGTAGCTTGACAAACATAATCAGTCTCACTAAATATACTTATTAAATCCTAACCATTGTTCCAAAATGATAATGTGGAACTGGAAACTGCTCTGCAAATTTTTGTTTCAGTTTCCCTGTATATTTATCTGCTTCTCTATTAAAAAGATTCTCCACTTAAAACACACAACTGTTCAATTGAAAACATTTTTAGTTTAGATGAAAACATACTTGGACATCTGTAGGGACTATTTGACCATCATTTACAACTCTTGTTACATTAGGGCATGGAATGTGAGTGCCATGTCCTTGACAGGCACTGTACTATTGTTTGCAACCAACTGTTTTGTGAATGTACTGAAGGCTATTGACTTGCAGTATTCTGGAGGGATCAAAAGATCACATTGTATAACTCTTTTAAGTTACAAACATGTAAGTTCAGTCTTAGAATCTTCTGCATTTGTACTATTTCTTAAGAATAGTATATGGCTGCTATTCCATTTTGGCTTAAGTGTGTGTATGTATAGATGCAATTCTATATTTTCTGTGTTTACTCAGGGGTCTCCATCTAGGGGATATGTGAATGGCAACCACAAGGTACCCAAGCTGAGCAGAACATTGCTTCCACTTACTGGTGTTTTGCTCCTCACTGTAACTTTTCTATCTGACCTTACCTTGGTCATCTCTTGTTCTCTTCCGACCCCGATTCTATTAGGGTTCCCGAGGGCTAGGGAGTCCTTATTTTTCCAACCTCTCCATTTCTCTAAAATATTAACCCCTAACATGCTGGCCTGTCATGCCATGTAATACGTCCTCTGATTGGTAATCAGAGGATATGGTGTGTGAATTTATTTTGATAACTCTCCCGGTCAGGTCGGTGAGACCCATAAACCAACGACAGGTGTGGTCCTCCAGACATTCTGGGGGTTGTGAGAGAGCGATGTGACTGCCAAAACATAAAAATATGGTGCTCTCTAAAAAGCAGTTACATTTACTGCTAAATCATTTAAACAGAATTGGGATATATTCTTCACCACTCTGTCCTCTATGTGATCTGCAAGAGGAAATGGATCGAGACCACCTTCAAATATGCCCGGCCACTTCTAGTGCCCCATCCATCTGTGAAAAATATTGGAGAGCAAGAGGATTAATGACTTCATTGTCAGAAATCCAACATTAGCTAATAAAATAATCATATTTTCTGTGTTCTATTTTTAAGGAAATTTTGTTTCAAAAAAGTAGCTTTTACCATGGGCTTGGCTTAAGATCATAATAGTATTAAGCACAATAGCAATACCAGTATTCCAGAATTTTCTATGTAAATTTCTGCCTTGAAAGGATAGCATTGCTTCTAAGTATACAACTTAAATCATAGCTTTCATTTTAATAAAATATAAAAAATTTGATAGGCATAATTATTGTTATTTATTTGTATTTGTGTGGTTAATTTCATTCAGAATTCATATCACAGATTTGGAGGACAGTAGTAATATCTGTTAAGTTACAAAAGTTTGTTTTAATTACATTAACATTTAACATTTAATTACATTAACATTTTGTTTTAATCACATATGACTTAAGTTGCATTTAACTACTGTTGACTAAGTTCAATTTTGTGTTGCTTGCTTTTCTTAATACTATGTTTACTATGCAAATGTTTTAGATTAAATCAAAGCCTTCCCCCACACTCAGAATAATTGCTTGAAATTACCAAATTGTGTCAAAATGATTTATAAAATAGACATTTGCTGTCTTATATCTATATATAGCATTCACCAAAGCAACCAGACATCCTTATATTGACCCTTTTAGGGCATAATTTTCCATCTTTTTTCTCCCTAAATGGCGAACTGAAAAGTAAATTTCTGCTATCCCTTTGTGATGATAGCATAGGAAAAACTACAGAACATTTGCTTGGATTCGTGGCTGGCGTAACAGGAATTTTTTACCCTGGAACCACACTACTGATGAAGTTCAAATAAGCATGGACCCTTAAATTCAAGTGCATCGATTTCTCATCCAAATTATAACTTGTAACACATACCTTCGTCATAGAAGGTATTGAAAATGACATCCTTGTGCCACCATACATCTCACACCTTTTAAGAAAATTTGATCTAACGCTCATTAATTTGTCATGGCCATAAATAAAATCATGCTTCGTCCATAACAACAAGTACAGTCAGTAGAGCATCATTAACATTATCCAACACCGGTGTGCAGAAAGTAACTACTCACATTATCACATGCTTACAATTTCAATTTTAAAAGTTTAATAGCATTCCAAGCCATAGTTTGCAAAATTTCTGATTCCTGTACAAGATTTCTCAGAGGTTTCTTTGAACTTTGTTCTAACTTTTCCTGAATATAATTATTTTTCCTCTGTAAGAACATGGTGATTTACTTTTGTTTCTTTTTTTTAAAAAAATATCCTGTTTTTCTAACTCTGTTCACAAGATTATGAACCATGTCTCTGTAAGGTGCACAAATATTAGAGGATCTAGAATGATAAAACTGAAGCTATTGTCAGTGAAGCAATACAAATTGAAGAAATATTTGTTACGAAACTTGCACTTATCTTGTGTTATAGTTATAAATTCGTACATTTTTAAAAAAATTGCGTATCATTCTTGTATTAATTAAATACTTACAAAAATTTTGAAGAACATGGCATAATTAAATGAAAAATTAATAAATGGTTTTATTAAACTTTCCAATCTTTATTTGGATCAACATTTTTTTCGATTTTAATGGAAAATTCTTTCAACAAACTTCTGACTTAGCTGTGGGTAGTCCATTTTCACCATTTCTTGCTAATTTTTTACAGACTGTTTTGAAACACAAATTACTAAAGCATTTCCTTTAATTTTTAAAACTGTGTGTGTGTGTGTGGGTGTGGGTGTGGGTGTGCGCGCGCGCCAGGTGGCCCACCAGAGCCAGCCCCACCGTAAGTACATAACCCTTCGTGTGTTAAAAGAGTTGCAGAGGTTCACGGCGGAAGAGAGGCCAGTGGCGTTGCTGCTTCTTAGCGGGACGTGAGGTGAGAGGCAATTGAACGAGCGTGTGTACTTCATGATAATAGACAATAACAGTATAAACAACCGAGAAAGTCCATTCAACTTACAGGATCTTTATTTTCCAGGGAATAAACTCACTCCTGTATATGCTGCTATTGTTTAATATTTGAATTAGAGATTGTAAAGAGCAAGCATGACAACACGTAATGTTCCATTGGCATTTCTTCATTTCTTATTAATGTTATTGCTATATTTGTTTATTACGTATTATTAGTTATTGTTATTATTGATGTTATTAGTATCACATTCTTATTACTTTTATTATAATTTACTCTTCTTAGTTTATTGCTGTTAATTATTATCATTATTATTAGTAGTGGTGGTGGTGGTGGCGGCGGTGGCGGCGGTGGTGGCGGCGGTGGTGGGGGAGTAGGAGTGGGAGTAGTAGGAGCAGCAGCAGCAGCATTATTATTAGTATTATTAGTATTAGTATTACTATTACTACAAAAGATTTCATAAGAGCATATTTAACATTTTCCTCTTTCGAATGGTCTCCATTGAAAATATTTTATATAAATACGTGTACTGTGTTTACTTACATAACCCAGTTAGCTATTATTAGGTTTTATCGAAAAATATGCCTTATTAAGTCCTAACCAAAAATTAATTCCATTTAGGCTCTGTAAAATAGAAGTATATCACTCTTTGCTAGGTAGAACATTTAAATGAACTGAAATTCAGAGAGTAAGAGGCCAAGAATAAAATATATCAGAATCTAGGAATCGGGGCTTGGTCACTATCTTCGTCAGCGGTTTCCAGCCCATTATCTTCTATTATAATTTTTTCAATTCTTCGTTCCATGTTTCGCCACTTCCTGTTCTCTTGTTGAGACGTTGTGTGTAACTTTTCCTAGGAGCCCCAACTGACGCTCTTTCCTCATGTTTTTATTCTTTGTGCGCAGTTATGCGAACACAACTGTGTGAGACACATGAGGCTGCAGCAACTCTTTCTTGCAATTTGTGGAATTCTTTTTTAAATTGTTTTATTTGAAAAGCTCTGTATAGTAGCTATACAGAGTGGAACGGAGGTCATTACATTCCTTCTAATATGTGCTTCATAGAAGCATTACAAACAAAAAAGTCTTATGGCATTTTGTTCTTTGATCAGCCGATTTCGAAAAAATAAATGTTTTTTGTTCCAAACTGGATGCATAATTCCACAAGAATGTACAAAGATAACAGTTTGTTACTTGTAAGATGCGTAGAGTAACTTATTTCTGACATAGCTTCGTTAGTAATTATGAGACGTCACACAGGGTTTTGAAATAATATCACTTAAAAGACGTGAAGGAATTCTCTGAGCAGCTCTTTCCTGTGTGAGGTAAGTCGCAATGTTGCTTTGAGGTTGGTCAGGGGCTTGACCTGGTTTCCGAATGTAAACAAGTTGACCACTTTCACTTTCGTCTAGTTGTTTTGGTAGTTAACGGTTGTGATGGGCCTACATTCGTACAGTAAACATAGTAGGTGATGCGTGGTAGCAGTAGTGTGTGTTTATGTACGGAACCAGTGAAAGTGACACACAGACAATCGGTAGTGTTGCTAGCTTGTTTTCGACAAAACAATCTCCATTGAAAATGGTCAGAGACAAAAACGTAAGGTACAAAATGTGCTCCAAATACCAAGATCTACCACTGGTTTAAATTAATGTAATGACTTCCCTTCCACCCGGTATGACTCCTCTGGATTTTTTCTTCTGGGAAGACATGAAAAGCAGGGTCTACAAAACAAGAACTACTGCCCTTGAATCTTTGAGAGAATGCATTTATCTAGCTGTAGAAGAAATACGCAACAATGAGGGTGTTTTTGGTAGAGTGCGACGTAATTGGTTAAAAAAGTATGAGGCTTGCAGGTGCGCAAATGGTGGACATTTTGAACAATACCTGTGAAGTGGGTGAACCATTTGGTCCATTGCTTATTCTTTTGCTGTCACCTTAAGAATATAATTTGGTTCACTTTGTAAGAGCCTACAAATGTACCTTTGTGTTTATAAGTCAGAGAGATGGTTTGGTTTATTTAATTATAGCAGTATCAGCTACGAAATGATTTAAGTTTGATGTTGAAGGAAATGATAAACAATATCCTTAGATTGTGAGTCTAGGTTACAGTATGTGTTGCTGGAGAATTCAGATGTACCGTCAACTGGGGTAAATTCAGACAAAATACGTCTTTTTATTATACAGTTTGTCATTCTGGAACAAGTGAAGTACAATTTCCGCGCTAGCGACATCTGTATGAAGGACACATTCCCACGCTTAGTTTGGCATGTTAATCATGTATTTAGTAAGAATAGTGCGTCCGACAGTGGGCATTGTTGTCGGCTTCATTTTACCTTGTACTGTTGTCGGTATAACTTCTTGGTACACACATCTAGTTTAGCAATCCAGTCGCTGTTAAATATTGACTTCAGTTCACTTGGTTATGTATAGACGTCACTAAGATTTTTTGGTGGAGTTTATGTATATAGTTTGAATTTCCTGCATATTTATTTGCAAATCTGTTCAACCTTGGGGTAAATTTGGACAATGCCACGTGTGTACAAAAGAAGATTGGGAAGCCAAATGTACTGCAACTATGAAGAAAAGAACTTGATGAAGCAGTAAAAGCAATTAAATCAGGGAAAATGTTGAATTGAAAAGCACAGGGGTATTCTCAGATACCGCAATCCACGTTAGAGAATAAAGTGAATTGCACAAATCCAAAAGCAATTGGAACACCATCTGTCCTGGATAATGAAGAAGAGAAAATGTTGGTACATGGTATCCTTAGAGCATCTCATTGGGGATACCCTCTCACTTCAACTGACATTCGTTGCATTGTAAAAGGATACCTTGACAGAATGGGAAGGAAGGAGAAACGATTTACAGAGAATCTCCCTGGTGTTGAATGGATAAGGTCCTTTTTGAAAAGGCATTCTAATGTTCTTTCAGTTCGATTATCCGAGAACATCACAAGAGCTCGTGCAGTAATCACCCTTGAGTGCGTCAGGGGATTTTTTGATAATGTGCGGGAGACCTTAGAAGATACTCCACCAGAAAACATCTTAAACTATGATGAGACAAATTTTTGTGATGATCTGGGAAGGAAACATGTGATTGTTAAGAGGGGCATTAAGTATGCAGAGAGGATAATGGATTTCTCTAAAGCAAGCATTTCTCTCATGATGTGTGTTAGTGGAGATGGAAAACTGCTTCCTCCATATATCCTATAGATCCTCCAATTTTTGAAGATTGGTTTCTAACAGTGTCATTGCCTTATTTGAAAAAGCTAAGCGGAAGGAAAATCATGATTGGTGATAATTTGTCAAGCCATGTATCTCTGTTAGTGATTGAGCAATGTGAGAAGCACATCTCATTCATTCTTCTTCCCCCGAATAGCATGCACATCCTACAGCCCATAGACGTGTGTTTTTTCGGGCCCTTTAAAAAGTCTTGGAGAGATGTGCTGACAAACTGGAAAATGTGCACACGTGGCCCTATCTCTAGAGATGCCTTCCCTGCACTTCTGAGAGAAACATTGGAGAAGATAAAAGCACGGAAAGTAGACAACATACGAAGTGGTTTCTGCGCCACGGGTCTAATTCCTTTTGATCCACAGAAGGTCCTCAACAAATTTCCAGAGCATTCGGACCCAATTGAAAAGGCATCATCTTGGTCTTCCAGTTTCGAGACGGTACTCTCAGCAGCACGATACGGTACTTCCACCAGAACCACATGCCGCCGTCGCAAGCTGAATGTTCCTCCAGGAAAATCTATTGTGGGTGATCATTTTGCTGGAAAGGAAATTAGTGAGAAAAACCAGCAAGATTGTCATGAGAATTCGGAAGATCAGAATACTCCCATGCCAGCAGAGGATTCCACACCAGCATCGGCACCTACTCTTGGCATCAAAACTTTCGTTGTCGTGAGGTACAACTACGTGTCTGGAAACAGAACACTTCCTAGAGAGTATGTTGGTGTGGTAACTGATATAGGAGCATGAGACGTGGTTGTGAAATTTTTGCGACCCCATGATGGAAGCAAGAGGATGTTCACATTCCCAGATGTAGAGGACGAAGACACGGTAATGAAAGACCAGAGCAGTAAAATACTTCCAGTACCCAAGGAGAAAAGAGGCATTTTTGTTTTTGATAAGGACGCTCTATAAGTGCTCCAGTTTGTTTATTAATGTTTTGAACTTTGTGTTTATGTAGCTTTGTATTAGCTTTGTAATCTAATCTCTAAATAAATGACACCTATGTAATTTTGTACATTATAAATGTCCTTTTCTATAATGTAATATATATTTTTTATTATTGTGTGTCCGAATTAACCTCCTAACTGGGGGAATTACGGACATATATAAAAAATTATAGACTGTCCAAAGTTACCCCAACTAGTGAGGCAAATTCGGACACACTTTATACTTTTTTTAAAATATCAGGGTACATAATTTAATGTCAGCATATATTCAGTTCGTTGATTATTATTACATCTATACAAATTTAAACAAACTGCCTACGTCTGATCATTAGCAACTGACCGCGAAAAATACGTAAAAAGCGTCCAAAATTACCCCTTGTGACGGTACTTATTTATTACCAGTAGCAGACACGGCATGGTAGGTCTTGATGTTTACACTCACAAGCTGCGTGACTCCGTGACGCGTGTTTGTTTATGTACTGACCTAGTGAAAGTGAAACCTGCAGTGTTGCCAGCTTGTTTTCAATAAAATTAAAATATCTCTATAGGAAATGGCCAGAGATAAAAACGTAAAATACAAAATGTGTTCCAAATACCAAGTTCTATCTTCTTCTTCTTCTTCTTCTTCTTCTTCTTCTTCTTCTTCTTCTTCTTCTTCTTCTTCCTTCTCCTCTTCTTCTTCCTCTTCTTCTTCCTCCTCTTCTTCTTCCTCCTCTTCTTCTTCCTCCTCTTCTTCCTCCTCTTCTTCTTCTTCTTCTTCTTCTTCTTCTTCTTCTTCTTCTTCTTCTTCCTCTTCCTCTTCTTCTTCCTCTTCTTCTTCCTCTTCTTCTTCCTCTTCTTCTTCCTCTTCTTCTTCTTCTTCTTCTTCTTCTTCTTCTTCTTCTTCTTCCTCTTCCTCCTCTTTCTCCTCTTCCTCCTCTTTCTCCTCTTCCTCCTCTTCCTCCTCTTCCTCCTCTTCCTCTTCGACCTCTTCTTCCTCTTCCTCCTCTTCTTACTCTTCCTCCTCTTCTTACTCTTCTTCTTCTGATTACCCTCCCCTTATGTAGGACGTACACCCCCTAGGACTTACAAGCCAGTGCCTAGGGTCAGACGCCTGTTGGGGAGCACAGGAACCTATCGACCGGACAGAATGAAGACCTGGAAGCGCGTGGTCAGCCAAGCACCAGGTATGAGAGTGAGGAAGAGGGTGATATGAAATGCAGGTGAAATGGATGATTGGAAAGGTGATAATGGAGCAATTGGTGGAATGAGTGGCAGGGGAAACTGGAGCACCCAGAGAAAACCCACCCTGATGCTGCTTTATCCACCACAAATACCACATGCGGGTCCCTAGGATTGAACCTGGGCCACCTAGGTGGTAGATGAGTGCATTAGCCGCTCGGCCATGGTGCCACCTTACCGAGATCTATCATTGGTTTAAATTAATGTAATGACTTCCCTTCTATCCTGTATTTATGCTTGACCTCTTTCTTCATCTATTCACAATCGTTAGCAACCACCTTACGAGTCTTGACTATGAATGGCTTTCCTTCTAACTTTGGAATTAAAGGAGAGATTATCACAAAATTAATTCAACATATGCACACTAACATCCATACGACAATACTTTGCAGTGAGTTGTACTCAAGAGCAGACGATTCACCTGCGTATAGCATCAAGTACCACGAGATGTATGTTCGCTGACTACAGGAGAGAGAGGGTAATATCCAGGCTTGCTAACTGGTTTCTGGATCAAGGTCACTGCTCTAGAATGAATAGGCGAGCTGTATTGGGTAGACCTAAGCGTATTCCTATGTGTATTCTATGCTACCAAAATGTCCAGTGTCTCTTTAGGGGACATAAGAGATATGTGCGTGTGCAAAACAAAGCTCATCAGTTAGAAATAAATCTAGATACATACACAGCTCCTAATAAGAACCTTTAAATCGCATTGAGTGAAACAAAAAAGTTGAATTAAGCAAAGCTTTCATATTGTTGTTTGCATACAAAAGGCTAACTGCTGATGCACTAGTGTGCTTTACATTCTGTTTATCTTCAGCTTACAGTGCAGATCTGATCGCTTTGACGTTTAGATTTACTCTGCAAAGCGTAATCTGAAGAATAACAACAACAATAATAATAATAAATATAACAATAACAACAATAACAATAATAATAACAATAATAACAGCAGCAGCCATATCAATAATAACAATAATAATACGTAATAAATAAATACAGCAATAGCATTCGTAAGAAATGAAGAAATGCCAATGAAACATTACGTGCCCTCATGGTTGCTCTTTACAATCTCTAATTCAAATGTTAGACAATAGTAGCATATACAGGAATGAGTTTATTCCCTGGAAAATAAAGATCCTGTAAGTAGAATGAGACTTTCCCAGTTGTTTATACTGTTATTGTCTATTATCACGAAGTACACATGCTCATTCAGTTGCCTCTCACCTCACATCCCACTAAGAAGCAGCAACGCCACTGGCCTCTCTTCCGCCTTGAACCTCTGCAACTCTTTTAATGCATGAAGGCTTATCTACTTATGGTGGGGCCGGCTCTGGTGGGCCTCCTGGTATATATATGATATTTTTGCTATTGCTCTTGATAAGCATTTAAGTGACGCTTTAAAACTTTTAAATTTATAAGATAAAGGTATAAAGTTGACATTAGAAATTGAAAATAATGATGGCTTTCCTTTCTGAGATTTAAAGATAATAAAGAATATTGTGACAATGTGACATATCCTACTTCTGACACTGTGTGACAAAATGGCAAGTCCAGTTACTTTTTTTTGTCTTTTTATTTTCTCTTCTAAAACTTAAGTACAAAAACACAATTCTCTTATCTGATCACAATTTATAACCCTTGTGACCTTGCAACTCAACAGTTGTTCTGTCTTATCGTAACCTTGACACATACATCAGTCTTTCAGTTCTACTGTCTGTCTCACAAACTGCTGACTTCAATGGTCACACTCACTAAAATTGCTTTTCACAACGACAACTCTGTAATGATAGTCCCAAACTGTGTAATGACACACTCAAATTTCTCTCGGTGACTACAAACACATGCACGCGCATGCACACACACGCACGCACACACACGCGCACACACACACACACGCACGCACGCACGCACGCACGCACGCACACACACACACACACACACACACACACACACACACACAGACACAGACACAGACACAGACACAGACACACACAGACACACACAGACACACACAGACACACACAGACACACACAGACACACACACAGCTGTCTCATTCAACACTCAAGAGTTCATCACAAAAATAGCTCTCTCTGGCTGGCCTACTCACTTATATATACGAGGATGATCTAAAACAGATTTTTCTTGAGCTTCAGCTTCTCTCGAACCTTTTGTATACAAGCTGGCAATCATAAGACTTTCAAACATTCTGAAAACCCTTTGTTCTGACCAGTGCATTGTCATTGGGTCACGTATTCACAAGCAGTGATATGATGTAACTAACCGGAGCTCCTTGGAGAGGCACAGCCACTCAATGTTTGAGCTAACTAACCTGAGCTCCTTTGAGGCATGCAACCATCAGGTAGTATAGTTGAGCATCTCTGGTGGCTGTCGGCTGGTGTCACACTGCTCCCTACTCAAAGCTGGTCGTCCCAACCAGCACCGTTGTACTGGGTTGGTTGATTCCTATGTCCCACCATCATCTTCCCTCGGGGCAGCCTCTGGATGTGGTAGACTACACCATTGAACTTCTTCTCCACATGGTACAATCCTGGGCAACGTTGTTGAGTAGTGCTGCCTATTTCAGATAGGGCAGTATATGCCATTGTGCTTGAAACCTCTGTGGCAGGCTTGCCAATTGTGACAGGCCTTCATCCGGTTGCCCTTCACCCAGATCACCCAGATGCATTGACCAACCATCCTGCACATGAGATGAAAACAGCCCACAGGCTTCCATGAATTCCAACCTCACTTGTGCACCTTCGCAGCCACCTTACTGCTGGCAAGCCCAGCTGCAACCTCCATCAGGGTTATCCTGCTGACCCCATGATATTTGCTGGGGCTCCGGAGTATTATGTCATCTTGTGCAACTTGCAGAACCCTCCTGCCCATCTTGCCATTGTCTCGTAGCTCTTAAGGGTAACTCCCAGAATCACTCCTTAGTCACCCTCGTGGCAAACATTCACAGTTCTATTGTGCTTTGCCCCAAGGTCAACTCTAGTAATGCCTCCTCCACAGGCAAGGTGTCACCCAATGCCACTACTATCTTGTAGGGTCGATCTAGTGTCTTCATTGGCATGTGCCCCACCACACCCAGTCACGTTCATGGCTCCACTCATATCTGTCTGACTGATACACTCCATTCTTCTATCCACGACACACAGAGTCACTTCATTGGAGAGCTCCGACAGTCCATGTCAGTCGTTACTCGTTCCTCACCTATGTTAAGCTTTCCTACTGACAGTCCTTCACACATAATCTGGTTGGTTACATCCCCAACACACTCCACTAGGGGATGTCAACTCTTCCTTCCGGGACACAAGATGTTCCCTGACGTCCTCCATGATGTCAACGTGCTGGCAGAGGTCTTCTACCTTCCCACCAAGTTCTTCTGTGGTTTCCTTCACACCGAACAGTTGTCCATCAATCTTTGCCAATGTCTCCATTTTCATCTCGGACATTTCTGCTTTCATCTTTTCATCCCAGATTTCAGTGTTGTTACTTTGCTTGCCAACTTCTCGATCCCCATTTTGTCTGTGTGTGCTGCATTCTGGATTCCCATTTTGTCTCTATCTGCCCATGTCCTTGATTTCATCTAATAATTCTTTCATTTTTTCCTCCTTTGTAGTTTTCGCATCTCACTTCATTGTGGCATTCATGTTGCACTTCTGACACCAATGTGACTAAATGACAAGTTGAGTTACTGTTCTTTGTCACTTTTATTTTCTCTTCTAAAACTGAAGCACAAAAACATAGTTCTCTTATATCAATCACAATTTACAACTCTGGTGACTTTGCAACTCGTAGCTGTTGTTTTGTCATAACCTTGACACATGCATCAATCTTTCATTTCTACTCTCTCTCTCTCTCACAAACTGCTGCCTTCAGCGATTACACTCACTAAAACTTCTTCCCACAACAACTCTGATGTGATGGTTGAATGTCACAAACTGTCTCTGGCAACACACACTCCAATTTCTCTCAGTGATTGTACACATGCACCCATGTACCCACACACGCACGTGCACACACACACACACACACACACACACACACACACCCATACCAAACCACACCACGCCATGCCGACGCCGACACAGAGAGAGAGAGAGCAGGCCATGATAAGCTTCTATCTGAAGTTTTTGTGTGCTGTATGTTTTGAGCAATAATCTGGATATATATATATATATATATATATTATTACTTTTGTTGAAATTAGTGTTCTATATGCTTTAGTGTGCGTTTCATATTTGTGGAAGTGTTATTGGAAGAAGTTGTAATCTGTATTTCTTATATTCTAACTTTAAATTGTGTTCAGCAAAAGAGACTTTTTTTATGGGTTTGTTTACCTTGTTATAGATCAGTTATACAAATTTTATACTAAATTTGAGTATTTAGTGTTAATTTAGAGGTAATAGTGCTGTTATAACAGTACTAGTAGCCAAGAATTGAGTAGAATATAACCGACAGAGCAATCAAATGTGCTGGAGTGAAGGCAATGGCGGATGTAGACCAAACTGCTTTTGAAAATGCTCTGAAATCTTTGCTAAATGTTATGGAAGAAAGTGGGAATTCACAAAAGAATCTAAGGGAAGACATACATAATGCCATAGCTATTATAAGAAAGGTTTCCGAGACATGGCAGCATAAGATGAAAGTGAGTAAGGAAACGATAAAAGAAATGGAAATTAAGGTTAGGGACATGCAAGCAAAGATTGATTCGTTAGAAACAGAAAGGAAAAACAGAAACAGTGTGGGACAAATCGAATATCAGTTTTTGGGAGGCAGAGCACCCTCGGGTAGGACCTCATAACCAGTATGCAGAGGTCCTGAAAAGCATATTGAGCAAAGGTAAGCGTTTCAAATTATTTGTGAAATCCAAAACTAATGAATCTACTCAAGAGGTAAAACATAAAATAAAGCATTTAAATCCAACACAACTGAAAGTCAGTATTTGCACTATGAAAGAGCTTAGAGACAACAGATTATTGATAGAAAGTGAAAGCAAAGAGGAAATTGAGGTTTTGAACGTAAAAATCAACACATGTGACCAGAACTTGGAATCTACTGTTGCAAAATTAAGAAATTCAACAATGGTGGTTTACAACTTTCCTGAAGATATTCCCATAGCCAATGCTAAGGGACTCATGAGGACACAAAATGAAGAGCTTAACCTACGAGAGGGAGAAATCAAACTGAAATTTCTGTTCATAAATAAGAGAAAAATCTAGTAATAGAGGTTAGCGCCAGAACAAGAAGCTTGCTAATAAATAAGATATCGAAAGTACAATTGCATTGATGGGCAGTGGAAGACTACTCGGTTCCCTTAAGGTGCTTTAAATGCAGCAAATTTGGACACAAATGGAAATATTGCAGGGGAGAAGAGATTTGTCCTCTATGCATGGGAAAATGTAAGTTAACGGACTGCAGAGCTGCCACTAAAGACTTTAAATGCATCAACCGCTACATGTATAATAGATATAACCCTCAAACAAAAGTGCACGAAAATCATTTGTCACTACAGAAAGAATGCCCAAGTCTTAAAGCAATATTAAGAAGAATTATTCAGAACACTGACGTTAACATGCCATTGCAGTGTATCCAATTTAATCTGCAACATTCAAGGGTTGGCACAAGCAACCTGGTTCAGAAGGCAACACAGAGCAAATTGGATATTATATTGAGAGAAGAGAAGTTTAAAGCTTGGGAAAGACTGTACAATAAAATGGAAGGCTCAAATTCATGGGGCATAGTCTACAGAGTGGCGACTGGAAAATCAACAACAAATTTAATGACCCTGCAAAAACACGATGGCACATTTACTGAAAGTATGGAGGATACATTTACCTACATTATGACACACTTCACCCCGAAACAGTGGAAGACGGACTACTCTAGAAACATTAGGGAGCAGATAAAAGAACCTCCAGATACGCCATACTCAAAAATATGGAGGTATAGAAAGGACTTGAAAGGGCAGCCTCACAAGCGATATATTACTGATAAGATTTATACTACTCTCAACATTCACAACAGAGATTTACAAGTGTCTACAGATGGGATACTTTCCAAACAAATGGAAAAAATCAATAATCATCCGGATTGTCAAACCAGGGAAGGAGCATTCAAAAGAAGTAACTAAGTTTAGACCAATAAGCCTAATAAACATAGGGGGGAAAAGTGCTAGAAAAGGCCTTTATTGACAGAATAATCCATCACATGTATTGAAATAACTTACTTGTTGTTGTAGTGTTTAACGCCCGCTTTTACTACTACGACACCGCAGGCGATGACACTGATGACACATGGAATGAAGATGGAGCATCGGTGGAATGAGATGGCGGGGGAAACCGGAGCACCCGGAGAAAACCCGCCCTGACGCCGCTTCGTCCACCACGAATACCACATGCGGGTCCCTGGGATCGAACCCGGGCCGCCTAGGTGGTAGGCGAGCGCGCTAACCGCTCGGCCACGGCACCGCCTTTAACTTACTTAACAGAGACCAGTTTGGCTTCTCACCACAGGAAGGGACAATAGATGCACCGTACACGGTAAAAGCTTTCGCTGACGATGCCTTAGGGTGAGGTGGAGCAGTGCTATTAACTTCACTAGACGTAAAGAGCGCTTTTGATGCTGCCTGGTAGCCCAGTGTGATGCTTAACCTGAAAAAGCTCAACTGCCCAAGAAATTTATACAAACTAACAGAAAATTACTTCACCAAAAGATGTGCTACTTCAAAATTCAGCTCATATGAAGTAGAGAAAAACAATCAGTAAAGGATGTCCCCAAGGTTCCTGCTGTGGATGAGGTCTGTGGAACATAATGTATGATTCAGTCTTGAACCTACCATACAGCAAACACACCAAAGTAATCATATATGCAGATGATCTGGTAGTTCTGACAAAAGGAAAAGGACTGCAAGAAATAGAAAACTATGCCAAACAAGACCTGAAACTGATAGAACACTGGGCAAAGAAGAACAAAATAGAATTCAATGACAAGAGGTCAGTAACACTATTAATAACAGGGAAAAGAAGACAAGACGAAAGGGTTAATATTTATCTTAATCACAAAGAACTAGAACAAACCAGAGAGCCAAAATATCTCTGCATATATTTTGATAATAAACTCAACTTTGACAGATATGTGGATCATATAATAGGGAAAAGCATACAGCTGATCAACATTCTATCAAAATTGGCAAAAACTAAATGTGGACTAGGACACAGAGCTTTAACAACAATATACAAGGGAGCAATTGTACCAATTATGTCATATGCAGAACTGGTATGGGAGGCCGCTATGAATAGACAAAAGAACAGAAGAAAAATAAAGAGAGTCCACAGACTAATTAACATCAAAGCCTACCGTACCCTTTCATATGAAAAATCATGTAGAGTTGCTGGCTCAATGCCTCTGATTAAAACAATTCAAGAGACAGCCAAGATCCACAGGTTTAAGCATTACTCAGAGCAATACGACAGACCAGTACCAGTAAGAGACTGGATGCACCCAGCCAAGAGAGTATACATAAATGACATCGACAAGAATGTAGCCTATCCCATTGAAGTCTACACTGACAGCAGCAAAATGGACCAAGGAGTTGGTTCTGGCATACTTATCACCAGAGAAGGAGAAATTATGCACCGACTGAAGTTCAGGCTCCAAGGTGAATCATCAAACAATCAGGCAGAACGGTAGCAATACTAAAGGCATTAGAACAAATTAATCAAATCACTGATGTTGAATACAAAACAGTTGCTGTCTACTCAGACAGCAGAATAGCAATAGACTCGCTAAAGAATCCACAAAATCATAATTTCCTAATAGAGCAAATCAGGAATCAAATAGGACACTTGAGCTAGACAGGTGGAAAATACACGTGGGATGGGTGAAAGGACATGCTAGTATTCAGGTGGTGGACAGACTAGCGAAAGAAGCAATTGAAACAGCCGTTGAACTAGCTTACCAAAAAATACCTATAGCAATACTATGAAAAGAAACCAGAGACCGATATATCTCTGACTGGTAAAAAGAATGGGAGACTTCATACAACACAAAGGAAGCTTGAGTCTACTTCCCAGGTATAATAACACAACTTTAGAGGACTACCAATTTCACTGAGCATTACTAACATGTTAACAGGGCACAGTAAACTGAAAAGCTACTACAAGGGACTCAGAATATTAGAAGACGCAACATACCAGTGCAACGAAGTTGAAGAAACAACAGACCATGTATTACTACAGTTTAAGAACTTTAAGAAACAAAGAAAGAACTCATAAATAGTGTCACAAACAAAGGAAGAACCTGGCCTCCACCAAAACGTGAACTAGTAGAACATTTTTTTAAAAGACTGTTGTAAATTTGTATATTGTATAGCATTCGATGATGTACAACATCAAATTATGTAATTATGTATTGTTGTATGATATGTAGTTTCCTAGCATGTAGTATTCTGCATAGAATGGGGCATGCTGTCAATAAATTTACTTAAAAAGAAACCCACACGTGTACGCACGCATGCACGCACACACACACACCCACACGCATGCACGCACGCATGCACACACACACACAATCTTTTTCTAGAAGTGATTTTTTATTCAGGGATCTCAAAACATGTATTTCCAGTGAAATTGTATCAAAGTTTTGGGAGGAATGCAATAGCTTATCTATTATGTACGTGGTAGAGAAAGCATGTTTGGTCATCTCCCATTTGGGGTCATAAGTGAAATAGTTACAAGGAATATAATAAGACATCTGACCTAACTGATAATTTCTCAAGCGGAGTAAAAGAATTTATCTGGGAAGGTCAGACCTTCGAATGATATTTATCTGGACTGGACTATTTCATAAATGAACTCTGAATTTAAGTACTATGTTGCAAAGATTTGACCAGAAAATGTTAAAATGACCTAAAAATAAGCTAAGAGATCTCAATTATTATTTATTTATGCCAACAAACTTACTGTTGGTGGTTTTAAACACACAAGCCGTGTGTGGGCAAAGTTTAAGAGGTAGAACTGGAACTTAAAAATTCAATGCCACAACTGGGATTTGAACCACAGACCTTCCGCTTGCCGGGCGGACGCTCTAACCACTGAGCTATTGTGACAAACTGCCAGAATGGCATTAAATTCTCAAGTTAGTTCGTATTTCTCCTGGTAAACCACAAAGGCAGTCTCATATCAGAGACAATTACCCCAATGGTGACTTACTATTGCAAGTACTTTATATCCCAGGATTAAATAACCTTCACATGGTAATTATTATTTATTTATGCCAACAAACTTACTGTTGGTGTTTTTAAACACACAAGCCGTGTGTGGGCAAAGTTTAAGAGGTAGAACTGGAACTTAAAAATTCAATGCCACAACTGGGATTTGAACCACAGACCTTCCGCTTGCCGGGCAGACGCTCTAACCACTGAGCTATTGTGACAAACTGCCAGAATGGCATTAAATTCTCAAGTTAGTTCGTATTTCTCCTGGTAAACCACAAAGGCAGTCTCATATCAGAGACAATTACCCCAATGGTGACTTACTATTGCAAGTACTTTATATCCCAGGATTAAATAACCTTCACATGGTAATTATTATTTATTTATGCCAACAAACTTACTGTTGGTGTTTTTAAACACACAAGCCGTGTGTGGGCAAAGTTTAAGAGGTAGAACTGGAACTTAAAAATTCAATGCCACAACTGGGATTTTTTAAACACACAAGCCGTGTGTGTTTAAAAACACCAACAGTAAGTTTGTTGGCATAAATAAATAATAATTACCATGTGAAGGTTGTTTAATCCTGGGATATAAAGTACTTGCAATAGTAAGTCACCATTGGGGTAATTGTCTCTGATATGAGACTGCCTTTGTGGTTTACCAGGAGAAATACGAACTAACTTGAGAATTTAATGCCATTCTGGCAGTTTGTCACAATAGCTCAGTGGTTAGAGCGTCCGCCCGGCAAGCGGAAGGTCTGTGGTTCAAATCCCAGTTGTGGCATTGAATTTTTAAGTTCCAGTTCTACCTCTTAAGAGATATCAGTTTTGATCAGTGTAGTTTGACTTACTTAGCACTGCCAACCAAGGAAAACGAAACCCGAGAATTACATGTATTTTGATCTTCTCTTGTTGTTATAACAGAAAACCAGTTTATAACCTGAAATAATCTCACTTTATTTTTCACATTAACAAATAACCTTTCTTCTGGCAAAATACATTAATCATTAAAAGAACAATCGTTAAAAATACAGTTGTCAAAATTGAAACAGGGTGCTCTTTTGCTTGTTAATTGATTGTATATATAATATATAATATATATATAATAAATTGTTTTTCAGCTATTTATGAGATACAGTAACTCTAACTAAACAAAAGAATGACCTGGTAATAATTTGTACAAAACGAAAGAATGACCAGGTGATAATTCGTATATGATAATTTAATGCTTCTATGTATGATATAGTCATAGAAATTATAACATAACAAAAACATCAAGATAGAAATTAGCACGAAATGCGACACTAACTTCACCAAAGGCCAACCTTAATACTAGAATTTTCAACCAGGATCTTCAGTTTGCTGTAGGGTGTCTTCTCAGACTTGACCATGAACTACTCTGTCCTGATAATACATACATTGAAAGTTACTGCAACACTGAGAAATAATTCTACCAAGAGGCAATCCAAAAGTTATTTTCAGCCAATTCCAGCAGCTGTAGATTTGTGGTTTTGACTAACATAACCTAGTCAATTTATATCCCATACTGTGCAAATAACATTGACACTGTTATTGCAGATCAATAATGCACTGATTTTTATAAACAGAGAGCTATTGTCTGATAGTTATTGTTTTTCTCCAGGAACTTGCATGTATAGCTTACAAGCTCATGATGGCAGTGTGACAGCATTAACATATTCTGCCAGTTATGTGATCAGCCTGGGAACAGATGAGAGACTTTGTGTATGGGAAAGATTTCAGGGTCATTTGTTGAATACTATACAAGTGGTGAGTATCAAATCTCTAAAAATAAATTTCATGTCACTATACAAGATGTGATCAGAAAGTTTCCGGAATGCCTTCACAACAATTTTGTCATTGAGCTGTTTTAAATTCTTACTCAAACGTTAAGTGCAGCACTCTCTTCTGATAAAAGTGAGAGGTCACGTGCCTCTCTGCAACCTTGTAGAGCAGAGAAGTGAACTAGTGTTTTGCACCTGCTGCAATTTTTCTGTCTATTGAAAATGGTAGATTACCAATAACAAAGAACAAACTTCAAATTTTGCTTCAAACTCTGTAAAACTGCAACACAAGCCTATGAAATGTTAAGAACATCTTGTAGGGGGGAAGTAATGGGCAAAACAAAAGCATTTAAATGATTTTCCAAATATAAAAGTGGTGTGACATCAGTTAAGGATTCAGATCGTTCAAGCTGATTCTCTTCCAGCAACACTCACGAAAATATCAATCAGGTGAGGGAAATGATATTCAATGATAGGGTTTTTACAATAAAAGAGATATTTCTGATTGATTAGGATGCTTCTCTGGAAGTGTTGAAAGCATCTTGAAAGTCAATTTGGACACGAGAAAAATTGTAGCCACCCTTAAAAGATAGGATGAACACTGTTCCGCATCCTACCTATTCTTCAAATTTGGCTCCAGTGACTGTTTTTCTTTTGTTGTGACTTAAAACGTGGTTCCAAGGGCACCATTCTGAGGACATTGATGTTATCCACTGTGAATCCCAGAAGCCTCTGAATCTGTTCAAAGAAGACGACTCCCATAGGTGCTTCCAGCAGTGGCAAAAACACTGGGACAAGTATATCAACTCCCAAGGAGACTACTTCAAGGGTTACTGCAGAAAAGACAAATCAAAAGTGTGGTGTTATGTTTATGACCTTATTCCGGAAACTTTTTGATCGCACCTCGTATCTTCAGTAAAGATACCAAAATAGTTTGCTGGTCGTAGGAACCTTTCCCAGTGTACTTTTCATACCATTTAATAGAAAGTGTGTATTCTTAAGTAAAAATGAATTTGTTATTTAATAAACAATATCACACATCATTAAGGTAGAAATATGGAGATTAGAAGGAAGATGAGAAAAATATGGATGAATAGCATAGATGTTCTATAGAGAATTCTTACATTACAAAATGCAACTGTTAGGTAGGTACCTAGCTCAAATAGAATTGGGCAGAGTGACAAGCAAGGAAAATATTATGCAAAGACCACTGGAAAATTGGTTCAGGACTCTTAACTTAGAAGAAATAAATTTGTTAAAATAGTGTCTAAATATCAAGAGAAAGGCTTAGAAAACAAGGTTTTGGTAAATCTATATAACTTGAAAGGCAATGGATTGGGAGAGAAATGGAAAAAGCAGAGAAAAATAATGTGGATAATGAGTATAGAAATACAATAATATTTAGTGCAGTAGCTGAAAAGAGATCCTTGGTTTTCTATTTGCAGATGAACAGTACTAGGGGAAGAGAAAAATATTGTGACAAAATGACAAAAATCCGGTCGTTATTTTTATCACTTTATTGTCCTTCAAAAACGTTTGCACAAATACACAGTTCTCTTTTCTTTGTTACCACAGCCTACAGTCCTTCGTGATATTACAACTCATAACTGTTTTCTTCTCGTAACCTTGAATCACTCCTTTCTGTCTTTCTTCACTTTCTCTGTCTCTCAAACAAGCTAACTCCGATGAAACAATCACTCAACACTCATTAACTGCTTTGCCATCTTCTTTCACGACGCGCCAATTCTCTCACAACACACACAGCTGACACATACACACACACACACATACTCTTAAACTAAAAACTGATTCCAAACTCATGCTTCCTCACCTCTTTTTGTAGTGAGGATGGCATAACATGGGCCTTTCTCAAACTTCTACAGATATGCCGGCCACTGGACACTTCTCAAATAATCTCAAAAACCCTTATGTCTTGGCTGCTGTGATTGTTGTCACGTGTTCACAAACAGTCATGTGAGGCTGCCTGAACCTTGAGTGTCTTTGCTGCGTGCCAGTGTTGGGGGGAGCCCAACCTTGAGCTTCCTTTGATGTATGCTGCCATGGTCGGCCAGCATCACACTCCCTCCTCAGTGCTGGTCGTCCCGACCAGCACTATTGTAGTTGGCCAGATGACCACCACCATCTCTCACGGTAGCCTTTGGGTGTGGTAGACTTCACCAATCGAACCACTTCTCCATGTGGCACGGTCCTTGGCAACGTTGTTGATTAGTGCCCCTTGGTTCGCACAGGGTGATGTCTGCTATCCTGCTTAAAACCTCTCTGGCAACCTCACTGGTTTTGACGGATCTTCCTTTGGTTACCCTTCATTCTTTGCAGTGACGTGTCATCCTCCGCCCAAGTTGGAAACAATCCACAGGGTTACACGACTGCCAACTTCCCTGGTGCACCCTCTCAGCTACCTTGCTGCATCTAGTTTTCTCGTTGGCATATACTCTGTCACATCCGGTCTAATCAGGGTCAAGGCTGCACTTGTGTCCAGTAGTACCTGGCACAGCTTCCTCTGTATCCTGCCGTCCATGATGATTTCATCCTCCATTCTTCTATTCATGGCACTCAGCGTCATCTGATTGGATGGTTCCTTTATGTGCCATGCCAAGTTGGTTCTTGTTCCGCGCTTGCTTGTAGGCTTCCTTGCTGGCAGTCCTTCACAATATGTCTTGGTTGGCTATATCCCTAACACACCCCACTAGGGAATCTTTCCAGATGTCCCTGAACTGGCTCTTTGTATTCGTTGTATCATACACTTCTGTTTTCTGAGATGGGCACAACTGTCATCTCAGCCGCTAGGTGCTCCCTCCCCAGGTCCGTGCTATTCCGTCCACCCCTGGCATCCAGTTCCTTGATGCTGGCATCAACTCTTCCTTCCAGGATGCTAAGACATTCCCCACCATCCTCCACCTCACCCATTCACTGGCAGAGGTCTCCCACCTTCCTGCAGAGTTCTTCTACATCTTCCTTCATGCCGAGCATTTCCCCATCAACCCTTGCCAATTGTTCCATCTTTATCTTCTCCATCCCAGATTTGATTTTTGCCTCCATCTTTTCCATTCCCAAATTCATTTCTGTCTTCACTTCTTCCTTTACGCCTTCCATCTTTGTTTTGATCTTCTGTGCGGTGGAGTTCACTGTTGTCATTCACTTTCCATCTTGTCCATTCCAGAATCCACTTTTGTCTCCATCTGTTCCATTCCAGAATTAATTTCCATCTTCATTTCTTCATTACATCTCTTCATTCTGTTTTCATTTCTTCCATTCGGGCCAATAATTTTTCCAGCATTGCCTCCATTGTGGTTCTTACATCCCACTCCTGACACCTGTGAAAAAATGACAAAAGTTCAGTTATTTTTTTCTTTACTTTATTTTCTTCTAACTGAATACATAACAACACAGTTCTCTTTTTCTAATGTTAACACCGTCTACAGTCCTTCATGGTATTACAGTTCACAGTTCTTTTCTTCTCATAACCATGACTCACTCCATTTGTCTTTCTTCACTTTCTCTGTCTCTCAGGTAAGCCAACTCTTGACAACACAATCACTCAACACCCATTAACTGCTTTGCTATTTTCCTTCAGGACATGCTGATTCTCTCACGATGCATCGCTGACACACACACACATACACACACACACTCGCACTCGCACTGCCACTGGCACTCACACTCACACTCACACTCACACTCACACTGACACACAAACTGGCTCCAAACTCCAGTATTCGAGAACAGGTAGTACAGGTTCTCCTGTATGGTATGTTTATCTGCACAGCACCTAGTCGCTTAGTGCGACTTTATCTGTGCAGTATAGAAGGTGGTTCCAAACCCTTGTTGCCTTGCCTCCTGATATAGTGAGGATGACGTAACATAGACCTTTCTACTTCTACAAATACGCGGCTGCCAGACACTTCTCGAATAATCTCGAAAACTTTTATCTTCGCCGTTCTGATTGTTGTCATGTGTTCACAGTCATGTGAGACAGCTTGACCTTGAGCATCTTTGTTGCACATACCTCCTGTGGTATGAGGCAGCTCAGTCCCTAGCTTCCTTTGATGTACACTGCCGCAGTCGACCGGCGTCACAATACATAGACATGACAAATAAGGAGGAGCAAGATAGAATTGCATGAGTAAGACCAGGAGTATAGATTTTAAAATGCCTAAGGAAGTGTGTTCCATAAAGTCAATGAAAAATTCAATGGTAGAAATGAAGATACTGAACATATAATATTTAAATGTAAAGGAAACCAAATTTCGAGAAAAGATTTTGGTAACAAGAAATTATTTAAGATAGAAATATAACCATAATTAAAATGTTTCTAATGGATAGTAGGAAGGTAGGGGAATATTTGAACACAGGAATAAATGGATCTGGACATTGAATCGAGACAAATGTCAAAATACGAACTTATAGCAAATTAGAATTAAGGAATTAAGAAATAAGCTAATTAGTACAAGGAATGGTATTGTAAACCATGAATATATCTGGTAAATAGGCAGGGCTGAACACTGTCATGTTCACTTGTATATTATTAGCACAAATAAATAAATAAGTAAATAAAATATCACAGATATAATATGTGTATCTGTGCAGTTTTGTTGTATTCCTAACTTTGGGATTGTCCATTCATTGTATTGTAATTAACATAATCAATTTTACTTTCTCTACTGGTAAGTAGGGGAAGTATTGTATTCCACCCAAAAATTCGATGTCGAGATTCCACCAGAAATATATGTTTTGAGGCCCCCTGAATCCAAAAAAAGCATTTTTAGAAAAAGGTCCTTGTGTGTGTCTGTGTGCCTGTGTGTCAGTCTGTCAGTCTGTCAGTCTGTGGACAGCATAACTCAAAAACGAAAATTAGGTTAAAAACCAAAGTTGGTATTTAAGTTTAATGACTTCATTGTCAGAAATCCAGCATTAGCTAACAACAACAGTTTAATGTCGTTCAAGGATGTGACACAACAATTTTGAAGAAAATAGCCCCACCCTAAACTACCCTTTACATTGACAATTTTTCGAAAATTTTTATTTTCTTGAAAATGGCTCTAACGATTTTGATTAAAATGCCATATGTTTGAGATATTTTTATGACAAATGAAATGTATATCTTGAATTTTCTGGCTATAGTCCCTGTAGTCGTATTTACTCTGGACGACTTTTGCATAACTCGTAAACCCTTAGAGATAGACCAAATCATACTATACAAAAAATGTAGATCTTGGTAAAATACACAATTTATGCCTCAATAAATTTTCTTGTAGGGTGAACCATTTCGGAGATATTCCTTGTTATATGTGTGAGTTTCGGAAAACTTAGAACTTTAGTGAAATGCAACAACGTTGTTAATTTTTTTATATCTTAATCGTGCAAAGAGAACGGAATCTCAAAGGTCAAAAAGATTTGACTGTCGCACAAAGCCTTCTGTATTCTAATATCTTCCTTGCACCTACAAGAACATAAGCAATAAGATAATTTGTACGAATGTTTATCTTAACTAACATGGAAATATAGGAATAAGAGTTTGTTAGAATGGTTAGTACAAGAGTAGAAAAATTCATGTGAGTGCAACACATCAAATTTGTTACTTTTGAATTGTCAGAGAATAGCATGTAAAGCAATAATTTATGTTCTTAAAGACTAATATCATGTAGTTAGCCATTTTCTGAAGTAGATGACTTAGAAATGTTATATACATAACTTAGAATAGGTTCTACAATCTGCTGACAAGTTGCCAGTAACATGGTTACCTGCATTTCTTATCATTAGGCAAGCTACAGTCTTCCACGTGGCAAGGACTTAACGTTGTCTTTCCCTTCTTCCATGTTCAATCTGCTTTTCCTGCTACCTTTGCTCTTCTCTCCCTCATCTTAACTGCTACCAAGGGTTGTCATCTGTAGCCGAGTGGTTAGGCCCTTCACTTCTCACCAAAGTGCCCCAGGTTCGATCCCAGGCAACCGGATGTGGAATTCATGGTGGACAAAGCGCCACTGGGGCGGGTTTCCTGCAGGTTCTCCGGTTTCCCCTGCCATCTCATTCCACTGGTGCTCCATCTTCATTCCATGTATCATCAGTGTCATCGCCTGTGGTGTGGTAGTAGTAAAAGCGGACGTTAAACACTACCTAAAAAAAAAAGTTATCGTCCAGGTAGGTTTCCCTCTCTCCGCTATATAATGTGCTGCTTCTGACTCCTCCTTCATGATACTTTCTTTTTTTCTCTTGCTGCTGATGTGACAACCTTCCTTTTGTTGTCACTTGCCTGGCCAGTTCAGTTTCTGTTGATCTCTCTCTCTCCATTGTTCTTAGCATTGATGTAGCGATGTAGCAGTTTCTGTTCTGTGATCTGCCACCTCTTTCCTGCTTGTTGGACTTCAAATCTTCTGTACTTGCAGAGGTAGCACCCAGTTCTTGTAGATAATTGGATTTTTGCTGAGTTATTTCCTCTTAAGAAGATCCACTGCTCCATAAATCTCTTTAGTTCATAAATGTTGCACCCACTCCTTTGCCCCACAGCTGTAAGTTACAGATTTTGTTTTAGAAGTCTTTGTGCTGGTTTTAAATCCTTGTTGATGAATATGTTTGTCCCTTGCAGCCTCTTTGCCTTTCTGAGTATAATTCGTAGATTAATTCAGTTGTTGCGAACTGAACTATAATAATTGGTCTTTCTCCTATTTGTCTTCCTAAGCAGTAAGTTTCCACAATCTTCCATCTTTGGAATTCCATTCATAGAATGCCTTCCAATATTTGGGATATAGTAGAATCCCAATAACTCGACCTAATGTGGACTGAGAGATTGTCGAGTTCCAAAACGTCTAGTTTCACGGAATAAGGGGTCTGTTATTCACAACTCATAACATAATACTGCAGATTACATAAATGCATGTTCTAGTATATTACCCCTAAGAAAACAGCCCTTCACAGGGCAAGACTTACTACCTGGCCACTGGAGGGTGGGACATGGTCAGTGTTCTGAGCCTCCAAGGCTGGTTATGTGGCCTCCACAACCTGGGGTCACTACTTCTCTATCAAGTAGCTCCTCAGCTGGCCCCTCAGGGACTTAATGAGGCTGAATTCCAGACCTCCCAGCAGGGGAAAAATCCCCACTCTGGTACCAGGGATCGAACTTGAATCCTCCACACCAGAGGCAGGTGTGCTATGGAGGAAGTCTCTAGTACAATATAGAAAGCAGAGAAATATAACAACCCTAAAATTTATTACATATTAATATTTTCCCCTTTGTTTGGCCTCTTGTACATCCAATTTAATTTCCATTGTCATGTTAACTTGTCCTCTTTGCTTCTTGTTTGACATTTTCACTAGCACAAACACAGCTCAACACAACACTAACAGTAAACCTGAAATCTGAGAAATGGTACTATAACCAGAAATATGTAATTGAAATTTACATACATACTGGGTAAAGCAATTAACTATCTTCCATTACTCCATAAAAAACCTGCTGCTTTCAAACATCAAAGTTGCTATTCCACCTAACAAAAAATCCGGCATATACCAAATTGAATGCAGTGATTGTAATGAAGTATACTTAGGAAAAACCAAAAGAAATTTAGAAATTAGATCCAAGGAACACGTTACGAACATCAAGAGCAAACAATTGGAAAAATCAGCAGTTGCCTTTCACTTTTGGACAAAAAATCACAACATAAAGCCAGAACTGAAACTCCTGACACACATAACTGGAAAATAAGAGCTGTCCACATGGGAACAAATCTTCATTTTAAAAAAGTAAAAACTGATATTTAATTTTGACATTCCCCAGAAAGATATTTTCAGCAAGTTCATTGAACCATTACCAGAAGAAGCATCGCCATCCGCACCATGGAAACCCAGTTACTATCCAGTTGATAATGGAGGAAAGTTAACCTCCGAAATGCGTTCCAGAAAATTATAAATGTAAGTGTTGTTTAGTGTTATTAATTGACTCACCTTTTAAATTAAAAAGCAATTAACATTTAACCTTTCCAAACAAGTGTTTGTGCTATGTATTCACATTAATTATTAGTGCCAAACGTTTGAATTTGTGACAATGATCTGACAGCTGTTTATGTTGTGACTAGATATCGAAGGTCAATATGCAGTCAGCCCTTTTGTTACTGTGAGGGAGAATGCAGAGGTTGTATATGTAGTTCATTAAAATTTACTTATACTGCTCATACTACATGGTGGATTATAGAAATTATTAGCCAAGTTTAATGATAAATAAAAATAAAAAAGACGTTGAGTTTTACAGCATGTCATGTTATTGAGAGTCGAGTTATCAGGGTTCTGCTTTACTTTTTGCACTGGGCAGATGCGTTTCCTCTCTGTTACTCCTAGAAATACTAAGTTGAACCTTCTTCTATTCCTCTCGTCTGCTCTTTCCAATTTCAATTTCATTTCATCTGCTTTCCTTCCGACACCTTGAATTTTTTTCCCATATCCTCTTTTATTTCCTTAGTTATTTTATTCAAATTATTACTTCCCCATGCTCCGCACAATCTATTTTATAAATTTTATCCATAAGGTTCTCCAAGATTTTCTATATTTCCTCTGCGCTCGAATTTTGTTCAACTCCTCATATCATTAGTAGTATTAAAATTAATCTTCCGTATAAATATTAAAAATAGAATCACTGTTAACAATGAAGTGTTCATGTTTGTTTTTGAGACACTCTTTTTTACATTCACCTTCAGTGTAATATATTGGAAATACTAAACATTTTCAAGATCATTCAATCTCATCCTCAGCTGTTGGATGACTACCTTTCTCCTGCTCCCTTTCTTTGCTGCTATGCTCCTGTTGCCATCTGGCATTAGGGGTGCAAAGTTTTAACACTTCATTCAATGCTGTGACTTCAAAATTTATTACTTCATTACTGTTTTTGATTAGGCATATTTTTTCCCAAATGTTCAATTCTATTGATGAAGTAAGTGATTTTAACAATTTTATATTATGGTCAATGTTGTGGTTTTCCATCCAAAAATGGTGTGACACAACAGACTTTTCTGTTTGTTAGTTTTATGTTTCTCTGGTGTTCCTTTGGATATCCAAATTTCTTCTCGTTTCTCCTATGTAGCTTTTCTCACAACTCTCACAGCTGATCAGATAAATACCAGATTTTAAAGTGTTTGGGATTGTATTTTTAGTGGCTTGTTTAGTAGGCTCTTCAAATTGAATTTGTTTTGTGGTATTAGTCCTATGTTTAACCTTTTGAAGACTCATTCAAATTTCATAAATGTCAAAGGATGGTAGGTGAATTTTCTATATTTGTAGTTTGTATTTGAAAGTGGTACCAATTTAGTAGTTTGTGGAATTACCTTGTGTTTTTCCTTTCTTTTTGACATGTTCCTTATGATAGCCTTGTTGAATCCGTTTAACACTGCTATTTCTTGTATATACTGGTGCTCTTTCAAAAACTCCTTACTACTCAAGAAGACATTGTATAAGCAGTGAATCAAACTTAGTTTCTGGGAATGAAAGCAAAAATGTCATTCACATATCTTTGCCAAAATGTGTAAGTCTGTGGGAAGGCATTTACTCTGTGTATTTTGAAATAACTTATGTACAGGTCTGCTTGAATATGTGACAGTAGCCTCCCCATTCCCCTTTTGATTGTTGATAGAATTTCTTGTCAAATGTGAAGAAATTGTTTCATGTGCATAATTCTGTAAGGTTAATAATGTTATCTATTTCTGTGGGGTCTATTGTAGTCTGAGTCAGCCATTTTCTGAGAAGTGCAGGTATTTTTTCCCAATGGAGAATACCGTAACGTCAAAACAAACCATTATGACTTTTTGGGATATTGTAGCTCCGTAGGTGTCAGTTCTAAGGAGTGATAAAATGCCTACAAAATTGCAAGATCCCATAAAGTCACAGAATAGTTTCTTTTGACATTAAGGTGCTTTTTACAAGTATTCCTGTGGAAAAAATACCTATCCTAATGAGAAAATGGCTGACATGGACTATAACACTGGTCTACAATGAAAAATTTTCAGACATGGAAATGAGTGTTTCTTATGTATTTTGGCCCCCCAAGCACGAATATGTTTTTTTGTAGCACCAGCAGTTTTAAAAATACTTCATTATATAAGAATGGTTACAAATAGCAGTTAGGTAGATTTCTTAAAAATCACCCAATAAACTTGCTACATCTGTGAGGAGTACAGCATTAAATCATGTAGATGATATGTGACACCTGCAGTGAAGAAACTGTATGATTTTTATTTCGGGTACAAGTTAGGTGGCGGCGCCTGGCCGAGCAGTTAGACCGTTCGCCTACCACCTAGGTGGCCCAGGTTCGATCCCAGGGGCCTGCATGTAGTATTCATGGTGGACGAAAGGGCATCTGGGCAGGTTTTCTCCAGATTCTATGGTTTCCCCTGCTACTCATTCCACCAGTTGCTCCATCATCATCTTACCATTCATCCATCCTGCCTCCATTTCATATCATCCTCTTCCTTACTCTCATACTTGGTGCTGGGCTGACCACCTGCTTCCAGGTCTACTCTGTCCAGTCCATAGGTTTCTCTGCTACCCGACAGTCATCTGACTCTAGGCACTGGCTTATAAGTGGGTGTAATTCCTACATAAGGGGAGGGTGGTGGCGGTGGCGGCGACGGCGACGACGACTACGTTGACGACAACGATGATGATGATGATGATGAGGAGGAGGAGGAAAAGGAGGAGGAAGAAGAGAAAGAAGTGAATCTTTTGAAGGCACAAGCTGAACTTTTGGAGTCCATGTCTGAAACAGTGGAATTTAGTAGACAAAGATGCTAGGGTTCTGTTGCTTTTGACATCATCAGGTTGCCTTTGCACCATTCTTTATCATGGAAAACTCACTCTGTTACTGTAGTGACATGAATTGTCTTTAATGCTATGGGAATGAAACATTTACCAGTGGAATGGTGATTATTCGTTGATGGCTCCAAAACTAGGCTCAAAGCGGCACTCCTTCACAATAGCAATGTACATCCTCATGTACCCATATTATGCCACTAAAATAAAGGAAACATACAGCAGTATAAAACTTTTCTTGAATAAAACTCAATATAACACCCACAAGTGGAAAATCTGTGCTGACTTCAAAGTAATTGGGATACTTATAGGATTACAATCTAGTTACATAAAGCATTGCTTTATGAATTAACTGTGAACGGAAGAGTCACTACAACAGAAGGATTTGGCCTGCCCTCACACAAATGGAACCTGGTTGCAAGAACATAGCAAACATTTCATTGGTGAAATTGAAAGACATTCTGTTACCACCACTTCACATAAAACTTGGACATATGAAGTCGTTGCAGCGGACAAATCTTTGAGCCCTCTTGAACTGGATTGCTGGAATTCTTTAAAAAAAACTGTGTTCTAATTTGTTTGGAAACAAGAGAGCAGACAGTAGTGATGTGTTAGTCAACGAACTACTACAATCCTACCATAATCTCGGTTATAACATGTCGTTAAAATGCACGTTCTTCACTCATACTTGAATTCTTTTCCTCCTGGTGCTCTTAGACAAATCACCGATGAACATGGGGAATATTTCATCAGACCATATCTACATTGAGCCAACACTATGTGGAACAATGTGCAACAATTATGACGGCTGACTATTATTGGGCACTACTGCTGGATAGTAGTGGCACACATAAGAGGCACATCAAATGTCCAAAAATAATTTAGGTATGTATGAAAACATATTTCATTAAGGTTCATGATCTTTGGTTCTTAAGGTTCATGATCAGATTCATAGTCTTTATTTTGATATATTAGCCTTTACAGACAAAATCATATTGTTTAAGCATCAGAAAAACCGAATAGAAGTAGATAGTGACTAGTACCATTTGCACAAAAACTGTGGGTGCTGTGGAAAAACCAATGCCAGATCCTTGTTCAGTAGGTCGAAATATATAAGGTTAAGCCAATTTTATGCTAAAAAATTTTACAAAGTTGAATTTTGTAGACCAGTATAATGGACCCCACATGAATAGATGACATTATTAACCTTATGGAATTATGCCCAAGAAACAATTTCTTCACGTTTGGTAAAAAATTCTATCAATAATGAAAAGGATTAGGAATGGGGAGTAACTGTCACATATTTTAGCAAACCTGTACATGAATTATTTTGAAATATACATAGTAAGTGCCTTTCCACAAATGTACACATTTTGGCAAAGATATATTGATGTCATTTTTGCTATCATTCCCCAGAAACTAAAATTCTATGAAATTACTGAACGTATAGGATAACCATATTAAATTTACAATTGAAGTAGAAGAAAACACCACCTTAATTTAGTTCAGTTCCTTATTATCTGCTTATACACTTGTACAAGCTTCAAGCATTGTCGAAGGATAAATACCTATTTACAAAATGTTACAACTCATCCAATCTATACAGGTTTCTGACAATGTTAGAAATGAATTATTTACATAAGATACAGAGAATTATATAACATAAAGGTTGCAATGTAAGAACAATAGAATTACACATATTTATAATTCATTAGGTTTGTACAAACATTTTTCTTTTAAGAAGTTTTTTAATGTACTCTGAAACTGTTTTATACCATTTAATGTATTGATGGTTGATGTCAGTTTGTTATATAACATTCGTCCCATTATATAAACATCCTTGTCAGTTGATCTTTTGGCAGTCCATTTCCGGCAATAGTCCTAATTATGTCTAATATAATAGTTAAGTACATCTTATTTTTCGTACTCAATTTGTTTATAGTAAAGAGAATTACCTTATATACACAGAGTGAATAGATTGTAAGCATTTTATTTTCTTTAAACATATTTACACAAGAGTCAGTATTCTTTAAATTAAAATTTAACCTAATGCACCTTTTCTACAGAATGAATACTCTGTCAAGATACATTCTTGGACAGCACCCCTATATTTCTATTGTGAATGACATATAAGGAAATATAATCCCATAGTAGAGCATTTTTAATTTCTTTGGATCACATATGAATTAAAGTGTCTCATTATAAATATGGATTTACTCATTTTTTTGCATATATGATCAAAGCGAGTAGACCAAGTCAGATTATTGTTCATATATAGACCCAGAAATTTGTGTACTTATGTTTTCTATTCTAAAATTATTTATCAGTAGAATTGTGTTGATGTGTGTCTTATTAGTCAGGCTGATTTGCCTTGCTGTAGTTTTATCCATGTTGCATTTGAGTTTATGTGAGTCAAAGCATTTAATTAAATTTTCTCTAAAAATACTCATATCTTGAATTATTTTGACTTCATTTTTGTCAGATCAGATTGCAGTTGTATCATCTGCATAGGATATTGTGTTTATACTATCCATATTTGGCATATCATTTATATATATAGGATAAAGAGTATTGACCTAGTATACTGTCCTGTGGAACCCCATATTCAACAACTTTGCTAGTGGAATTATATTGTTTAAGGTAATGATCATTTTCTTGTTGGACTTGCATACTTTCAAGTATGAGGTAAGTTATTTGGTAACCCACATATACCATATATTTCTAATTTTTGGATAAGAATATTGTGATCCATGCAATCAAATGCAAAATAGGGCTCCAACCTTATCATTGGTTTCTAACTTCATAGAGACCTTATGTATAAATGCTGTAATTGTTGATAAGCCTTTTTGGATACCATGTTGAAATCCCTCTATAACATTATTTTGCTTTAAAAATAATAACAACCTGTTTAAAATTACTTTTTCAAATACTTTAACCATTTCTGATGTTAATGTTATTGGTCAATAGTTCTTTATATTGTTTCATCCCCTTTTTACTTTCTCTACTACTAAGTAGAGGAAGTATTGTATTCCACCCAAAAATTTGATGTCAAGATTTCACCGGAAATATATGCTTTGAGACCTCCTGAATCCAAAAAAGCATTTTTAGAAAAAGGTGTGTGGGTGGGCGTGGGCGTGCGTGTGTAGCATATCTCAAAAATGAAAAGTCGGTTAAAAACCAAAGTTGGTATTTAAGTTAAATATCTTTCAAGGATGCGACATGAAGATTTTGAAGAAAATTGCTCCACCCTAAACTACCCTTTACTTGAAAAATTTAGATTTTCTTGAAAATGGCTGTAACAATTTTGATTAAAATGCCATATGTTTGAGATATTTTGATGACAAATGAAATGTATATCTTGAATTTTCTGGCTATAGCCTATTTAGTCTTATTTACTCTGGATGACTTTTGAATAACTCATAAACTATAAGAGATAGACAAAATATTACTCCACAAAAAATGTAGGTCTCGCTAAAACACAATTAATGTCCGACTAAACTTTTTTGTGGAGTGAACCATTTCCGAGATATTCCTTGTTATTTGTATAAGTTCTGGAGAACTTGTACTTCTGTCAAATGGAACATCACTATTCATTTTTTTATATGTTAGGCATGCAAGGAGAACAGGATCTCAAAGCTTTAAAAGATTTGACTATAGCTCAAAGCCTACTGTATTCCCACATTCCCATTCCACGTGCAAGAAAACAAGCAATAAGATAATTTCTGCAAATGTTTATCTCATCTAACACGAAGAAGATAGAAGAATAAGAGTTTGTAATAACAGTTAGTATAAGAGTAGAGAAAGTCATGTGAGTGCAAAACATCAGACTTTTTTTATAAATGGAACATATTATGCTTATTTTAAGACAATGCAGAAATTTACCCTCTTCTACAGAATGATTAATCAAGTGTGATAAAGGCTTTGAGATAGTGTGTTCACAACGCTTCAAGATTCTGGGACTTACTTCATCCCATCCATGTGACGGTTTATTTGTTTATTTTTTTAATTCAGATATTATACCTATTATCTCTTTTTCTGATGTTGGAAATAATAGGGAGGGACTTATGTCATAATTACTATTGTAGTTTGCAGAAATCTGACTTGTTGAAGAGTGTGCACCTACATTGAGGAGGAAGTTGAATATTTTTGTGAGCTCCTTTGTTTTGTCTATTTTCGTTTATAAACCCCCATGCTGTTTTTGCTATGTTGATGCTATTTTTATATAAATCTGCCCTCAAGTTATTAAGATAGCTGAAAGTATTTTTTCTCAATAGATTTGTATTTCTGTCTATAATAACCAGAAGCTGTGTATTTTTGTAATTTATACATTTCTTTCATTTCTAGTTTTAGTTTAGTTAATTCCAGAGGAAAATTAATTGACTTCTTTTTATCTTTTTTTGAAGTTTAGTAATCCTCACTGGGCAGCAGAGGTCAAACTAAAAATTAAAAATTTTATAAAACTCATTCCACTTGTCATTTATATCTGTATGTTGATAGACACTATTCCATAACTCCTCGTTTAATAAATTTATAAGCCATTCCAAGCACTCTGTTTTTAACTGTCTTTGTTTTTTAATCAAGTTGACATTTTGTATTTTGAATTCATTGAACATAAAATCTACATGCTGTGCAAAATGGTCAGACATATAGGTATTGATTATGTAAGCATTTAAAACTTGTTCATTCGTGTTAGTCATTACAGGATCAATTATTGTTTTAGAGGTATTCATAACCCTTGTGGGATTGTGAATCAGCTCGACAAGATTAAATGATCTTAGGACTTCTGTCAGTTTTTTACAGCTACTGTCATTAGAATCGAAATTAACATTAAAATCCCCAGCAAGAACTATTTTTGTCTTTGTACTCGAATATTTTTCTAGTAGGCTTTCTAATTAGTGTAGAAATTCAATTAGACAATTCCTTAATTGGCCCCTCTGGGATCTAATGAGGCTGAGTGCACCCCGTGCCAAACTTCCCAGTGGGGTGAAAACTCCCCACAGTGGTACCAGGGATCGAACCCGGGTCCTCTGTGCCAGAGGCAGGCATGCTACCACTGCACTATGGAGAATAGTGGTGTTAAATGGATTCAACCTGGTCATCATAAGGAAGATGTCAAAAAGAAAGGAAAACCACCAGGTAGTTTAACAAACTACTACAGTGACACCACTTTCAAATACAAACTCGAAATATAAAAAATTCACCCACCATCCTTGGACTTTTAGGAAATTTGAATGAATTTTCAAAAAGTTAAACATAAGATTAGCACCACAAAACAAATTCAGTTTCAAGAACCTGTTTAACAAGCCACTAAAAAGTACAATCCCAAACACATTAAAATCTGGAATTTATCAGATCAGCTATGAGAATTGTAAGAAAAGCTACATAGGAAAAACGAGAAGAAATTTAGAAACCAGGCTAAAGGAACACCAGAGAAACATAAAACTGAAACAAACAGAAAAGTCTGTTGTTTCACACCATTTTTGGATGGAATACTGCTACATTGACCATAATATAAAATTGTTAAAATCACTTACTTCATCAATAGCATTGAACATTTGGGAAAAATACACATAATCAAAAACAGTAATAAAATAATAAATTTTGAAGTCGCGCCATTGAATGAGGTGTTAAAACTTTGCATCCCTAACACCAGATGGCAACAGGAGCATAGCAGCAGAGAAAGGGAGCAAGAGGTAGGTAGCATCAGTCACCCAATGGCTGAGGATGAGGTTAAATGACCTTGAAAATGTTTGAATATTTCCAACATATTAAAGTGAAGGTGAGTATAAAAAACAAGGTCAAAAACAAACATGCATCCCAATATTAAGCTATTCATCATCTTTCTTCTGTTCCATTTTTTATTTGTTTCATTCCTATCCTTGCTCTATAAACTGATATTTCTTTTCCATTGCTACTTGTGTCACTTATCTTATCACACCCAGGAGCTCACTAAACACATCCTTCCTCATCGATGCACACTTAGCACTCCTCCACATATGGCAACTAGAACAGGTTATATGATGTTGACAGTGTTCATGAGTATCATGAGTTAATAAAATACAGTTTATTATTAGGAAAATGGTAAATGAAAAGTTAAAAACCTTTTGAAAATACAGAAGTAGAACTCATTAATTTTAAAACCTTTTAATGGTTGTGATAAAGTTACTCCGTCTGAAATTTCAATGTTTGGATGATTATCTCTTTTTTCAAAAGTTCCCATTTCCTTTTCTCATAAGATTTGAAGAGTACGAGTAGTAAAGTAAATTAAATTTCTTGTTGTTGTTGTTGTTCTTGTTCTTCTTCTTCCTCCCATTTTTTGAATCATAGAGCAATGTATATGTCTTGCAGTTATAAATTAAGGGTTATTAAACAAGGGTAAATAATGAATCTTTATTCTATTAGGCAGTAGTTTCCTTTTTTATTTTGTGCACAAAACAATGTATACTAATACGCAGTGTTGTATTGAGAAGCAGCTCTCAGTTGTTTTGTAGTTTCAAAGTCTCAGTGATGGCACCTAAGTCTAGTTTAGAATAGTTGACTTAACACATGTGGCAGATTTAAATAGTGTCACTTTTCTTTTAAAATGTCCCACGTTGGGGATGCCAGATATGGCAGATTTAAATGTTGATCACGTCTTCAGGGCATATTGGTTAGCAAAAACGGGCTTAATCTACCGAATGAGAGCTCTAATTAAAAAATAACTTGTAATTTAATTTATTCACTGTAAATTGGGTATAATATTCTTTCACACCTATTTTTTATTATAATTTAGAATTACACATTTTCAGTTTCTTCTTTTACATTCACTTAATGTAAAACATGTCTGTAGTGGTATGAAGCTGATGCTAAAGCTTTTTGAAACATAACTTTTAGTATATTTTAACAATTATATTAACCATAAGGCCATCTCAATATAGCGCCACATATCTAGCAGCTTGTCATTAGGTTTACTTCATGGAGGAACATAAGACTTCATAAAACGAGACTTTGGCTTTTCACCTGTGTTGCTATTGGCAAGCCATCAAGATATTGTAGAACGAGCCCTTAGCTAATCAAAGTGTTTATGCCTCAGGTATGTCAAAAAATTTAAACAGAAGTCCATTGTAATAATTATAGAATTAGTTTTTAATTTTTAAGAATAATGTGTAACTTCCAATAATTTATTCTGTTGTTTCTCCTGTGTAACAACACATGAATTATATGGTACTTTTCCTGAAACAACATATTTTAATAAAATTACTTTTGAAGGTGCATTATAGCTAAATTTTGAACGTTTGTGCATAATATTATGACTTGGTGTCATTAAGAGGAGGCCAATAGTCAATAAAGGGCTGTGATGCTATAATGGTACTGTAACATTTCATCAAGAAATGCTGCCTGGCAGGCATTTTATATGAGAAAATACCACATGCTGGATGAATATTTAAATTTGAATTCTATAAAAATAAAAGTAATAGAACCTCTATTTACTTAAGTCTTTTCTTTCAGTCTCACACATATTGCTCAAGTATGGTGATGTTCACACATAATCTACTAATAACAAGCAAACAGGTGAGTAAAGCTTTCGTATTTGTTCAAATTTGAATCTTAAAGCATGTTTAGCAGCTAAGTAATTGTTGTAATCAATCTTCTAAATATTCATTAAATTACTACCTTATGAAAACATGAAATACTTTTGTTTTGATATCTAAGTTTGAAATAAATTTTGCGCTAGATATTGTTCAAGGACGATGATGGTTGAAATTTCTATTTTGCACAATTTTAAGGCTACGTATAATATTTTTTGTACACATATTTGGCATGTTTTATGAAACTATTTCACAAAAGTTTCATTTATGAGTGCCAATTAGTTTTTTAATTATTGTAAATTTTCTTTCAGAAAAAGATTTAAAATTTCAAAATGGGATTCACCCCACATTTTTTTTATCAAACTGCGTAAGCTTTCAGGGCCGGTGTCATTATATAGAAACTGATTATCCGGGCTTGTGGGTCGTGGTCTAGTCAGGAAACTCCTTCCAGACGTTTCGTCTGAAGCTGCATCGAACATCCTCAGTGGTGTTGCCTTAACACTCTCTTAGTCTCGGTAATGACTGACACAGAGCCTTTTGGCCTCACTGGCTTTATACGTTTGGCACGGGTGGGCAGAGCTAGTTCCTGGTTGCTCCGGTCTTGGCTTATTGGTACGGCTGCTGCGGGGGCTGGTTTGCTGCTTCTATTGTTTGTGCTTGATGTTGAGGCTGTTGGTGGCGTATGGTCCTGGATTTGTTGACGGTAAGGTTTCCTGCATGCTTTTTGTAATGCTGGATGCCGGGCTTTATTTAGGCATTTGGTTTCTTCCTTTCTATTGAAGTTGTTGTTATGTTTGTAGATCTCTATAGCTTCTCGACTTAAACGGGTGTAATAATGTACTGTTTTTTTTACTTTCTGTTAACTAACCAAAAACTCATTCAAAAAAATTTAAGAACATAAGTTTTGTAATACCTTGCTGCAAGGAAAATTTAAAAAAAGATATCCATGACTGTATAGTAAAAATTTTATTTTTTATCTCAAAAAGCACTAAGTTAATCCTAAATCCCATCAATCACTTTTCTTTTTTTTTCCTCCATGCTTTGCAGAATGTATAGTAAACTTTTCAATCTTCTAGCACCTAATTTGTGGTTGTAATTTTGTTTTGAATTAATAAAAGTATAGCAAAATATAAAGTGAAGAAAATTGAGTTTTAAAGTTTGAGTGCAGTTTAAGTAAAAATAATATTTTTTATAAGCTTACCTGGGATCTAAGCACACCTCTATGTACTCCTCTGCATTCCCTTCTTGTTGATTGGCTGAAGTTGTTCCCACCATAAATGTGGTTTATATAGCACAGGGGTGACATAATCTAAATGGAAACCTAAAGAAAACATAAGTGACTCATAGAAATTAATTTGGAAACATGCAGCAAATATATAAACAATATCATCCGCGCAAAACCCCCTTTACTGATGTATTCTTGGTGATGACCTTGGCATGTGAAGGAAAAACGATGAAGAACCTAAGCCCGTTCTATATTAAACGCGAAGTGGACAGGATCTGTGGCTCAGTAAAAAACGCAACGCGACTGAGAGACGGTACGCTTTTGCTCGAGACGTCCAATGCTAAACACTCCCAAGAGTTATTGAAAGCGAGTTTGTTGGGCTCCTACCCGGTTCGGGTAGCCCCACACAAACCATTGAACTCGTGTAGGGTAGTTGTTACCACCTCCAGCTTGGACGATCTGTCAACGGAGGACATTGTCACCTGCCTCTCAGATCAAAGGGTCATTCAAGGTACCGCCTATCCCGAAAAAAGGATGGAAAAGAGGTTCCCTTAAAAACGGTGTTCCTCACCTTCAAGGGAACTACTTTGCCCGAATACATCTTCTGAGGGTATGAGCTCGCTGCAGTACTCCCGTATGTCCTGAATCCCATGCGCTGTTTTCAGTGCCAGAGGTTCGGGCATACTAGGAGCTCGTGCACGCATCCTGCGATATGTGAGCGTTGCGGTTTAGCAGCACATGAGGACACCGCCTGTACTCGGGACCCCTGCTGCGTGAACTGTGGAGGGAAACATCCATCAAGCTCTCGTCAGTGTCCGCAGTTTTGCGATGAAAAGAGCATACAGGAGCTGCGCGTTAAGGAACGCCTAACTTTTCTAGAAGCGCGGCGGCGCTTTGGGCAGCTGAAGCCTGCTAACACCATAGGCTATGCGGCAGCTGCACGCCGCCCTCCTGTAGCCACTGTCGGTTTGCAACACGTACCCTCTTCGGATGCCTCCACGCAAACCGACTGGTCGACGAACCCCCCTCCGCAACGTCCTACTACACCTACAGTGACGACATCAATCGCAGTGCAGACGCCAGATCCCAAACCGTCCACGAGTGCCACAACTCCTGATGACCGCCCTCGTTCCAGGCATACTGTTCGAGCTAGTAGCCTCACCTCTTCGATGAAGTCCCGCTCTCGCTCCGTGAGCCAAAGGGGAACTTCAGACTCCTGCACATCAGGGGAGTCGCCTGAGAACGGTGAACGTCGCGTATATGGTCCCAAGTGCGCCAGAGTAAAAATGAAGAAAAAGAAAAAGATCAAGACTGGCCACTAATCTCTTTTTAATATGGAAATAATCCAGTGGAATGTTAATGGGTTCCGGGCACGTACTCCGGCCATACAGCATTTAGTTTCTCAACATTCTCCATCAATCGTCTGTGTACAGGAAACTCATTTGAATCCTCATCACGCATTACACCTTCGTGGTTTTTCGGCATTTAGACATGACTCTGCAGCTAACGGACGAGCAAGCGGTGGTGTTGCTACACTGGTGGCACATATCTCTGCCACCAGCATCCCGCTTAACACACCGTTGCAAGCTGTAGCGGTGCGTGTACAGCTGCAGGGCCTGAGCCTGTCTATTTGCAGTGTCTATCTGCCACCTGTCAGTGTTGTGCAACAAACCGATCTTCGGGCTCTTTTGGCCCAGATACCGCCACCATTCCTCTTTCTAGGCGATCTTAATGCCAAAAGTACCCTTTGGGGCTCCGACACTGACGATGCTCGCGGGTGCCTTGTAGCAGATGTTTGCGATATGTCCGGTTTACTTCTGTTAAATACTGGTGCCCCTACCTTTCTATCATCTGCCTATGGTACACACTCCGCACTAGACGTTTCCTTTTGTAGTCCGTCGTTGGTACCTTTACTTGATTGGTCGGTCCTTTTCGACTTATTTGGCAGTGATCACTACCCAATTAACATTCACCTATCCGGCCACCATCCTGCGGCAACGCGACATCCTCACTGGATTATTTCCAAGGCTGATTGGGGGAAATTTCGTTCCCTCATTCACCTTTATGACAATGGTTTTGACACCATGGATGAAATGGTGGAATATTTTACCTGCTCTATCTTGCTTGCAGCGGATTCCAGCATTCCTCGAGGTTCATCCACCCCACGACACGTTCCTGTGCCCTGGTGGTCCGAGGAATGCCGTTTGGCTATTAAAGCACGCAAACGTGCTCTGCGTGTGTTTACTGTACACCCAACAGAAGAACATTTTATCGCTTTTAAACGCTCTCGCGCTAGAGCACGATATATGCTGCGCAGCGCAAAACGTCGATCTTGGGAAACCTACACCTCTTCCCTTTCCCGTCGTACTTCGGCTCAACAGGTCTGGGTTGCTGTTCGGCGTATGTACGGCGAGTGTCGCCGGACGGTCATCCCCGGTCTTGCCGTCAACGGCTCGCATTACACCAGCGAGAAGGGTATAGCTGACGCCCCTTGCCAATTGTTTTGCTGCTACTAGCCAGAGGATTAGCTACGATAGAGGATTTATACCTATCAGGGAATCTGCGGAGCGGATAGTCCTAGATTTTAACAGTGACAGCAGTGAAGCGTACAACGTACCTTTTACCGTTGCAGAGCTGGAGCATTCTTTATCTCTCGCCCACGACTCTTCTCCTGGTCCTGATGATATCCACCGAGAAATGCTGCTTCATCGTCCACCTGCGGCTTTCTCCTTCCTTCTGAGCGTTTATAACCGCATCTGGCGTGAGCAGGTTTTCCCGTCTTCCTGGCGCGAGGGTATTTTCATCCCCATCCCTCGGCCCGGAAAAGACCGGACACTTCCCTCTAGCTACCGCCCTATTTGCTTAACGAGTGTTGTCTGTAAGACCTTAGAACGTATGATTAACACTCGCTTAGTGTGGTGGCTAGAGAAGAATAACCTGCTAAACAATGTTCAGTGCGGCTTTCGCCGCCATCGCTCTAGTGTAGACAATCTTACACGCCTGGAAAGTTACATCCAAAATGCCTTTCTGATGAAGCAGTATGTCGTGGGTGTCTTTTTTGTTCTGGAGAAGGCTTACGACACTACCTGGCGTTATGGCATCCTTCGTACTCTTCGTGTCTCCTGCGATCGTTCCCTTCGGATACTCCGGGTTTTATCTGGGGCATCTTGGGGTGGCGATCGCACGGTAATGTTGAGGTTGTACCGCTCATTGGTCCGGTCCAAACTAGACTACGGCTGTTTTATATATGGCGCGGCGTTTGCCTCTAAACTCCGCCTTTTAGACACTGTCCATCATACTGGTATCCGTCTGGCCACTGGGGCTTTCCGAACTAGTCGAATTGCGTGTCTGTATGCTGATTCTGGCGAACCTCCACTGTCTGTCCGACACTCGATTTTACTCAGTTCCTACGTGGCACGGTTGGCCGCTCACCCCGGTCATCCTTCGTTCCAATGCGTGTTACGTCCCGACCTCGCCCAGCGTTATATACGTAATACTACTATCTCGCGTCCAAGTGGTATACGATTCAGTGAACTTCTCATTACACATGATCTTCGCATGCCCCATGTAGAACGATCTTCTATAGGCCGCTGCCCTCCTTGGCAACTCCAGCGCGCGCGGTTTGACCTGGAGCTTTCTGGCTATGCGAAGGTGGCTACCCCTAACTCGGTGTTTCGCCAACTATTCACCGAGCACCTGGGACGTTACCGGACTTGCACCCCGGTATTTACCGACGGGTCCCAGGTGGGGGGTGGTACAGGATGTAGTTTCATGTACAACGGTGAGGCTCATACGTACAGACTTCCAGACAACACTTCCGTTTTTACTGCCTAGCTGTTTGCCATGTTTTATTTCTTACTCTTTATCTCTAGTTCGGTTCCTGACAACTTCATTATATGCTGCGACTCCATGAGTGCTGTTCAGGCGTTGCAACAGTTTCTCGGCACATCAGCATTGATAATTAAAATCCAGACACTCGTTTCACAGTTAGTCTCTCGTGGATACCAGTTTGTTTTTACATGGATCCCAGGCCATGTGGGTATTCCCGGCAACGAGGAGGCAGATGCGGCGGCTAAGGCTGAATGTCGTTTGCCGGTGTTTTCCACATATGCTCTTCCTTTTAGAGATGTGCAGCGATACTTCCGCTGCCATCTTTATTCTTTTTGGCAGAAATCTTGGGAAGAGCTGACTGGCACCCAATTACGGACAATTAAGGACTCGGTAAAACCCTGGCGGACTTCTTGCAGGGATTCCCGTCGGGCAGAGGTCATTTTAACGCGGTTACGCATAGGTCACACACGTGCCACACATGGCCACCATTTGCGCGGTGACCCGGCCCCTGTCTGTTTCACGTGCGACGTCCAACTCTCCGTGTCGCACGTTTTAATTGATTGTCCGCGATATGCCCCGGTGCGCCAGTCGCTTGGCCTGGGTTTTAGTCAGCGGTCCATCCTAGGCGACGACCCAGTCTCCGTAGATACGGTGCTGCGGTTCGTCACTGAAATTGGATTCGCCAAACAAGTATAACTTGTGTTTTTAGTATTAGGCTTTTCAGTTTAGGATTTACAAATCTGCAATTAGATTTGTTTTGTTTTACTGTTTAGTATTTTATACCGTCACTGTTTTATCATTCACCTTTTTAGCGTTTTAATCTTTTTGGTGTTTTAGCGGTTTTAACATTAACTTTTTTAGTATTTTAACTGTTTTAGCATTTTTTAGTTTTGTATTTTAGCTTAGTTCTTAACCAGAAGTTAGTGAGTGTTTTATCCTTTAAATTTGACTTGGGGCCCAAATGACCTAGCTATCGACGGGCCCTTAAACACTACTCACTCACTCACTATAAACAATATTTAACTCACATTTATGGATTATCTGGTATAATGGAGCAATCCCTTCCATATTGGAATCTGATTTTGTGAGGTCAGTTTTGCTGTCCATTGAATTTTTGGCAAGGTTAATGAAAATGCTTTCAATAATGCTGTCCATGATGGCATCCAACTCCCATGCTTTGTTTTCTTCTTTGAACATTTGAGTAATTGCTCCTTTCCAATAATTGATGTTAATTTGTGACAGTACTGTGCTAAGCAGCACCCTAACCTCTAGCAGCTTGAACGTGGTTCATAAACAGCATAAACAAGGGAGGTAGCCTCTCTCATTTCTTAGAATAATAATCTACAGCTGCCATTGCTTATACACTCATATTTTGTGTATGGTGCTTTAAAGAAAAGTAATTTCATTAAAACACTTTGAATAAATTATTTTAACCAAAGAACCAATTTCTATGGCGGTGGTACACAGTTCGAAGTGCTGCAGCCAATAGGAAAGGACTAGAAGCATGTGATATTGTTGACATGCCGGGTAAGCTAAGGAAAAACAAACATTAGAAACTTTCCTAGAAGTGTCCAGCTTTATAAGTAGCTTATAGTTTTTTTTTGCCCAGCCATTTTCACAACTACAGAAGTTCTGCTGTTGCTATGTATACCTACAGCTATTTGCACTGCACATGATCTGTACTAAAATGTTTACACTGAAGAAGTACTACACCAAAATATTTACACTAGACCTTGCTTACAATGTATTATGTCAACAATTAGATTAACTACTAACCCTGTGACACATTAGCCCTTTCCAAACTGGCTGCTGTATCCCCCACCTCTGTCCACCATAGGCATCATGAGTGGGGTGCAGTACTGGAGATGGGATGTGGTCAGTGCCCTGGACCTTCCTGGCTAGTTATGCAGTCTTTGCAAACGGGGGTGCTACTTCTCAATCAAGTGGCTCCTCAGTTGGCCCCTCCAAGACATGAGACTGAATGCACCCCGGACCAGGTCTTCCAGCAGGAGAAAATCCCCACACATTACCGGGAATTGAACCTGGGTCTTGGAAAGCAGTAGCACTACCACTGCACAGCCTAGATTAGCGACATTCCAAGAAATTATCTGAAAATACTTGGTGATACAGCATGTTGCCTCTATAAACAAAGTTAAACAGGATGGCAACCTTCGATTATACACGCTCAAAGAAGCCAACAGAATAGAAACAAAGCAGTTTCTCTATCTTCCCTACCTATTCGAAAGAAGACAGATAATTTGGTGTGTTACATGACATCTGCCAGCAGAGCTGCTCTTACTTCGTTATACCTACCGACCTTGGCAGTTCAGTGACGAATCAACAACTGATCTTCATGGGGAAAAATCTACAAAAAAGGGCATTTTTAGTTCAGGCAGTGATTTTACCACATGCCACGCCCGCTCAGCACAGACCTTTAAATATAATGTAATTAGTGCAACATCCTGGCACTGTAGTGCTTTAAAACTTTGCATATATGCACTTGAAACTACCAAAAACATTTTTGGCCACATTTTCACCCATTTTCCCTTTTATAACCATAAATCATGTTGGAGAAACAGTGTTTAGATATCTCGTTTTAGACATTGCTTTGAACAACATCGTTCAAATATGATGTAACTTCAAACCATAGTCCAAACAACAATGAGTAGTAGAAAAAAAGCAAGAATTAATTATTTCAAGTTCATGCATATGACCTTAGACTTGTAGCAAATGGCCACTCACATTAATAGTTAAATATTAACATGGCAATGTAAAAGCTTAACATATTACGTTATTCACAACCACCAATGGGAACATAAATAGCACCCAGTCATATGAGTGCATGAAACAAATGAACTAATGGGTTCTGTCAAGTGACCATCAGTAGTACACACAACAAAAAGAGAGGCAGTTAGTGAGTCAACACATGGTGATGGTAAATTTTGTTTGAAATTGCTGAATAATTGTGTGATGAGAATTACTCTTTGCTTAGCTAGTTTCTTATGTTTAATGTTGATATAAACTTGAAAGATTGAACCCTGTAAGCTTTAAAATTCATATTTAATTCACTTTTTATTTTTATATTTACATGATTTATTAACAATTCCATTACATTACATATTGTCTAGTTTTAAGTTTGTTATGTTTATGCTTAATTTTCATTGTGAATGGGACCTAAAACGTTAGATTAGATTAGATTAGATTGCGTTCAGCGAGTTCACAAGTAGCCATGGAGGCTGGTGAACATTGAACATGTCAATTGTGATGTACAAAACATTGTCAATAAATATACAGAATGAGCACATAAAAAACTCATTATACAGGAACAAAAAAGAAACAAACAAACAACAGCAAAGGGGATAATGTAAACACAATCAAAGTTTACCTGAATTTGTCAGATAAGAATTGACTTTTGTGTTAGATTTACACTAGGCATTTACAGCCATATTCTACTGTTTAGTTGTAATATAATAATGATGATGATGATGATGATGATGATAATAATGATAAGGATACGGATGATGATGATGATGATGATGATGATGATGATGATTCATCTAGAGATCACTTACAGAGTTACATAAGCTTTCACAGGATGATTTGTCATTTAGATTACCTTATACAGAATAAAATGAGTTAAAAATTACTTACAAAGTTACATACGCATTAACTCGAATAATTTGTCATTTAAATAATCTTATACAGAATAAAATGAGTTAGAAACTACTTACAAAGCTACATAAGTATTAACAGGAATAATTTGTCATTTGAATAATCTTACACAGAACAAAATGAGTTAGAAACTTCTTACAAAGTTACACAAGCATTAACAGAAATAATTTGTCATTTAAATAATCTTATACAGAATAAAATTAGTTAGGAACTACTTACAAAGCTAGATGAGCATTAACAGGAATAATTTATTTAAACAATCTTATACAGAATAAAATGAGTTAGAAACTACTTGTAAAGCTACATAAACATTAACAGGAATAATTTGTCATTTAAACAGTCTTATACAGAATAAAATGAGTTAGAGACTACATGTAAAGCTACATAAGTATTAACAGGAATAATTTGTCATTTAAATAATCTTGTACACAATAAAATGGGTTAGAAACTACTTACAAAACTATATAAGCATTAACAGGATAATTTGCCATTTAAATAATCCTATACAGAATAAAATGAGCTAGAAACTATTTATAAGGCTAAATAAGCAACAAAGTTACATAGATATTTACAGCATAGTTTGTAATTCACATATTCACATATAGCTACATAGGAATTAATAGGATAATTGGTCATTCAGATAATCTTGTACAGAATAAAATGATTTTGAGCATAGGTACTCTTTAGCAGCTGTTTTAAAAGCATTGAAATTGTCAACTTTTCCCTTAAGGTTATTAGGAAGGGCATTAAATATTTTTATGGTTTCATAATATACACCTTTCTGGAAGCAAGAAAGTTTTGCACTGGGATGATGGACATTTTAAGGTTGTTCTGATTTGCAGAGGAGTGCAAAAGTCTGGATTTCAGAAATATAAGGGGCATTTGGAATTGATATACTATAGTAGTTTTTTGTACCTTATTTATTAATGAATGTGATTCAATGTACATGGGCTCTCTGAGTATACTTCCTACTGACATCAATACACAGTTACCACCTTTCTGGCAACTTCATTATTACATCACAGAACTATTAGGGGTACTAAAAACTCACTAGTGGACAGCTATCTATGATTCTTCATTGTTGCTGAACCTTTTACCTTGCAGCGCATCTTTATTTTATCGAACAAAGTATAATTAGCTGGAGTGAGATCTGGCGAATACAGTAGCAATGAACTCCAGTGATGTCAACTTTGCAGTCATGGCATTACTGGAGGAGCACTCCTTTTGACCACTTTTCCTGTTGCTGAATCCTGTATATAAGTTGTGTAATAGTACACCCTGCTGTTGACATGTTCCTTGTGGAAGCCCGTCCATTAGCAGTATGCCACAAGTGACCCAAAAGACAGACATCATCTTACCTGCAGATGGTGCAGCACAAATTTTCTTGGGCTGAAGGCTCTCAGGATGTCTCCATTATGTAAATTGAACTTTCTTCTCAGGTGTATAGTAGTAGCACCATGATTCATCACCTGTCACCAGTTTCTCCAAAAAATTTAGATCTTCATTCTTCATTTCTAGTAGTCAATGACAGACTTCAACTCTGTTCTCTTTCTGGGCTTGTGTAAAGTCCCATGGAACCCAATGTGCACACACCTTTCCTGCGTACAAGTTACCATGAATAATGGTGTACTGGGTTGCCAGCCGAGGCCATTCCAGTTCATCAAAGGTAGTGTCTTATCAGCCATAATCAATTCAGACACTACCTCAATGTTCCTCAGAGACTGGGATGTTGACAGATGACCAGTACTCACATTCTTGTGTGCAGATTCCCTTCCACTGGCAAATCCAACATTCCAGCTGTAAAGTCTTTTGTGCAGGAGCTGCTTGACCATGTGCTACAGTTAAACATATATGAATATTTACTGTTTTGACTCCTTCCTTCCACAAAAACCATGCAGTCCATCTTTGTCCATGATAGTCACTTTCCGTCTTTTCCATAGTTTCCTCTACCTAACAACAAACAAGTTTTGTCCTTTCATTGTGCACACTGTTCACAACTACCATCTATCATCTGCATAGTGTACCAGTGTCAGTTCATCACTCTCTGATAGGACATGCGTGTAGATTTAGTGGTATTTTTAAAACAATGCAATTGTAAATCACTTCCTAGTCCATGTAAATAACTATGAACATTTCAAACAATATTGCAATCATTACTTTGCAGTAAATTGTATAACAGTTACTCATAAGTTGCTGATTGAAAGGCACTTTGAGAATATTAGCTGCTAAAAATGTGTATTGCCAGAATATGTTAAACATCACATCTTAATCAGGTTTTGTATCATGGAGTAATGTCATAATTCTGTTGTTGTTAGCTAATGCTGGATTTCTGACAATGAAGTCATTAATCCTCTTGCTCTCCAATATTTTTCACTGATGGATGGGACACTAGAAGTGGCCGGGCATATTTGAAGGTGGTCTCGATCCATTTCCTCTTGCAGATCACATAGAGGACAGAGTGGTGAAGAATATATCCCAATTCTGTTTAAATGTTTTGCCAGACAATCATGTCCTGTAATCAACCTGCAGGTTGCAACTGCTGATTTTCAAGGATACTCAGGAATTACTGTTTGAATGTTTGGTAGTTCCCATCTTTTATTCTTTGATTTTTCATAGTAATATTTTGCAATAATTTTTTTGAATTCAGAGTTGACTAATCTTTTAGCTGCATAAAATGGTAGATTAACTATAGATTTTTGTACACCGCTGGTACCCTTTTTTGCAAGAAAATCAGCTTTCTCATTACCACTCAGTCCACAGTGAGCTGGTATCCATTGGAAGACTAGGTGTTTTTGAAGTGCTGTTAGATGGGTAAGGGTTTTCCAACATTCTATAATTGTTTGGTTTTTTGGTGACAACTTGGAAGTAATTGCTATAATTGCTGCCCTGGAATCTGAGAGAATAACTGCTTGCTGAAAATGTGAAATTCTGTACAAAAGATTTTGTAGGGCCATTCGAATTGCTTCAATTTCTCCATCAAAGTTAGTAGTTCCATAACTTAAAGATTTGTAAAAGGAAAAGAGGTGACATGTGACTCCAGCACCTGCTCCATCTTGGTTTGATATCAATGATCCATCAGTATAAATATGGAGCCATTCATGTTCTGGAAATCTAGTATGGATTGTCTCTAATGCCAATAATTTTAGAACACTAGTTGGAGTATCACTTTTTTTAACTTCTTCTGTCAGGTGTAAATAATATGTGATGTCTAATGTATGTGTCGGATTGACTTTAGATATGAAGTTTTCCTTTGAATTAGGAAGGTGTACATTCTTCCTGATGTCTTGAATTTTGGAGCTCTCCTGAGTCTTTAGTGTATGTGTAAAATTTCTCTTGTGTCATGTGTTGAATGGGAGTCTGATCAACTTTTCGTGTTGAATAAGAGCCGCTTTTTCTATTTCATATTCAATGGGGTATTGGTTGGTTAGTATTTCCATAGCTGCTATTGGTGTGGTTTTGATAACACCTGTAATTCATCTCAGACTTTGGTTTTGAAAGATTTGAATTATTTTTGTGTTTGCTGTTACAAGAACTTTGCTGCAGTAAGTAAATAATGGCTTTATATATACATTGTATGTTGTGTTAAGAGTTGCTCTGGAACATCCCCCTTCATTCCTGTTAGACGTTTTAACAGTGAAAGGCGCCTCTCTGCTCTTTGTATTACATTTTCTATTTGTTTGGTCCATGTAAGTTTGGTATCAAATGTAACTCCTAAATACTTTGCTTCCTTTGTTTCTGGTAATTGTTGACCCTCAAAATTTAGTTTTATTTTTAGTGGTTTTTTTCTTAGTGAAAAGATTTGGTAGTTTGATTTTGTTGTATTAACAGTCATTAAATTTTCTTTGGTCCACCTTTGTAAGTTGGTTAAGGATTGTTGCATGGTTTTTTCTAGTTCTGTACTTTTGCTTTTTGGTTTTGAAGTCCACATTACTAAGTCATCAGCAAATAGTGCACACTTCACACCTGATTTTTGTATTTGTTGTGGCAGATCGTTAATAAATATATTAAAAAGTGTTGTGCTGAGCACTGCACCTTGTGGTAAGCCATGGTGTACTTGTTTGTATTTAGATATATTTCTTCCATATCTGGTTGCAATAAAGCGTTGTGTTAGGAAATGACATAGCCATGAAAACATTGGACCTTGTATCCCTATTTTTTTTACTTTAGTAGTTTTGTTCTGCATATAGAATCATATGCACTTTGGAAATCAATAAAAACTGATAAATTATCTTCTTTTCTATTGAAGGAGTCTTTGATTTCTTGACTGAGAAGTAAGACTTGTTCATTTGTTGAGCGGAACTCTCTGAATCTAGCTTGACATGGGGATATTAAATTTTGTGATTCTAGAAACCAATTTAACCTTTTTGACACCATTCTTTCCATCACTTTTGCTATTATGCTAGTAAGAGCTATTGGTCTATAATTTTTTATATCTGATGCTGTTTTGTCTTTCTTCAAGAGTGGGACAATTATTGCTTTTCGCCATTCAGCTGGTACAGTGGTTTTTTAGGATAGATTGTAGAGTTTTAGTAGTTGTTTGTTTTGCTGTTTTTCCAAGGTTTTTTTATGAACTCTGGGTGTATGTGATCTGGTCCAGGAGACCACCCCCACCACCACCGCCACCACGACCACCACCACGACCACCACGACCACCACCGCCACCACCACCTCCACCTCCACCTCCACCACCAACTAATTAGTATTAGTATTAACTACTAGTAGTATTAGTATTATTATTATTATAAAACAGTACACTCATGCATTTATTAAATTTAACACGTAGAGAGTGCACATTTCTAATGTGAATTTTAAAGTGAATAATTTTACCCAAACCTTCAATTTGATCTTTGTGACTGCTTAGGTGCTCACAGATGGCTGGTTCATGGTACAATTGTTAACAAAGCAAGCCTCATTTCTTCATCAATGGATTTGAGTCTCTCTCTCTCTCTCTCTTTGATGTTTTAATTTCAGTCAACAGCAAGAGGCCCAACTCACACAAATATGAAGCAAAAAGTGCTGATAAATAACATGTGAAATTGCCATCTTTGAGGTACTTGAGTATTCACTGCTTATTAACAATCAAAATGTTCCCAAAGGCACATCAAAATGTTTTAATTTCAATGTGCTGTCTGCTTTCAAATCAGCCAGTTCCTCTTGTAAGCCTAAATTGTACGGAAGATGTTTCTAATCCATGAATGAATTATAGATACAGTCAAAATCCTCAACACTCTCCAAAATATTTCCTGAAATTCTGCTGCAGCAGAACTAAATTTTCTTAATTAACTCCATGAATACTTTATGGTCCCTTGCTGATGATAATACAGTTGGGAACATCTCTCACAATCCATTTTCAATTGTCTGTATGTATAAGTTTGACTTATTAATATATTTACTTAATGTTGAGTCAAAATTAGTTATGCTGACATCACTTACATAACATGTTATGTGAAACAGTTGTTCCCATCATGAGATGTCTGACTGACCCATGTTGTCGGAGTTCCCATTGTGGTGATGGTCTATTGTGGTGGCATCTTGTAATGGTAAAATTTATTTCCAGAGGGAACTTGGTGGCAAATCAAAATTCATTAGCTGTGGGGTGTCCAATATGTCCAATTCTGCTTCATAACTGATTTGATTAGTATAATCAGTTTGATGTTGTTATTGGTCATCCAGAAATATGGGAGATCTCAGATTTATCCATTTTTTGTATTTTAGGCAACTCATACGTTAGCCTAGTTTCCAAATTTCTTTTTGTCTTGCTTGTTGGGTTCCTTCTGATGATGGAAATAACTATTTCCCAAAACATGTTATGTAAGTAAAACAGCTGATGTCAGTGTAACTAATGCCAACTCAACATAAGTAAATTCAGAATAACATCACTGTTTCTGGCTTCTTTTCCTATGTTAATGTTATCAAGAAATCTTTAAATGTTACCCATACTAGTCAAAATATTGTTATTTCTACCTTGCATTTTTATGTTTTAGTTCATTCAAATGTACAAAAATATCAGAAAGATAGGCCAACTTTCTACAGGTTCAAACATTTGCGATAACCATTGTACCTCTCTATGTAGCAGAAATGCAGTGTGCTTTGATCCCATTTCTTGACATAAAATGTTAAAAAGCTACATATTTAGGGACTGCTATTTTATGAAGTTATGACTTTTACCACTTTGTCCATCACAATTTTCAGAAGAAAGACTTAGGCAAAGACTTAGCAACGAAGGCTTTGCAGTGAATGAGACAATGATTGGTTGATAAGTTAGGATTTACTTTGCATGCTTCGCCCACCAATCTCTTCACTCAACCTGTCACGGAAGTGGTTCCATCTGTACAAACACTGACGCAATCCTTCCATGTTAATTCATTACGGACGAATATTCGTTAGTTGTGTGAAATATTTCTTCTCTGGTTGCTTGCAGGAAAGTTCTTTGCAAAAAAATCTTATGTGTTGCATTCACATGGCTTTGTCTACAAACTATTCTTACATTCTTTTATCCTTCTACGGGGCTATTTTTTTTCAACCTCTGATGGCACTGCCAAGTGGCCGAAATAGCGATAGAAGGTAGGGGATTGCACTATGTGATTAGCTGTCTTCTCTCCACTATCAGCATCACTGCCAAGATGAGCTGGTTGGTTAAAGCTTGGCTAGGGGCACTCAAAGAGGTTCTTTACCATTGGCGTTCTTGCCAAGTGCAAGTTATGTAACATTGCGCTCTACAGGAAGAGGGGCATAATGTAGTGGAAATCCACCACAGAATGAGTCTAGTGAGAACTTTATGAATGATGGCATGGTAAAGAAAGTTTAGAGTTGGCCAAATAGATGTTCATGATAAAGATGGTAAGGGAGAGAAATGTTTGACAACCCTCCCTCCAACCCAGACCTAGCACCATGTGACTTCCATCTTTACTCACAGTTGCAGAACTGTTTGAAGAGATAGTATTTCCTCTCCAGTGATCTTAAGCAGACCATGCAGACTGGCTCAAAAGACTGGCGGCAAGTGTTCTTGAGGAGAGTATTGTTAAGCTTGTGCATAGGTATGACAGAGTTTTCAATCTTCATGAAATTAATGTTGAAAAGTAGCTTATGGGTGTAGTGAACTTTTGTCAACTAAACCATTTTGCTATTCACATTGATTTTGATTCTATGTCCTATCAGAGATAGAAAAAATAGCCCTTGTATTTGCTTTATGTTAATTGAGATAAACATTTGCAGAATTTAGCTTATTGCTAATTTTCTTGTAAGTGCAACCGAAATATGGGAATACAAAAGGCTTTAAGTGGTAGTTACATATTTTAAAGCTGGTCACTGTGTGATAGCTTTGAAATTCCATTCTCTTTGCATGGCTAAGGAAAAAAAATTAATAATGGCTTGGAAAATTTAAATTCAACTACTGCAAAATTCAAACATATAACAAGAGATATCTCCCATAATAGACATCTCAGTTACACTAATATGTGTCCTGTGCAGAGGTCAAGCAGGGATGAATGAAGATCACTTGAAGACCTGTGAAGCCCTGTGTGCAGAAAAAACTATAGTGCACAAGTATTGGAGAACACGAATGCTAATGGCTTCATTGCTGGATACAAGGCATTAATCAACAACAACATTTTTTGCGTAGTAAGATTTTGTCTATTGCATATGGTTTACCAGTTCTGCAAAAATAATCCAGAATGAAGAGAACTTAGGACATTCCCAGAAAATTCAAGATATACGTTTCATTTGGCATAAAAATATCTTAAAACATTTGGTATTTTAGTCGCAATTGTTACAGCCATTTGCTATAACATTTTTTGCATAGTAAGATTTTGCCTATTGCTTATGGTTTACCAGTTGTGTAAAAACCATCCATAATGAAAAGAACTTTTGAGGACATTCCCAGAAAATTCAAGGTATACATTTCATTTAGCATAAAAATATCTTAAACATTTGATATTTTAATCAAAATTGTTATAGCCATTTGGTGCTGTTTTTTTAATTATGCTTCGTTGGGCCTTTGAGCCTTTGAAATCTTTGTGATCTCGGGTCGTGGTAACGGATGGAATGAAAAATCACACGATGTTTCTTCACCACAATGTATTATTTTATTAACACTTTTTCGATATTTTACATTAAATAATTCCTCTTAGCACCGTTCTTAATGATTTAAATCTTTTCACTTTTTTATTTAAAGTGGAACAAAAGCTTGATGAAAGTCTGGTAAATGTTCTACGATGTTCACACTACCTAAACATGTCCTTTCACCTTTAATATACACATGCTAGTGGGAGGATTATGGCGTCACCTCACGTGACACTGCCTTTTTCGTATACATCCGCGTATACGTCCATCAAATAGTTCTTTCTTGTTAGGGAAGCGATCCCTAACCATCCTCCCTTACTTTTATTATGGAACACATATAATTCTAATATTTATACATATATATTAAAATCAAATGTGGAAATATTTATGACGTCTTTAAACTAACTTAGTTGTTCGTAACAATGAACATTTGCAACACGTTTTCGTCATTTAACCAACTCATACCAACATCAAAAAACAAATTACACTTTTAACAAATATTCATATAAACGATTTTCTTTTGGGGTCTTCTAACATTCTGTCTCACAAGCCCCTTGTTTTGTTTTTCAAGTTGTCACCTATATTTACAATCTTGAAACACAATACAATACTTCTCCCTATTCCTCTGATACAATCACTTTGTACAATACCTTTTTTTTTCTTTTTTTACAGTCTTCTTCGCTGTTTGTTTTTGTCTTTTGTTTTGGCATGACACAGCATGTCTTTATAAATTTCACATATTCAGTTACTACACAATACATGTTCAGTTATTATACAATGCATATTCAGTTATTGTACAACACATTCAGTTATTATACAACATATCCAGTTATTATACAACACATGTTCAGTTATTATACAATGCATATTCAGTTATTGTACAACACATTCAGTTATTATACATTTGACATTGACACAAATATAATTTAAGTGTATTATGGTATATTGTGTGGCTTTTGACTTATGTTGCTTGTTATGAGGAGAGAAAAACGGATACAAATCTTGAGCTAATGATTATGATCATATTTATGGCAATATTTTATTCAGTTCTTTGGCTTCTTTGTCTTGTAAGCTTATTATGTATAGGCAGGTCATTGAGTCAATTCTTAAACTCTGATGTTACTATTAATACCATTGTAATTGGGTTCTTATTCACTATTGTTTAGTTCGACATTTCTTCAAGCTTAGCATTGGCTATATCCATCTTAATTCATGGGCATTGCTTTTCTGACTATGGTTTTTCTTACTTCACTAATTGTCACCTCTTTATCTCTTATCTCTATAAGAGAAAACTTCTATACTTATAATTATTCTGCAATTGTATTATTTTCCTTCTCAATTCACCCTTGACACCCTTGTGTCAAAAATATTTTCTCTTTGACATCACAATTGATTCCTTTTTATTTTTGTCCCTGACATCCTTATGTCAAAAACACATTTTTTTTTCGTCGTTATAATTCACTTCTTTAATGACAATCAGTGTCCTCATCTGTCTTTGTTGACAATGCTCTTTGTGGTCAATATAGTCAATGACTATGTTGGTTTTCTTTCTTGTTGTATTTTCCAATCTGAACATAATCTTCTATAAGTAACCCATTAAAAATTATTATTTTCCATCATCTCTACTATTCCTGCCTTACATGTTTGTTGGCAAAGACTATTTGGTCCTTTCTTTATATGGTTTTAATTTATTTTTATGATACCTTCCTACCAACTTGCCATTTGTATTCTGTAGCTCATACGTATGGTCACCCAGCTGTTTTGTTATGACCAGCGGTCCAGTGTACAGTAGTTCCATCTTTCTCCTTGTGCAGCCATCATGGTGTCGATGTCAATTGTAAATTGCTTAGATCTTGTGTTGGTCATCTACTCGATTGGGATGAACTTAGTTGTGGTAATTTCCCTGAGTGTTGGTGGTGGTTGTTGTTTCTGTATTCTGTGCAGCATCTGCCCTATTTGTCACATTTTCATCTACTTCCTGTTGTCTTACATTGTCGGTGTTCCATTGGTTTCTGCCCCTTTGGTGTGAACTCCTATTGTATGGCAGTCTTCGGTTGTTCAAGTATTCCGTACAGAATCGTATGTGGTTCACTTGATGGGTACGGTCTCTTGGTCTCCCACGATCTTATGTATATGTTTGGTGTCTCGATTCACCGCTTGGTATCGTGTCGTGGTACCGCTGTCTTGTGTTCTCCATCCTTTCGCCATGATTGTGTGGTTGTGGGAAATGGTGTGCCCTCTCCCCCTGTCATGGGTGCTCCTAGTATTTCTATCTTCTCTCTCATTCTGGTTGTTCGTAGTCGCGCTCCTGTGTAAGATAGGTGAGTTTGGATGACCGTTTCTATGTCTCTGCTCATTAGGCTGACCATTTTGTGTTTCGAAGGCTGTTAGTAATTCTATCATGTCTGCAAAATCTACTGGTCTCGCAACAATTAACCCTGTTCTCACTGTGTCTGGGAAATGTCTTGTTATGCTGGTAATTAACTCTGCTTCCGACAGGTTAGGGTCTAATAGCTTTCCTTTGTTGGCTACTTTCATAAAATAATTGACTAGCGATAACCCTTTGGTTGGATCATATCTACCTGTTGCTAGCTCTACCCTAGTTTGGTTTTGCTTAGCTGGGCCCCAATACCTTGATAGGAATAGATTTCTGAATGAGCTATATGATTCATGACCAGCTAGTGTTAACCTAAGCCATTCCAGTGCCTTGTTTTTTAAGCGTTTCTTGACTATCATCATCCTAAGTTCATTTGGTATCCTTTTCACTTTAAAACACTCTTCCATCTCCTTAACAAAGAGTTTTGGATCGTCTCCCTTCTCCTCGTCAAAAGTAGGTGGTGTGATTTCATGTAGTATGCTGTTGGTGTAGCATGTGTTGTGTTTTGTGTCATTGTTTGATTGTGAACCTCTTTCTCTGTATGGTGAGTCAACATTTAGTACATTATTCAAATAACTCTCATCTTGTACATTACTTACATCTAAATCATTTTGCCTTTGTAGTGCATTCACATCATTTACATTAGCCAAACTTTCTTTTCCTCTTTTCATTTCTTCACAAATTGATTTTAAATCATTCTTTATTTCTAAGTGACTTTGTTTCATATCATTCATAGCATCCTGTTGCGAATGTACTACATCAGCCATAGTCTTAATTTTAGGAATGACAATTTGTTCTACAGTTTCATTAATAATGCCTTTCTTTACTACCTCAATCTCTTTCCTTAATTCCTCAGTTATTTCTGCTTTTACATTTGCAATCTTACAGTCTACACTTGCATTACATTCTGTTATTTCATCTCTACATCTACCAATTTCTTCTTCTAATACAATCTTAGTTTCTCTCATTTCCGATTCTATTTTTCCCATCCTATCTCCTATGATATCTATCCTAGCTTCTAAGGCTTCCTTTGTCTCATTTATCTTTTTATGCACTAATTTCAAATTAGTTTCCATTATTTTCATATTTTCTTTACACTCCTGTCTTCCTAATTCTATTTTCTTTCCCAAATCTAGCTCTAATTCTTTCCTATTAAGTTCTATTTTCTGTTCTATGTCCTGTCTCACTCCTTCTATTTTCTGACTCAATTCTATGTTATTTTGTTCCATTTTCTGACCTAAACTTCATTCCATGTCCTGCTTTAATTCTACCTTATTTTGTTCCATTCTCTGACCTAAACTTTGTTCTAGTCTTTCAAACATGATCATTAATAACCTTTGGTCTTTTCCTATTGCTACCTGTTCCTCACTTTCTGTTCCTATCTGATAACTTGGCCTATCTGCCCCTTCCCCTACTCCTGTTACTAGAGCTCTCTCTTTTTGCGACATTTTAGTTTCTTTATTCAGTTAACCTTGGCTTAAAAGTCCTACTATTTTGCCGCTTTGCAGTAACATAAAAATAAAAATAAACTGGATGTAAAAATAAAAATATTTGGTCCTACTTTTTTCTCGTTGATTTGTCCAGTTACGTGTGTCTCCTGGGTAGTTGGCTTCGCTAGACGATCTCTGGTGTTTTCCCGCGTTGAGTATCTGTTCATCGGTGTTCTGATATGGTATATTTCAAACGATGGTCTAATGGCGTCTTCTTTCTTTTTGGCACGAAGATATGGCGTCACTTGGTATTTTGCGTAAGTTCATTTCCCGTTAATTTCCATTCCATCCAAATTCGTGCTCCACATTGGGCAAGCCATTTGGTGCACTTTTTTATAATTATGCTTCGTTGGGTCTTTGAGCCTTTGAAATCTTTGTGATCTTGGGTCGTGTACTGCATTTCTTAATCCTAATGCATTATCACAGAAGCGAGTGTTTCACATATCTAGTCTTCTTATTAAAGGACAAATTCCAAGGGATAAACGGCGTGAAAATGAGTGCACCATCAAAACTACAGAAAATATATTGAATGCAATACATGATCATATCCATTCGTTTGCCCTTAGGACAACCCACTATGCTGGCAAAGAAATAAAATATTTGGACACACGTTTGAATATCAAAAGTATGCATGACCTTTTCCGGCAGAAATATCCAGAGTTTGATGTTAAACATGATTTTTACAGAAAGTACTTCTCGGAAAATGCTAATTATGCTTTAGGCTGCCCACAAATTGATGTTTGCAGCAAATGTGAGGAACTAGAAGTAAAATAAAGAGCCCTCATATTACTGACAGTAGCAAGAGGGCAGCGCAAATTATCTTGATATATACAAGTGTAGGAGTAAGAGATTTTATACTGCCATAAAGCAAGTGGGCTGATAGCCAATACTATTACAGGAATAACTGACTATGGCACAGACAGAAAGCATTATGCATTTTGACAAGTGGTGGCCACAATTTTACAAAAAGAATGTGATTTCTATGGAAACAGCAAGTAAGGATTTCCAAGAAATAAGAAAGAATCATTTGCAATTTCCCAAAGGAATTTATTTACGAGACTAATAAGCCTGGAATAATAAGAACACGTCTGTTTATCAATAGTTGTCTGACACACACATTCTGTTTGCTGAAAACATGTTCAAATTTTCACATGGCCCTGGAGCCAGCTTATTCGCAACTCAAAGTGCCCATTCAGAAAAAGAAAATGGAGGAAATTCAAAAGCTGGTGAAATATATACTCGTACATGAGAAGATGCACAAAAATTTTATGAAGATCTATTGCAGTGGCCAGTGATTTCATAAAACATTCTTTAGGTACAGTTGAATGAATCAGGTACCGTAATTTGCAAATTACTTCTCCAAAATTTTTAAATGTACTACAAATGTCAATGTGCTTTTTCATATTGTGTTGTATGATTGTATCTATGTTATTTAAGATGCTGAACATCAATATTTTAACAAAAACTACATTTTTAAGAAAATAAACGCATTAAACAGTGGTAAACCTATCATCGAGTGGAGAAAGGAACTAAGTCAAATTTTTTCAAAATCAATTTTTGCACTATTTGCTAAGAATTAAGTGAGTGCATGTATATGTATTTACTGGACTGCAATAAAGAATACAATAAAACATTGAACAGAAATTTCTGAAAATAAGTTTACCGGCTAAACAGTTTTTTGTCTCTCCTGAAAAGTTAAAAAAAATTGACTTAGTTCCTTTCTCCGCCGACCGTTCAATTCAGGTTTTAAAGGAGGAGAATGTCAGCAAGATTTAGATAGCTATAAAATCATCTTGTCGTAAATAAGTAGATCAGCCAAATATTGACCCAGAGGGTGGTTTGCCTTCTTCAAAACTCTATGGGAGAAATGGAGGCCGTAGGATGACATTAAACTTTGAGATCAGTAATAGATATGTGAAAATTCTGGATAGTGCAATAAGGGATGAGGAAGCAGTTAAACAGGTTAAAATAATGAAAAGAAATAAAGCAACTGGCCAAGATGGGATTCCCACAGAATTTCATAAAGAATGTAGTAGCAACATAGAGTTACAGAATTAACAGGTCTGTTTAATTCAGTTATAGAAAGGGGGTATGTACCAACAAATTGGAAAAAAAGCAGTTGTATACCCAGGTTATAGAGGTAAAGGCAGTACATCCAAACCAAATGGCTACCATGGGGTTGCACTACTTTTGAATGTTAGGAAAATCTTTACTGGAATTTTGACAAAAAGGATAGAGAATTGGGTAGAAGAAAATATCTTTTCAGAATTTCAAATGAATTTTAGAACTGGGAGGAGGACTGTTGATACTATTTTTATTATTAAAAACATTAGTAGACAAATACTTTAAGAAAAAAGAGAAAAATTATACATGGCATTTATTGACCTAGAGAAAGCGTATGACAGGGTGGAGCCACAGTTACTATGGAAAAAACTATTGTGTAAAGGATTGAGCCAACATGTGTAAATGTTCTGGTAGCCAGTACAAGCAGAACACTTTTTGTGTGAGGGTGAGAGGAGTAGTAGTATTTAGGGAGATAAAATAAGGGAGTGGTTTAAGGCAAGGATGTAAATTAAGTCCAATACTATTTAATTTATTTATTGACATTGTACTAGGTACAAGCAAGAACGACAGTTGTATGACTGTAATAAACAATATTGCTATTCCAGGGCTACTGTTTGCAGATAATCCAATGTAGGATCAATTGCTGAATGACTTGAATCAAACACCTCAGGAGATAGACAAATACTATAATGGATGAAATCTGTTACTCAGGAAGAAAACCCAATAGTGGTAGTTAAGAGGGAAGTAAAGCTGAGTAAATATGAAAAGCGGAGGAAGGAGAACAAGGGGTATAAAGTAGTATGAGAATGTATTTACTCAGGCGTCAAAGTAGATGGGGGTGGGGGATGGGAAAAAGAAAAGAAACTAGCATTGATAAAAGGAAAAGGAGCTGTGTCTGCATTCAGAAGTTCTAAATACAGAAATGTAAAGTTGTAAATGTCATTGCAGTTAAGTGATTAAAAAAATTTATAATAACGGTGGTGGAACCTGAAATGCTATATGGAGTAGAAATATGGGGACTGAATGGTGGGGAAGGAACACACCATTGATATGGTTTATAGAATGTTTTTAGAGAAGTATTGGGTATACCAAGTATGTTGGTAAAAGATCTAGTACAAATAGAGATGGAAAGAGTTTCTAGGAAGGTTATGATTATAGAAAAGGGCACTGAAATACTGGTCCTGAATTTAGGTAAGAATAATTTGTTATGCCAGTGTGTAGAGTATCAAGAAAAGAGTCTTAGGAACTAATGTATGCACTAATAGCATCCAAAATAACCTGGAAGTGAATGAATGGGGGAGAGAACACAACAATCTTATGAACTTCTGTAAAAAATAAAGAAGAGATTTGAAGACATAAAAATCCAAAAACGTTTTGCTAAGGTGATGGAAAGAAGGTCTCTGGTATACTATATACCTATGAAGGAAACACGTGAAGCAAGTCTTACGTTGATAAGGTAAATAATAAGCAAAGGGAGGGAATAGCATGGTTATAACTGGCATTCGGAGATTAAGAGGGATAAGAAAGGAGATCCCACAGACTCAGTGTCCCATTTGTGGAGGAAAGGAAGATCTGCAGCATATAGTATTTGAATGTCAGAAACAGATTTATGGAGGAAAGAATTTCTGACGTAGAAATGGGCCAAGATGCATAGAAAAACAGCCTTAAGGGGGATGTTAGGAAGGATGGCAGAAGCTTAAGTCAGTTTTTAAGTAAATTTAAGAAAAAATGGAATGGGGTTTTACAAAGGACAGCAGATCTATATAACTTTTTATTAGCCATTTTTATAAGCCTTTGTGATAACTATAGAAAATTATAAAATGTGTGTAAAAGTAATTATGTTGGGTGGGTATGATGGGCAAAGAGCTTAGGCTGAAATGCCCCATCATACTCATATGTACAGCATGATTTATACGAAACTGATGCATTTCTTTCTTTAATTATTTAGTTGAAAATTCACTTAATGAGCAGTTTTTAATGTCAAATTAAGCAGAATGTATGGGAGTTTTGATTCCCTATAATGAGATGTACAGATTTTATTCTTTATTCCTTATTTTTCCTTTGTCTTACTGTTGGCTTTGGCCTGCATTTTTCCCAGCTCTCTGACACATTGAGCAGTTGTATACTGGTCACCTGCAAATAACTTCTTAATGACTTTCGGGGTGACCTCTCCAGTCGTGCTCTTACGTCAACAACAATCGTGGGCAGCCTAGATGAACCACGTTTGCATTTTCCATTCAACTGAGATCCAGTTGTTTCCAGTTTGTTTACCGTTACTACTATTATGTTTCTTTGGGGAGTACCTCTTTGGTATACCCTTCAAGTAGCTGTAATTGACTTCGTAATCAGGCATTGCTTCACAAGGAAGAGCTATTGATTTATGTGTACTCCTTTTTCAGTGAGTAGAACAAAATATTGAAAACCGCTACCAACAATAAGACAAAAGTAGGGTATAAATAATAAATATCTGTGCATTTCGTTACACCAATTGAAACTCCCAAACATCCTGTTTAATTTGATGTAAAAAACTCCTCATGTGAATTTCCTGACAAATGATCAAAGAAAGAAAGATGTCAGTTCTACATAAATTAACCCAAATAAACAAATAAATAAAAATAAAACAATAAAAGGGGGTGAAATTTCAGCTGATTCCTGCAATTTTATTTAAAAGCACATATGGTCAGGCATACACAAAAGATGATGTGTTACAAACAACTCTACTGAATAGTATCTAGAACAGGCATTTGCAAGTTGAAACAGGGTGTGGTTCTTAATGAACTTGCTGTCGCAATAATAATCTGTAAACATTTTTACAAGAATTTAATAGCTGTATTCAGTGAAGACATATTTAACGAGGACACTCCTTCATGTCATTAAAACGTGATTTATCATAGTACTGTTATGAAATTACAAATTGTTGACACAGTTTTCCATAAAACAAGGATTGTAGAAGAAGATAATAGTGCCAGCGAATATGAAATATTTGCATAAAAGTAAGGCTATGAGAAAGTGAAGTTTAAATGCTGATAAGTAGAAAAAGCAAATGAATGATATCATTTTGAGGTAACTGGTGTATTGATTAGTAATAAAAATGAAAATGACCCAAAATGTCCTGTGAAGGGCAAAGGCCTCCTATCAAAAGAGAAAGCTCATTTATCCTAACATAGTGAGTTATTCTAGTTAGGTGTTGCACATACTTATTGCTTTACAGAAGATAAAGCAGAATGTATAAAATGAAAAAATCTGAGGCTATTGAGAGTGAATCAAATTAAATCAGTAAATATTAGTAAATATTAGTGATTAAAGCTTTACTTACCTTTTATAATTATTTAATTTCCAACGGGACTAGTTTCACTAATCATCATTTGCATCTTTAGCATATGGAATGTTTATTTCATTGTTATTGTTACTGCCACTAGGTGATGGATTCTTTCGTATTGCATTCCCAACTACTGGAAGTAGAGCAAATTTATTGACAGAATGCAGGTGTAAGCTGCTAAAAGCTTGCTGAAAGTCTGACATGACTTTCTTTGTGGTAAATATAAAGCTTGTCACCTATAACCATCAAAGTGGCCCAGTATTACAGGCAAGAGTACAAATAACTTAGATGAGCAAACTATAACAACAGTATTGAGTAAATAAATTACATTTAATTTCTATGAGAATATAACAGTTAACAACATGTATTAAAGCATAAACAAGCACCATCTTACTTAAAATCGATCATTAATTACAATAATTGTAAAAGTTCATGTCACACCTTTCACCTTGTGATGGCACACTGGCTGCAGAACACTGTTCTAGGGCATCTCACATCATGATATTGTGTAGGATTATTATGGAACCCTTAGCTTATTAATCAGTCTGGAGCCATTCAAATGGATGCTTTAGCAATTTTTCCTCCTCTCTTTCTAATCTTGTCCTTTAAATTAAGAATTTGCAGTTATATTGAGAGGTTAATCAAGTTCATCAAGGAAGGTATATCCTGCTACAGAGCATTGGTACAGCTTAAGATTTTCAAAATTTGAGCCATGTCTCTTTTCTTGTTTTTCCTATCAATGTTTGTTTTATAGTGTCTCACATTAAAATAGCTAATTTGTTGTATAATTTTATTGCTTGTAATTCTATTTGATTCTTTTGAGCATTTAGCCAAAAAGGCAGTTACTTTGTTAAGGGCAAAACTTGTTCATCTTGTTTTAAGTACTTCAAAATAAAAAGATAAAAGGAAGTTGAAATATTAGCAGCAACATTTTCGGCAAATTGCATTTATGAAACTGTTCTTCAACTAAGGAATATATTAGAGAAATTAATGTCAGTTCAACATCCAAAAGTTTTCCAATAAAGTGTGCTTACTCATATCCATCCTCTTTGCATATTATAGTTTACATTATGATTTTTGAGATTTATATTTAATATATTTTAATTTTACATTTGATTCATATATTAATTCTTTTTCAGGGTTCTTTGGTTGTGTGGGATGTGAGGACAGGTGATCCAGTGCGTGTGGTGAAATTGGGCCATACAGACAACAGTGTGTTTGTTAAACAAATTCTCTTACTCCGAGACAGTGTGGCATGTGATTATGGCAAGCAGCTGCGTATTGTGCGATTTCCTCTTGTTGTGACTAACAAGTATGATTGAAAGAATGATTGAATGAATGACTATCTGTCTTTGTCTTTCATATACCAATTGTATATATAATGTTAAAAATGCTAGTGCCTTGAATGTTAAGACATAGCAAAAAGTTTTTACTAAAGGGGGCACAAAACCTAAAGGATACTGCACAGCATCCAGAGTGTAATGCTTCCAGTTTAAGCACTTGCTAGAGGAGGGAAAAACAAAAGTAGGACATAGAGATTGCCACTTAGGAAAGAAGTAGCAAGTACACATTAAGCTCCTGATGATTACAGCCCAGACTTTTAGTCCTTTTCACTAAAGACTGAGAGAATATAGGAATTCTTCTGTAACCAATTGATGATATGGAATAGATATCACAGCAAGTCACTATCACTGATTTATGTACATATGCATTGATTCGGTATTGGAGGGAGGTTAACAAATTTGATTAATGCCTTTGGCAGTGAATTGCTTTTAATTAGCACTGATGGGAGTCAGAAGTTGCTTATAATGCATGATTGCCAAGTTGGAACAAATTTTAGTCAGATTCCTTAAGTGTGCATGCCCAAATAATCAGGAACTGCTGTCAGAAAAGCACTGTATTTAAATGAGCTAAACTAGGGACATTTTAATCTATTAGTACTATTACAAATATATGTGGGTTTTTCGTAAGGTACTCGGCCTGAGCAAGGAAAGATTTTTAACCCAATATTTTTATTGTTCAACATAGTTACCTTTCAACTCTATTCACCAGGACCAAAGATACCCTTAACCTCTTTATACATTTAGTATAAAACCAAGTTTGAGGCAAAACAAACAACACTGAAGTTATTAATAATTTAATTTCTGAGTTACAATAGTAATGTAGTATGTATTTGCTGTATATGATAGCTTGACACATTGCAAATTAAGTTTTGTGTTGATTTCTGCAATTATGATTCTCACAAAATAGGAGATGTTCATAACATTTACATTTGGTGCGGTTTTTGCAATTATTAACGACGCTGTGTCTTTAAGCTAATGAGATCTTTTTGATCTCAGGGCTTGGTAACGGATGGAATGAACATACACTCGGGTTTAACTTTAGTCAAACATTTTATTTGCACCTTCTTGTTCACAATTTTTAAATCATATCACAGTAGAAAGTCTTATTTTAGCGAATCAACTTCCCTAGCATTGCCGAAATTTAATTAAAGGTCTCTAAACACTTAGTAAATTCACTTTTACTATTTCATGACGCGTACACATAAAAATACGTCCATCCACACCAATGACATAGACGCTAATGAACTGTTTTTTTGGCGTCGTTTTGACGCAACACTGCCTTTTTCATATTCCTCCGCGCTATTCATCCGCGCATGTGTCGACATATAGTTCTTTCTCGTTAGGGAAGCAATCTCTAATCATCCTCCCCTACTTTTATTATGGAACACAAACAATTCTAATATTTATACACATATATTAAAATCAAATATGGAAAGATTTATGACGTCTTTGTGCAAACTTAGTTGTTCGTAACAATGAACCTTATCAACATGTTTTCATCATTTAACTATCTCATACCAACATCAAAAAACGAATTACACTTTTAACAAACATTTACATGAACGATTTTCTTTTGGGGTCTTCTAATATTCTGTCTCACATGCCCCTTGTTTTGTTTTTCAAGTTGTCACCCATATTTACAATCTTGAAACACAATACAATACTTCTCCCTACTCCTCTGATGCAATCACTTTGTACAATATTTTTTTTTTTTTTTCTTTACAGTCTTCTTCGCTGTTTGTCTTTGTCTTTTGTTTTGGCATGGCACAGCATGTCTTTGTAAATTTCACATATTCAGTTACTACACAATACATGTCCAATTATTATACATCACATATTCAGTTATTATACAATACATATTCAGTTATTGTACAACACATTCAGTTATTATACAACATATCCAGTTATTATACAATACATATTCAGTTATTGTACAACACATTCAGTTATTATACAACATATCCAGTTATTATACAATACATATTCAGTTATTGTACAACACATTCAGTTATTATACAACATATGTTCAGTTATTATACAACACATATTCAGTTCCTATACAACACATACTCAGTTATTGTACATTTGACATTGACACAAATATAATTTAAGTGTATCATGGTTTATTATGTGACTTTTGACTTATGTTCCTTGTTATGAGGAGAGAAAAACAGGATACAAATTTTGAGCTAATGATTATGATCATATTTATGGCAATATTTTATTCAGTTCTTTGCCTTCTTTGTCTTGTAATGTCTTATGTATAGGCAGGTCGTTGAGTCAGTTCTTAAACTCTGATGTTACTAATGGTACCATTTTTTTTTTTTTAATTGGGTTATTATTCATTATTATTTGGTTCAACATTTCTTCGATTTGGTTCAACATTTCTTCTAGAAACAAATGCCAAAGATAAAAAATGGATTACACTACTTTCCAATCCAGATATAATCCCCCAGAGACCAAGGAAAACAGCTGTTGCAGCCTTCCGACTATTGACAAATCATGACTGCTTAGCAAGTCATCTCTACAGAATTGGTATCTCAGCCTCACCAATATGTGTCCTGTGTAACGATCCAGCAGAAATGAATGAAGAACACTTGAAGACCTGTGAAGCATTAAGATCAGAAGAAACTACAGTTCAAAAGTATTGGAAAGCATGAATGCTAATGGCTTCATTGCCAGATGCAAGGCACTAGAAAACAACAACAACAACAACAACATTTCTTCGAGCTTAGCATTGGCTATATCCATCTTAATTCATGGGCATTGCTTTTCTGACTATGGTTTTTCTTACTTCACTAATTGTCACCTCTTTATCTCTTATCTCTATAAGAGAAAACTTCTATACTTATAATTATTCTGCAATTGTATTATTTTCCTTCTCAATTCACCCTCGACATCTTTGTGTCGAAATATTTTATCTTTGTCATCACAATTGATTCCTTTTTATTTTTGTCCCTGACATCCTTATGTCAAAAACACATTATTTTCCGTCGCTATAATTCATTTCTTTAATGACAATCAGTGTCCTCATCTGTCTTTGTTGACAATGCTCTTTGTGGTCAATATAGCCAATGACTATGTTGATTTTCTTTCTTGTTGTATTTTCCAATCTGAACATAATCTTCTATAAGTAACCCATTAAAAATTGTTATTTTCCATCATCTCTACCATTCCTGCCTTACATATTTGTTGGCAAAGACTATTTGGTCCTTTCTTTGTATGGTTTTAATTTATTTTTATGGTATCTTCCTACCAACTTGCCATTTGTGTTCTGTAGCTCATACGTGTGGTCACCCAGCTGTTTTGTTATGACCAGTGGGCCAGTGTACTGTATGCCCAGCACAAGAAGGCGAGGCTTAGGAATGTGTAACGTAATCATGTTTTGCTTCCCGCGCGGTGTTTATGTTTAGTTTCCGAGTATGATAAGGATGTTAGGTTCGTTTAAAATACACAGTGTTGTCACCTAACTCACCTAGAAGTCCAGTTGTCGTGCAAGATCCGAGTCGGAGAAGTCACTTTCGCTGCTGTCACTACCGCTCTCTGGATCTTCGTCAGACCTCCTAGTGATATAATAAAATTGTCTATTGCATCTTCCACTAGCCCATCCTTGTGCCTGAACTCATCCTCAAGTTTCTTAACGTGCCTAACATAGCTCTTCTAATCAGCTGTTGTAACGGAGTTCACTGCACTTTCACACACCTGCTGTAGATTTCTTAAATGTAGATCACCGGTTACATTATGCTCTGTCTCTTACATGTCGTTTTATTGCTGCCCATGCCAATTCTATAGCGTTCAACTCGCACATATAAGGAGGTAATCTAAGAACCGTATGCCCATGCATTTCTATTATTCTGTCGATATGGTATATTTTACCTTTGATTTATGTATTTGAATTAAATCAAACAAGTCGGTCTTTCGCATTGCAGCAGAATATGAAATATTGTTGTTCTCCAACCATTGTACTATTTCTTGCTTTACAACATATTTCGACGGAGGCTGATTTTCTTGTACACTGTGGTATGGAGCATTATCAAGCACGATGACACTATTGCAGGGTATATTATGTAACAGTTTCTTCTCCAACCATTTCTGGAAATTTTGTCCATGATAATCGCCGCTAGCAAGTTCAGCTTTGAATATCAAAGAAGCTCCGGGTATGAAAACTTCGTTGCTGCCTCCATTTACAAGAATCAGGTGGTTTGAAGAGCTAGTGTTTGTAGTATTCCCATAGATATCATCACTCTGCCAGCACTTCCCAAATGTCAAATTATTGTCCACCCAGGACTCATCAATGTAAATGATATTTCTCCCAGCATTTCTGGATCCATTTATAGCTCTTAGGTATTTAGCTCTCCAGTTAACTATATCTGGACCTTCAATAAGTAATTTTCTCTTACTTCCACATCGCTTCCATTTGAAACCCATATCGTGCAATAGCTTCCGCAGAGTTTCTCTTCCCCAAGGAAAATTTATTTTTTCCCTAATTGCTGCAAGTAGCTTCGGTACAGTGGGCACTTGTTTTTTAACCAAATAAAAGTCTCGAATTACGTTTTTAATTACTGTTCTATCAAAGTCATCACAATGAAATTTGCATTCCTCGGCCTTTGGTCTCTTTTTCCCCGGAGTATGAAGTGATTTTTCACCAGCTTTAACACCTTCTCTTCTTATTCTTGTTACACTATGTTACGATATCCCACAATGATTTGCCACACGTAAATTTCTTTGTGATAATAAACATTTCAATTGTCCTGATTTCGCTTCTTCGTCACATACCTCTATCACTTTTCTAATTACCTCCCTTGCTTCACTGTGAATACTTCGTCCCTTCTTTCGAACTGCAGCCATATGTAAATATTAAGCAAAGAATAAAACTAACAAAATACGAGTATATAACTGTAGCGCATGTTAGCAGCGAGAGCCAAATAATGCATAATACTAAAAAATCTCTGCACCTGCACCTAATACTGCAAAGCGCATTAGATCTGGCAACGTGGGTGACTCATATGCATTCTCATGCACTCATTTCCTAGTAAACAGATACACTACCGGAGCAGATAAACAATTGAAGCCCCCTCTGCCCTTCATTCCCCTCTTGCCTTCTTGTCGTGGGCATACAGTACAGTAGTTCCATCTTTCTCTTCATGTAGCCATTATGGTGTCGATGTCAATTGTAAGTTGCTTATGGTTTGTGTTGTTGGTCATCCACTCGGTTGGGATGAACTTAGTTGTGGTAATTTCCCTGAGTGTGGGTGGTGGTTGTTGTTTCTGTATTCTGTGCAACATCTGCCCTATTTGGCACATTTTCATCTACTTCCTGCTGTCTTATGTTGCCAGGGTACCATTGGTCTCTGCCCCTTTGGTGTGAACTCCTGTTGTATGATGGTCTTTGGTTGTTGAAGTATTCCCTACAGAATCGTATGTGATTCACTTGATGGGTACGGTCTCCTGGTCTTCCACGATCATATGTATATGTTCGGTATCTCGATTCACCCCTCGGTATTGTGTCGTGGTACCGCTGTCTTGTGTTCTCCATTCTCTCGCCATGATTATGTGGTTATGGGAAATGGTGTGCCCCTCTCCCCCTTTCATGGGTGCTCCTAGTATTTCTATCTTCTCCCTCATTCTGGTTATTTGTAGTCGTGCTCCGGTTTAAGATGGGTGAGTTTGGGTGACCGTTCCTATGTCTATGCTCATTAGGCCGACCATTTTGTGTTTTGAAGGCTGTCAGCAATTCTATCATATCTGCAAAGTCTACTGGCCTCGCAACAATTAACCCTGTTCTCACCGTGTCTGGGAAATGTCTTGTTATGCTGGTAATTAGCTCTGCTTCCGACAAGTTAGGGTCTAATAGCTTTCCTTTGTTGGCTACTTTCATAAAATAATCGACTAGCGATAACCCTTTGGTTGGATCATATCTACCTGTTGCTAGCTCTACCCTAGTTTGGTTTTGCTTAGCTGGGCCCCAATACCTTGATAGGAATAAATTTCTGAATGAGCTATACGACTCATGACCAGCTAGTGTTAACCTGAGCCATTCTAATGCCTTGTTTTTTAAGCTTTTCTTGACTATCATCATCCTAAGCTCATTTGGTATCCTTTTCACTTTAAAGTACTCTTCCATCTCTTTAACAAAGAGTTTTGGATCGTTTCCCTTCTCCTCGTCAAATGTAGGTGGTGTGATTTCATGTAATATGCTGTTGGTGTAACATGTGTTGTGTGTTGTGTCATTGTTTGGTTGTGAACCTCTTTCTCTGTATGGTGAGTCAACATTTTGTGCATTATTCAAATAACTCTCATCTTGTACATTACTTACATCTAAATCATCTTGCCTTTGTAGTGCATTCACAACATCATTTACATTAGCCAAACTTTCTTTCCCTTTTTTCATTTCTTCACAAATTAATTTTAAATCATTCTTTATTTCTAAGTGACTTTGTTTCATATCATTTATAGCATCCTGTTGCGAATGTACTACATTAGTCATCGTCTTAATTTTAGGAATTACAATTTGTTCTACAGTTTCATTAATAATGTCTTTCTTTACTACCTCAATCTCTTTCCTTAATTCCTCAGTTATTTCTGCTTTTACATTTGTAATCTTACAGTCTACACTTGTATTACATTCTGTTATTTCATCTCTACATCTAGCAATTTCTCCTCCTAATACAATCTTATTTTCTCTCATTTCTGATTCTATTTTTCCCATCCTATCTCCTATGATTTCTATCCTAGCTTCTAAGGCTTCCTTTGTCTCATTTAAGTTTTTATGTACTAATTTTAAATTAGTTTCCATTACTTTCATATTTTCTTTACACTCCTGTCTTCCTAATTCTATTTTCTGTTCTAAGTTCTGTCTCACTTCCTCCATTTTCGGACCTATCTCTTCCTTATTCTGTTCTAGTTTCTGGCCTATACTCTGACCTAAACTTTGTTCTATGTCCTGTTTTAATTCTGCCCTATTCTGTTCCATTTTCTGACCTAAACTTTGTTCTATGTCCTGTTTTAATTCTGCCCTATTCTGTTCCATTTTCTGACCTATTTCTTTTTTATTTTGTTCTAGTTTTTTTTCTAGTCTTTCAAACATGATCTTTAATAACCTTTGGTCTTTCCCTATCGCTACCTGTTCCTCACTTTCTGGTTCTACCTGATAACTAGGCCTATCTGCCCCTTCCCCCACTCCTGTTTCTATCTCTTTTCGCGACATTTTAGTTTCTTTATTCAATTCACTTAGGGTTAAAATTCCCACTACTTTGCCGCTTCTCAGTAACATAAAAATGAAAATAAACTGGATGTAAAAATAAAAATTTTTGATCCTACTTTTTTTTCGTTGATTTATCCAGTTATGTACGTCTCCTGGGCAGTTGGCTTCGCTAGACGATCTCCGGTGTTTTCCTGCGTTGATTATCCGTGCATCGGTGTTCTGGTGTATCGTTGATTATCCGTTCATCGGTGTTCTGATGTCGATATCAAACGATGGTCTAATGGCGTCTTCTTTCCTTTTGGCGCGATGATATGGCGTCACTTGATGTTTTTCGTAAGTTCATTCCCGTAATTTCCATTTCATCCTAAATTCGAGTTCCACGTTGGGCAAGCCCTTTTGGTGCGGTTTTTGCAATTATTAACGACGCTGTGTCTTTAAGCTAATGAGATCTTTTTGATCTCAGGGCTTGGTAACGGATGGAATGAACATACACTCGGGTTTAACTTTAGTCAAACATTTTATTTGCACCTTCTTGTTCACAATTTTTAAATCATATCACAGTAGAAAGTCTTATTTTAGCGGATCAACTTCCCTAGCATTGCCGAAATTTAATTAAAGGTCTCTAAACACTTAGTAAATTCACTTTTACTATTTCATGACGCGTACACATAAAAATACGTCCATCCACGCCAATGACATAGACGCTAATGAACTGTTTTTTTGGCGTCGTTTTGACGCGACACTGCCTTTTTCATATTCCTCCGTGCTATTCATCCGCGCATGTGTCGACATATAGTTCTTTCTCGTTAGGGAAGCAATCTCTAATCATCCTCCCCTACTTTTATTATGGAACATAAACAATTCTAATATTTATACACATATATTAAAATCAAATATGGAAAGATTTATGACGTCTTTGTGCAAACTTAGTTGTTCGTAACAATGAACCTTATCAACATGTTTTCGTCATTTAATTATCTCATACCAACATCAAAAAACGAATTACACTTTTAACAAACATTTACATGAATGATTTTCTTTTGGGGTCTTCTAATATTCTGTCTCACATTCATATGAAGTAGGATGTCAAAATGGACTGTTTGCTTCATGGTAAAGAACAGTATGAAAAGAGATTTAGTAAGGAGGCACCAAATAACAAAACAGTGTTCGTGGTCATTGACATGTCATATGTCAACAAACGAAGACAGCAGGTCATCCAAAAACCATCACTACCAGGAAGAATCCAGGACTACCTGTCCAACAGGTGATAAAGAGTTGCTAAAGTATTGCCTATGACAAACACCACTGACGGTGTGAGCAATAGATCTGTTTGGCAGGTGTTTAAAGAGCAGGTTCTATTTGCATACAGTATTCAAGTTGCTCAGCATCTTAACAGAAAGAGATGAGCAAGCAACCACCCACAGTTTAGGGGAGATTGCCTAATGTTTTGTGGAACTCCATTCCCATATCTTGTATGTTCCCTGGATCTCACAGCCCCTAATACTTCCATATGGAACATGTTGAAAGAGCAACAAATATTTCCAAATTACTCAAGAAGATAATGTAATTTTTCTTTTATCCTTACAGCAACCTTTTATCATTATGTTCAGTGATCTTCAGAAACATTATGAACTAACCAACCAACCAAGTGACACAACAGCCCTTTCCCAATCAAAGCCTATTGCCCAGCTATTGCATCCCCCACCTCTGCCCCCCATAGGCATCATGAGTTAGGAGCAGTACTGGAGTGGTCAGCCCTGGTCCCTCTCGGCCAATATATATAGTCTTTGCAACCAGGAGCCACTATTTCTTAATCAAGTAACATTGTGAACTAAGTGATGGTATATGTTTTGAACACATTCCGTACCAGTGCCATTATCTAGCCTGTCAGTCCCAAAAGTCTCTATAATGGGGCTCTAACTTTTTCTATTAGTTATTAATAATCTCCCTAAGGCTCTTAATGCCAAACAGTGATATTTGCTGAAGATACAAATCTACTTTTTACACACAATAGTGTGGCACAATTAGATGATCAAGTACGCGTTACAATAAGCAAACTAGAAAATTGGCTAAATTCTACATACTTTCACTAAATCCCAACAAAGCTTCTTACTTAAGCTTCAATTTTTCCTCTGCTAAGGCAATATTCAGTATCTCAATTTACAGCGACCCCATTAATAAAGTCAATAACACTAAGTTCCTAGGAGTTATGATTGATTCAAACCTGAACTGGATGGATCATATTCAGTATTTATCTTTAAAACTGTGTAAATTAGTATTTGCCTCTAGGTGTCTAAATAACAATATCACCATTACTGCCCTAAAAAGTAGCTGTCATGGCTATATTGCAATCAACTCTTAGCTATGCCATGCCTTTCTGGGGTTCTACCAACATTAACCTACAAAAGCTATTTAAACTACAAAAGAAGATCATACAAATGATACTCAAAGTGTCATACTAAACCCTTAGTCAACCACTTTTTGAAAAATTAAACATTTTATTTCTACCGTGCTTGTATTTCAGAAACTGTTTGCTTTACATATAATAATATAAGGGATTTTAAAATAAATGGGTAATATCATGATCACTTCACAAGCACAGTAAAATACATCCTCTCTACTCAAAGAATTTAAAAAAAATTTAAAATCCATTGACTAATAAGGTATAAAATTATATAACAAATTAAGCAGAGGATTAGTGGATCTCAGTGCATACAAATTTAGAAAGGAAATAAAAAATATTTTAATGAAACATAAATATTACTCTATAAATGACATTTTAGAAGGCAATTCTTATTAACTGTTTATTATGTAGTTAACAAGTACTACAACCAGTCTTTATAGCAATAACAAAATAACTAAATTGTAATCAAATTATTCTGTTTTTATTCAATGAACAGTCCTAATGTACAAGTTGCCACATAGTTCAACTGATGTAGTTATTTGAATGTATTAACTGTATCAATTTCAATGATTAATAAATAAATAGTGTTGTTTGTTTTGCCACATATTATGTTCGTCCAGCTCTACAAAATAAAAGTGTGTGATACGATTTCTACATGTGAGGTTAATGTCTGTCCAGTAAGCTATTTATTTTGATTTACGAAAAGGAAAAATCCACTGGAAGCCAAATCTGACGAATATAACGCTTGTGTCAGTAATTCAAAGTGCAAGTCATGCAACTTTTGCAATTGAAGTGTGTGCCAGTGCATTGTCTTGATGAAAAAGAACTTTCTTTTCGAATAAATACAGAAGTTTGGCCTTCATAGCATTTTTTAATGCTCCAGCTGTAGTACTTCCTGTTGGAGATTTTGCCCTTTTCCAGATAGTCTTCCAACACCACACACGGGCATTAAGAAAACAATACCCATCATCTCTGATAGTAAAGGAACGCCCATAGCCTTCTGTGGAGCTCCTTCATCCCCTTGCACCCATTGTTCATACTGCAGCTTGATGTCTGGCATTTGTGGTGACGTAATGTTGCAAAAAGGAAATCAAACTGCATCTGAATATGCCCAAACACTTGTGCAGGATGTTTATTCACATGCACTTCTGATCGTTGGTTAATAAATGTGGAATCCATTGTGCTGTAAGCTTTCTCGTATGCAAAATATGCTGATTCATAATATTCCATTCACAATATAATGAGATCTTGGCAATCTCAGCAAGCTCATATACCTTGATTCATTTGTCGATTAACATGTCATTGTAGTTAAATAAGGAAATAATGAAGCTATTAATAGTGAAGCAACAAGATAAGTGAAGCTTTTAGTTTCTAATTTGTTTTTACTTTAGATTCTTGTTGCTTCACTGTTAATAGCTTCATTATTTCCTTATTTAACTTAATTATTCTGAAGCATTTGTTCCTAGTTACAGTTGCCATTTTAAGTATGATGGATAATAACTTAGAATTTAATAGCTATTTGTTTAATTTAAATTATATGGAACTAAACATGAAATTAAATCATATTTAAAATTACAAGAGAAGAAAAGACATACCCTTGCAGACATTAGGTTTTTGAATATTTGTTTAAAAAGAAAAATAACCCTTGTTTTTGTTAGAAGAACAGTTAAATTAGATAATAATAGTATTCACCAGAAGGCAGCAGAAAAGAAAGTTATTGAAGTTGAAAGAAGTTTACATTTTAAAAAATTAAATAATATTGAACATAGGTTATATGACTTACATTTAAAATTAATATGTATTTTAGGTAACTTTATTTGGGTTAATTTGGAATCTAAATTATTTGAGTATTTAAATTTTAGCATGAAAAGAAAAACAAAGAGGTTAAAAAACAAGCTAAATAGATTATGCCAAAAACAACAGAAATTGAATATAAAGAAACCAAATAATCAAACGAATAATGTAATTAATTTGTGAAATTGTAACTTTAATGACAAAGAAATAAATTTCCTAAATAAAGGTATGAAAACTTGCGTACATTTTTCAAAAAACACAGAAGATTTTATTGCAGATATTGAAATTGCCAGTCAAGATTTAAGTGAAATTAATAAATCTTTGGTTAAAATGGAATGCACTAAAATTTTGAAAGATATAAATAAAAATCATCCTAAAAATAATCATAATATTCAGATTATTAAATCATTGAATGAAAAGGACGTAATTTATACTAAAGCTGACAAAGGCAATAAAATTGTAATTTTAGATCAATCTGATTATATTAATAGAGTAGAACTTCTTGAAAGTGAAGATTATTTAAAAATTGATAATGATCCTTTAAAATTATGCATTTCAACTTTTAATAAAATTCTCAACAAAGTGAAAATGATACCTAACAAAGAAAAAAGTATTTTAAAAGTTAATAATCCAGTTTTACCCAGATTGTATGCACTTCCTAAAATTCACAAACCAGGAAATAAAATGAGACCAATTATAAATTGTATAAATTCACCTACGTATAATTTAGCGAAATGGTTAAATAAAAAATTCAGTACCTTTGATCAGTTTGAAAGTTTAAGTATTAAAAATTCTTTTGAATTAGTAGAAAAGATTAGCAATATAGTACTGTCTGATAATGATAAACTCATTTCTTGTGATGTAACTGCTTTATTTCCTAGTATTCCTAGAAAAAAGCTTTTGATTTTTTTAAAAAAAATTGTTAAATTCTTTAGAATTAAATAAAGAATTAATAGATAATTTTGTAAAACTTACAAATCTTTGTTGAGATCAAAATTTCTTTAGTTTTAATGGTAATTTTTTTCCACAAACTTCTGGCTTGGCAATGGGTAGTCCACTTTCGCCATTTCTTGCTAATCTTTTCATAAGCTTTTTTGAAACTCAAATTATAAAATCATTCCCTGTAATTTTTAAAACATGGTATAGATATGTGGATGACATTTTTGCTGTTGTCCCTAAAAAAGAGATAAATGATGCTTTAAAACTTTTAAATTTACAGGATAAAGCCATATAATTCATTTTGGAAACCGAAAATAATGGATGCCTTCCGTTCCTGGACTTAAAAAAGACATAACAATAAATTGAATTTTGGTAGTTATAGAAAATCTACTCACACTGATAATTACATAAAAAATAGAAGTTTTAATCCTTTTTTCACATAAATTTGCTGTTTTCAATAGTTTAATTTATAGATTAATAAATATACCCCTTAATAAAGAAGAATTTTACACAGAATATAAACACATTATTAACACTGCAGTAATTAAATACAGATTTTATGCATAAAAAGATAGAAAAATTTAAGTATCAAAAGGCTGCTAAAGAGGTTTCTACCCTCAAAAAAATAAAAGATAATTGTATTTTTAATACAATTATCTTACTTACCACCTGTAGGCCAATAAAATATTTACAACAATTTTTAAAGAATGTGGAATAAATTTGGTCCCTCAAAATAAATTTAATATACAAAATTTACTAAATTTTTCTAAAAAAGATAAAATTCCAAATTACAAAAAATCCAGCATTTATCAATTTAACTGTTTGGATTGTGATAAGGTTTATATTGGTAAAACTAAACGTCATTTAGAAACCAGAATAAAAGAACGTTTTAGAAATATTAAATATAAACAAACTGATAAATCAGCTGTGGCAGATCATTTTTGGTCATTTAATCATGGAATTAATCCAGAGGTTAAATTATTCAAACAATTAAATGGACCTATAGATTTAATGATTTGGGAAAAGATATTTATTTTAAAAAACAGAAACCATGTTATGAATTTTGAAATCCCTCCAATAAATTGTATTTATAGTTTTCAGAGATTGGTGATCAAAATGAGCATCAGTATCTATGGTAACAAATTTGTTTGTATAGCTTTGAGAATGAGTTGGAGTCAACTCGAAACTTGTTAGCACCAAACAACTTGGAATATTACTAAGATAAGTGAAGCTTTTAGTTTTTAATTTGTTTTTACTTTATGTCATTGTAGATTTTTGCAATATTTCAGTAATAAAAATAACTGGACATTCTTCATCAAATGTTTAAGAGTAGTCATGTTTAAACCCTGTTGCCCTTTTCTTCAGCATAGAGAATGTTGAAGAATATTACAAAGTAGATCCAATTGCTTTTTTATTTCAGTTAGTATCAAACCTTTTAATACAAAGCATCCCAGACTTTTATGAACTAAAAAGCTTTAAAATATTTATTTTTTGTGTGTTAATGATTCTAAAAATATGTCCTAAAACTGAAAAATTATTTCAAAAAAATTATAACAAAACATAAAACATCTAGCTTATAGAACAGTGAATAGCAGCTAAACATCAGATTTAAACATCTCAAGAGTTGCAGTGTGCAACAGATGTCATCTCCAGATTGCACATCACATACCCTTGCCTATTATCGTTCTGCATCACACAATGTCAACCTTGCATACTTGCAGAAGGAAATGTCACTAACAGACACATTTTGAAGTACACTTATATGTTCACCTTCCAAAATTTGAGCCACTTTTACTGAGGGCTTCGTAGCTACTGTTTTTTGCAAACTAGGCCTGAAATGTTTTTCTTATAACTTTTGCTTTTGAACTAAAGATAGTGTAAAGGTGTTTTTCAACAAACAGTACTTCTTTAACTGAATTAATTAATAAGTCAACAGAAGTATTGAATGAATCAAGAAATCAAAATTAGAGGACACGAGGGCCAAGTCACATTTTAAATTAGCATCATGGATTAAATTCTGGATAACTTCAATTGCAGAAGGTTCTTCTTCATCCAGTTCATTTATTACTGATGCAAGTGCTTCAAAATGATCAGCGTAATATACCACAGTCTTAAGTCAGGTACCTAAGAGGGTTACTACCGGCATAGGAGAAAATGGAAGATTGTGATTAATATTTTTAAAAGTATCAATCTGCGATGAGGTTTTTACAAACACTTTTTTCCCATTGGAGACTAGCTTGTCCACATTAGGATAAAAGGTCTGGATTGCATCACACTTTCTATGCAGAGCACGAACAACGCAAGTTATATGAATCATATTACGGAAACTTATACTTAGACATGGGGCAGTTTTCTTCATATGTGCTGCAGGGCCATAATCAGAAGCAATACATTGTCATATTTTACACCATTTGGCCACAAGGTTTCTAAAGTTTCATTCAACACCCTTACTATTGTCACATGATTTGCAGCTGGCATTTTTTTACAGGCTAGATAGAAATTTTGTTGAGAAATATTTTTCTCATTTTTCAATACACCTACATTACATTTTCCACTTTTCTACCACTGGCAATGATAGTTTCATCAATGGTAATCCAGATTTTTTAATTTTCACAAATGGACCTTATGTGGCAATGTTTCCTCGTAGCAATTACAGGTTGTTCACCAGCTCATGGTTCCTTGCAGGAATGCAGCCAGCCAGTACATCAGTAAACAATTTCAGGTACACAGTGATATCTGAAGCTGGAGTTGTGCTTCTGGTCGCACTTACAATAGTAGTGCCAACCTTGGAATGTGTTCATGCTAGATTAAAGGAAAGAACTCACTTAAAATAGCAGAACTTAAATGTTATTTTTGGTTCATGGGATATATTTAGCTTATAAAATGCAAACAATGTTTTCAACTACTAAGTTTTTCTCCCATTGATCATTTTCCACCTTTTCTATATTTTTCAAAAATCCTGTCTGTTTCAGTCACAAGTGATGTATTCTTGAGCGTTATATCAACAATTTCTGTAAGGATAAGTCACCTGTTACATTTCTTGAACTATTCATTTTACCTAGACCCAATCTAGTTCTATGGGATTAAGATCACACCTGTATGTGGGCAAGCAAATGACAGTGTGGTCCATTGAAACCAAAAATGCATCCACTTTAAGAACCTCTTTAGCTTTGAGTAGTTGAAGCTTTCACGGCCGGAGTTAGAATTAAGGCTAGAGATTTCTTCCGGGCTTAAAAGCCGTGGTCTGCTGGAGTTTTGAGGTCCAGACATTTCATCCACACCTGCGGTGGACATCATCAGTGGTGTAGTCTGAGTCTTCTCGGTGAAGGTTCAGTTACAACAGAATCGTTTATGACTGGAGGTGCCGTATTTATATGTGGGCCGCTCACAGGGGATTGGCGGGCTTGAGTGGGAGGTGTGTGTTAGATGGGTGGGTCATTCTGATTGCTGATTGACTGGCTTCTTCTTCATTGCTGATAGGTTTACATGATTTTTCTGCATTAGTGTTTTAACAGGAAGGAAGAAACTCTAAAATTGAACAAAACCTGGCATCCGATAGTCGAACATAAAAAAAAAAAAGCACTAATGCAGAAAAATCACGTAAACCAATCAGTAATGAAGAAGCCAGCCAATCAGCAATCAGAACGGCCCACCCATCTAACACACACCTCCCACTCAAGCCCAGCCAATCCCCTGTGAGCGGCCCACATATAAATACGGTACCTCCAGTCATAAACGATTCTGTTGTAACTGAACCTTCACCGAGAAGATTCAGACTATGCCAACAATGATGTCCACCGCAGGTGTGGACGAAACGTCTGGATCTCAAAACTCTAGCAGACCACGGCTTTTAAGCCCGGAAGAAATCTCTAGCCTTAACTCTTTAGCTTTGTTTGTGTCAATCACCCTATGAAGATCTGTTTTACACACAGAACTGTCACTCCAAATCCATTTGTTCTGCAACCACAATATCATAGCAGATTTCATAGTACTCCTAGGTTGGGATTTGTCTACTTCTACACTCCTTTTCTTCTTTACTTCCGACATAACGCTAGTGACTCTTATGGTTTTACAACTGAAATTAAGAGAAATTAGCAGCAAGTAAACATAGCACGAATGACATTAGAGGTAAGTTGGAAATGTAACCAACAGAACAACGTTTGCATGAAAGTTTACAAAACTCAGGTTACACTATGTGGAATGTCTCTCCTCTCTTCTTCATTCCCCTAAGCCCATGAGCTGGTGAACAGATAATAGGAAGATAATTTTTCAATAGCATCGACTCATCAGGAGGATTTATATTTGTATATTTAGTAAGAAGCTTTCTAAACTCAGATTTGTTCACCTTTTAAAGGGGAATGTCAGTTGAAATAAATGATTACACAAATATGAATAAAATTCGGACTGTTTTGCTATGCCAGAAGAAGAGGATATTGTTAAAGAAATTGCCTCGACAAAGCATGTGACACAGCCGATACATGCTTAATTCCTGACAAATGTTGCACTATGTGGGAACATGATCTGCACTAAAAGATTTTGCACAAGGTTGGCAAAATAGTATTTTCCCATCAGTGGTAAAATTGTTTTTAAACTCTTGTGTGTACTGATGCAAACGCTCACATACACTCAATTTTACTTTTGGCATTTTTAATTCACACTGTTAATTAACACACCCAACTGTATGATCTGGTTGTAATAACAGAGTAGAAACAATACTAAGCTCAGTATATTACGTCATTGCATAGCCAGGTTTTACCAACAAGTATGATGTAATCTTGGGATACGATTCTGCACTTCCCTGGCTTGTACATGCAACTGAATCAGCAGATAAGTGGCATGATCTTGGCATGACAAATTCTTATGACTCAAGTTATGAGATAAAGTTTTATGTTGTAAAAAGAATGAGGAAAGCACCAAAATATAGGTACTTGTAGAGAAATTATGAAAATATTTATTTATACAATATCTCAAAAGTACTGAAATACATATTTATGAGAAAAATGTAAAAAAAAAGTATTTATTTACATCTTTTTTTTACAAAATTTGTATTTTTGTCTGAAATAAAATTTTGCAAATACACTTCTTGGACCTAGAACAGGATATTAAATCATGTTTAATGTATGGTATGTGCATATTAAGGAAAAAACATTTATTTGTATACAAATCGAGGCCCTGTTAAGCTTATATAACATTGTTTTATCCATTTTTAGTATAGTCGCCACAAAGAAAAATAAGTGTAGTATAGAATAGACCTTTATATATTTTTCTGCACAAAATTCATGTTAGAAGCTTTTGATAACTAGTCATATTATCCAGAGATTTATGAAAAATATCATAACAGAGTGGTAGTGTGATGTGCATGATCATTATGTGCTAGATTATGCACTCTTCTGTATTCTTGTGCTGACTGAAACAAAAGCTGTGAAGCATGTGTGCTAGAGCTTCATTCTGAATTTAACCATGTCACTTTGAAGCCCATTTAAAGTTTGTAAACAAATGATTCCCTAGAGGATGTACTGGGAGAGGAGCTTAGCTGACCGAATCATTTTCCTGTTGCTCTTGTTTAGAGAAGGAATAATTAACAGATCACTAACCATCTAATTATTTAATGACAGAATGTTAATAGGCCCAGTAACTAATAATAGAATTGCAGAGTATAAGACAGTTTCCTTGCAATATTGTGGTTTTCCTGAAGTGTAATAGATTGCCACAAGTTCAGAGATTTAGAATAAGTCTTTTAGAAAAAGCAACTGCCTTGGGACAATTTTGTCTTCCCAGATTTGCTGCAAATATTTGTAGAAAAGCACTGTAAAATTACTTTCACCAAAGTTAGAAAATTATGGATCTCTTTGACAGTGCAGATTTCCAAATGTGTTCATTAAGGACAAAGCGTTTTGGAAATAAGTCTCAGAGCACATAATTAGATGTGGCGAAACATAAGGAAAATATTTAAAATTATTCTACCATAAATTCTCATTGTATTTTGATGGCAAACATATACTGTTTGCCAGCTTATATGGTTTGCTCATAAAATGTACAGGAATGGAGGCATTTTTACAACTTAATGGCAAAGGAGGCATTTTTGATTACTTCTGGCTTTGTTATAGAAGTATAACAGTATTTTTAGACTAAAAATCTGGGCTTTACAAGGAAATTATTAAGAAAATAATGGTTTGTTCACCGTTGCATGAATGGTACATCTTAATTTCTTGTTTGCTTTGGTGAACTCTTTGTGACACTATTCCTAAACTTGTGTACTACTAGAATTGATAAATAGGGTAACTTTAAATAAGAGTGTAGTAAATTGAATGAATTTTGAAATACACATATGTATTGCATAATCATTAGATTGCAATCATAAGCATTGCACAATTAATCACATGGGAACAAGTTGATTTAACAGGACTAATTTATCTGCTTTCTGACATTACTAGAAACTAGAGTAAATGTATCTAAGAGATCATATTACTGCTCTTGCTGTGCTTCAGAAGTATTTTGTTTTGAGAGCGTAGCCCAAATTCCTACATTTTCAAACAGCAAAAGAAAACAAAAAGGACCTAAAGAAGAAAATCACTTTAGGGTAATGTGTGTTGGGCAGTTGACTTTGGTTGCATAGTAATTTTTCTGTGCTATGTATTATATTGATATAATGAGAACGGTTTTTGGAAATGTGAATTATGGCCTGTTTATGGCTATCTATGTATTTGGAATGATGCCCTCCTGTACAATTCATGTGTGTGTTCTTTTTTTTTTTAATAGTGTGAAATGGACTTGAAGTGTCTAAAATCATGAAGCATACAGTGTTAAATGTGATCATGAACAGTCAGTCATACTTCTCTGAAGTAATCTTGTGCAAAACATTTAACTTGTTTGAAATATAATCAAGAAATCCCACACAACTGAAGTTTTTAAAATTGTACTTCAGTAAACAATACCTTTAACTGAATCAATAGATAATCTTTTTGTTTCATCTGTCCACTGAAATGAAAATACACTTTCAACATTAGCATTGTGTTACATTGCCTCCACAGAATACCAACCTTTTGCCTTGGAATGCAAATGCTGCATTGCCAACCTCTCGTTCAATGTTACTATGCATGAGTGTAGCCATATTGCCATAGTGAGTTGCAGTTGCAGCTAATAACCAATTATTCATTTCTATTTTCACAGTTGCCAGTTCTTTTTCTAACAATCACTGCTTGTTTCTGGAAATGTAGGACATATAAGACTTTTCAAAAATTTCCCCCGTACACCAGACAAGTGGTTAAAAAGTAGGGCATGTCCGGGAATTTACGGATGTCTGTTTACTTGAGGACCAAGGAAAACCAATAAAAAAGCTCAGTCAAAGTTATTTGTATACAAAGCTCCTGAATACAAGCAACATCTCTTATGAATTGATCCTTCTTACTAGATGATATGGGATTGAATATCAGTGCACAAAGGAAATATAAATTCCTATTTTGTCTTAATAGAAATACCAAACTGTACAACTATTGAAACTCTATTTTGTAGAATTGAAATAGTAATTCCACTCAGGATGAATTCAGTTCCTAAGATCGTGAAAAATAATGTTAAGATTTTGCTCTCCTTAGCAGCATCCATGACGTAAAAATGTGTAAAGCTTGTGCCCTTTTACTGAAAATATTAGTTTAAAAATCTGATGTGATACTTTCAAATGACATTCTCTAACAAGGAAAAACTCATGTACCTGTTATAACTTATTATTCATATAAAAATTATTTCTTCAAACCATATTACATTACTTAAGATTTATTTTTGCGTAGGAATGTATACTTTCTGTTACAGAAGGTGTTGACTGGAACTCAAATGGAAACTAATTCACATTTATTAATAATATTTTCAATGAATCATTAATCTCACATAATATTATGCATTACTAGTTTTCCGCCATCATCTTTTTACTTTCTCTACTGGTAAGTAGGGGAAGTATTGCATTCCACCCAAAAATTTGATGTCGAGATTTCACTAGAAATATATGTTTTGAGACCTGAATCTAAAAAAAAAGCATTTTTAGAAAAAGGTCTGTTTGTGTGTCTGTGGACAGCATAACTCAAAAACGAAAAGTTGTTTAAAAACCAAAGTTGGTATTTAAGTTTGATGTCCTTCAAGGATGTAACACGAAGATTTTGAAGAAAATAGCCCCACCCTAAACTACCTTTACATGGAAACTTTTTCAAAAATTTTGATTTTCTTGAAAATGGCTCTAACGATTTTAATTAAAATGTCATATGTTTGAGATATTTTTACGACAAATGAAAAGTATATCTTGAATTTTCTGGCTATAGCCCCTGTAGTCGTATTTACTCTGGATGACTTTTGCATAATTGGTAAACCGTTAGAGATAGATCAAATCATACTCTACAAAAAATGTAGATCTTGCTAAAATACACAATTTATGCCTGAATAAAGTTTCTTGTAGGGTGAACCATTTCGGAGATATTCCTTGTTATGTGTGTGAGTTTCAGAAAACTTAAAACTTTCGTGAAATGGAGCATCGTTGTTCATTTGTTTTGCATATTAAGTGTGCAAAGAGAACAGAATCTCAAAGCTTTAAAAGATTTGACTATCGCTCAAAGCCTACTGTATTCTAATATTCCCCTTGCACCAACAAGGAAATAAGCAATAAGATAATTTGTACAAATGTGTATCTTAACACAAAGAAGATATTGGAATGAGAGTTTGTAAGAATGGTTAGTACAAGAGTAGAGAAAGTCATGTGAGTGCAACACATCAGATTTTTTTGAAAAGTTGTCCTTTTTTCCAACTTTGTAACACAAACAATTTTTACCTTCTCTATTACATATAGTAAGTAGGGGAAGTATTGCATTTTACCGAAAAAGTCAGTATTTCAAGACACCCTGAATCCAGGCATTTTTAGAAAAAAGGTCTGTGTATGTGTGTGTGTTTTGCATGTGCATGCCTATCTGTGTGACTGTGAACAGAATAACTCAAAAACAAAAAGTTGGTTAAAAACCAAAGTTGGTATTTAAGTTTAATATCTTTCAGTGTTGCAACACAACAATTTTGAAGAAAATTCCTCCACACTACACTACCCCTTACATGGAAAATTTTTTAAAAATGTTGATTTCCTCAAAAATGGCACTAATGATTTTGATTAAAATTCCATATGTTTTTAAGATATTTTTATGACAATCGAAATGTATATTTTGAATTTTCTGTCTACAGCCCACGTAGTCCTGTGTACTCTTGATGACATTTGCTTAACTGGTAAACCGTAAGAGATAGACCAAATCTTAGTATACAAAAAAATGTAGATTTCATTAAAGCATACAAGTTATGTCCAAATAAATTTTTTGTGGAGTGAACCATTTTGGAGATATTCCTTGTTATTTGTGTGACTTTTGCAATACTTAACACTTTTCTCAAATGGAAAGTCGTTATTCACTTTATCTCTTGGCCATGCAAAGAAAATAAAATTTCAAAGCTGTCATATAGCGACCAGATTTAAAACATTTTACTGTATATCAAAGCCTACTGTATTCCCATATTCCCTTTGCACCTACAAGTAGATATGCAATAAGATAATTCCTGCAAATGTTTATCTTAACTAACATGAAGAAGATAGAAGAATAGTAGTTTGTAAGATTATTTAGTATAAGAGTAAAGAAAGTCATGTGAGTGCAACACATCAAACTTTTTCCTAATAAATTTCTTCAAATTGTGACCTTCACAAATGATTTCAAACTAAAGAAGAAGTGAAAATAAACTAGGAGTAGCAAGACGTATTTATTTTATTTTAACTACTTTACTGTCAAGTAAAGCTTATAATTAAATAAGAAGTGTTTATTTACATGTGTAAACAGTATTCAAATGTGTAGTTATGTTAATAAGCTCTTGCACTGTAAAGAAAAGTGGGTCACTAAATGTTTGCTATGAAATGCCGTACTCTTTCCATGACATTGTGAGGGACAATTGAATGATGACCACTGCAAGACATGATGAATGTATTGAAAAATCCAAACTTATAACCAGGAATAATATCTGAGCATAAGTGCTCAAATGGCACTTATGATCCCAGGAATGACTGCATCTGCAAGCTATGAGACAAATTGTGTTCAAAATACATTTCTTAAAATGTGAAAGCAGAGTTCATTCATTAAATGCTCTAACTAAAGATGAGTAAAAACGTGAGCCTTTAATTATTGTACACATTGTGTTTAATAAATTTCTTATAATAAGAAGGAATGTATCAAAAATGACCACTGCCACAAAAAAATTTATTTTAAATAAGTTGTATGTTTTAACACAATGTACATTTTGTGTGGAGTAAGCTTTAATCTCCTATGGTTTACCGGTTATACAAAATTGTACAAAACTCATTCAAAATGAAATGGATTTCACAGGATATTCCTAGAATATTGAAGATATACAGTTTATTAGTCATGTAAATATTTTAAAGTTACACATTTTGATTAAAACTGTTAGCCATTTTTGAGAAAATTAAATATAACTAAGTTTTTCTATGTAAACGATAGTATATGGGGTGAAAATTGTCGTGAAAATCTTTTTGTTGCATCCCTGGAAGATACTTTACTCAACTTTACATTTTTTAGTTACACAGACAGACATTCATGCAGATCTTTTTATACAATTGCTTTTTTTTTGGGGGGGGGGTTATGGGATTCATAAATTGTGTATTTCCAGTGAAATCTCAATATTGAATTTTTGAGGAGAATTCAATACTTCCTCTTACCTACTGAAGGTAGTTGGTAGAGACAATAAAAATGTTTTTGATTGAAATGGAACCAAACAAAAATCTAGCTATGTTTAATAGTGTAAAATGATCTCTCAATACTTTTTGTCAGAAGGCAGATTAAAATGTAACATGTTATAGGAATATTACTTAATGCTATTTTTATATTCATGATTAATTTTCTTTGAGAATAAAACAGTATGTAGGTAATTCTTTGTTTCAGGCCAAAGCTAGTAGTAGTTTTGAGTTATAGAGTTACCAGGTAATAATTTATATTTAGTCACTGTAAGCAAATCACTTTTAAAGTTGAGTAATGTCTTTACATTTACTTCTGGAGCAACCAGCTATCCTTTATTTAGACCTGTACAATATATCTTATAACAGAGAAGTACTGCATTGTATATTGTTAGTAATTTATCTGACTTGTTTTATTAGCATAAACCAGTTGTTTACTGAATTGTTGTCAAGAGACTACAAACTCTCAAGTTTAATTATTGCTATTCATATTCAAAAGAATTGGAAATTGCTCTCTGCAGAGAGTGATCAATGGCTCTAATTATTATCTATGTAATCTTAATTTCTGATATACATTGCATGGAGGAGGGATTACATTTATATTGCCTTGTCATCGTCTGTGTCAGGACCAGTAGAGAAAACAATCTTGGATGTGCTTTGTATTCCTATGTTCACTTGGTACATATGCACATGTTTTTATAAGAAAGAAATAGAATGTATTTTCATCCATAATAACTAGGGATGGGACCTCAACACTGCCGATACCTTCATACTCTGGTATTGAAGCATGTCTACTACTTTGAGATAAACCTTTCATACTTTTTCCATAGCTTTAAATTTTTGTTTTGCATTATTGAAAGTTATTGCATTTAACTTAGTTCTAGATAAGGAATGAAAAGAGTCCAGACTTCACAGTATTGTCTCACACATGTCCTTAGGAGTTGCTGCACTGTAATTCATGATAGAGCTTGACTGCATTTCCTATGAGTGAATGAATGCAACATTCCATAGATTCCTGTGTCTAAATGAAAACATGCAAAACAATGGGAGAAAGGGTAGAGGTACTCATGTAATATGTAGCGTTAACTAGCTGTGATTGAAATTGATTTAGCTGATGCACTAAATCATGTTTCTGCATAGCATGGCTTGGTGACCCCACTCTCAGCCATTACATTTACCTACTCCAGTGACCAAAACCTGTGAATCCAGCAGAAAGAAATTAGAAACTTAAAGATGAGGGAAAGTGTTTGTTCTTTCCTTCCATCTATTAGATGGTGTTTCAGAAGTGAAACATGAAACTATTACAACAGTATGACAAAAGTCCAGTCCAGTTACTTTTTTGTCACTTTATTCTCCTCCAAAAAATGTTGTACAAATACACAGTTCTCTTTATTGATGTTAGCACAGTTTACAATCTTTTGTGATACAACTCACAAGTGTTTTCTTCTTGTAACCTTGACTCAGTCCTTTCATTGTCTTCACTTTCTCTGTCTCTCAAACACTAACTCTGACAATACAATCACTCAACACCAACTGCTTTGTTATCTTCCTTCACAATGCAACAACACATGCAGCTGACACACACTCAAATGACTGACTCCCAACGATACATGTCTGCAACTAACCTACTTTGCTGGTTGCTTCACCTCCTTATATAGCGAGGAGTACATAACATGGATCATTCTTGAACGTCTATAAATGCACTGGCTGCCAGAAACTTCTTGAATAATCTGGGAAAACCTCTTTTGGTTCTGCTGCTTTGATTGTTGTCACATGTTCACAACAGTTTCACGAGGCAATCTGACCGTGAGCACCTTTGATGCACCGTCATTGGGGTGGGGCAGCCCAGTCCCAACTGTCCTTTGTTGTGCACTGCAAGCAGTGTCACACTATTTTGAAGTAGATGGTAGTGATAATAACTGAACAATGTGTAAAGTGTGCAGAAAAGGATTTTTGCATGGTGGTAGGTCACCCAATGCAAAAATTTAAAGAAGCATACATATTACATGATGATGATGATGATGATGATGATGATGATGATGATGATGATGATGACGATGACGATGACGATGACGATGACGACGACGTTGACGTTGACGATGACGATGACGATGACGACGACGACGACGATGATGATGACCACGATGATGATCATTATCATCATCATCTTTATTAGCTTATAGACTTTTTTACAAGTTTCAAGCCTCGTGAGAGAAAAAGCAAACAAGAATTATGAAATTACAATCTGTATACAAGCATTTTTATACATTCATAGACCAAGTAAAATTTGCAGAAGCTCTATTGAAAAAGCAATGTACAAGTTTCCCATCACTGTCAGAACATGAGGTCGCAACATCTGAAAATGATGAGTAAAAACAAAATTGGTTTTGTGTGTTCATACACAGAAAACTAACTAATCAGAACATAATTCAGTGAGCAACTATCACTGTTACATCATTTTATAAATTGAGTATCGAAAACTTGTGCTTAAAAATCAATATTGATATTGAGTATTCAGAAATAGTGGTATCATACCATCAGTAATAATATTTATATGTGAGATATGTTAAAAAGTTACAATAGATTACATTAATAAATTTCTTAGTAACTATGAAGACAATTATTTAAATCAGAAACATCAGAAATATTACAATAAAAGATTACATTACTAAATTTCTTAAAAGACTGTGTACAGTTATTTACATTGGATACGTAAAGTGTATCTATTTGCTTGACCAGGAATAAAAGGCTAGAGCTTTGTCAAAATGGACCAAAATAAACATAAAGTTAATATAACTTAACTCAGTAAATATTAATGCTTTACCTTGATGTAAAAATGCTGCTGGTTGGTAAATCATGAATTTCCTCCTCCCAAAGTGTGTACTTTTATGGGTATTTCCTGATATTGGCTTACATTTTCCAAAAGTGTTTTTTATTCATTCTCTCAGAATGCTTCTTTGCCTTTTTATGTGTCACATCATTTGCTTACAGCATGATTTCATAAACTGTACACACACACACACACACACACACACACACATGAATGAATGGATAAAATGTCCTATAAAGGGCAAAGGCCTCCTGTAAGAGGGAAAGATCTTTTATAAAATTCATGTGTTGAGTTATTCCATGTGAGTACAGACTTATCTGTAAATATTGGTTCTTGCACACATTGGATTTCACTTAGACTTCCATTAATAAATCATAAAATTAACCTTGCCTAATTGTAGTCTTTGTTTTCATAGTCTGTTTACTTCTAATAAGAATAAGAAACATACACCAGCACCTAATTTCTGCACTGAATTTTAAACATATTCCAAAATTATAACATACTGCAAACGTTAACTGAAGTTGTACCACAAATATACTGGTATGCAATGTAATACACTGCCAGAACCATTCAAACTAAGAAGTGATTAATATAACAAATTATGTCATTAAAATATGGATCAGATTGCTAGCACCAGTAAATCTTACTGTGTTAAAAGTTGCAATGTGGTAAAAGAAAAAGCACATAGTAACATGGATAACAACCCTGGGAGGGTACCCATGGTTGCCATGGAAATAGCATGAGCCTAATAGATACTTCTGTCAGTTGCCCTGAGATTACAATTAAATAATTATCCCTTCTATTGGTTTCAAGAGGTTATAACCAAATTCAAATTGTACCATTACTAATTTTCTTCACATGTTTCCCCAGGGAAAGATAGTGTAACATCCGTATAAAAAAATGTCCTCATGGCATTACAAAATGCTGTAGAGATATTATAGTTTTAACAGAATTGTGTTAGCAGTTTTGAACTTGTGAGCTTTTAGTTTATCTCTCTCATGGGCGTCGCGAAGGGAATAATAAGTGTAATGTGCAATCAATTACTATTTGACTGTTGCTTTAATGTTGATGTAAAGAACAGTTTTCATTAGAATAAATTAATATGCTTATCTGCAACATATACTATAACTCATCTTTTAAGTTTGTTGGCATAAATAAATAATAATTATCATCTTTTACAGTTTTTGGCAACAGAATGATGAATATTGTTTAATTGCAAACTTCCAACATTCAGCCCCCCAACCCCCCCCCCCCCCCCCCCGATGAAAAATCTGCCAACGCTCATGGTTTCTCCTATCTGCCATTGATTCCTTTCAGATTAACAATAGAACTGCGGCAAATCTAATAATACCTAAACTGTGGGAGGGACCATTTTGACCCCAGCAATAGAACACATGCACAGATGTCTACATTAAAACTGATTCACTTTATACTAATTTAGATTATTATTTGTAACAATAAATAGCGGTGATTTGAGAGGCAGAACTGGAACTTAAAAATTCAATGCCACAGATGGGATTTGAACCACAGACCTTCCGCTTACCAGGCAGGTGCTCTAACCATTAAGTTACTGTGACAATCTGCCAGAATGACATTGAATTCTCAAACCAGTTCGTATTTCTCCTGGTAAACCACAAAGGCAGTCTCACATCAGAGACAATTACCCCAATGGTGACTTACTATTGCAAGTACTTTATGTCCCAGGATTAATTAACCTTCAGATGGTAATTATTATTTATTTATGCCAACAAACTTACTGTTGGTATTTTTAAACACAAGTCGTATGTGGGTAATGTTTGAGAGGTAGAACTGGAACTTAAAAATTCAATGCCACAGCTGGGATTTGAACCACAGACCTTCCGCTTACCAGGTGGGTGCTCTAACCATTAAGCTACTGTGACAAACTGCCAGAATGACATTGAATTCTCAAACCAGTTCGTATTTCTCCTGGTAGACCATACCACCTGGTATTTCTCCTGGGACATAAAGTACTCTCTCTCTCTCTCTCTCTCTGTCTCTCGCTCTCATTTTCACAAACACAGCTTTTTCCAAAAAATGATTCTTTTGGGTTCAATGGACCTCAGAAAATGTATCACCAGTGAAGTCGTAATATAGAATATTTTAGTAGAAAATAGGCCATTCACAGAAATTCAAGATAATCATTTTATTTCTCCTATTAATATGGCAAACACTTGATATAGAAACTGATTATCCGGGCTTGTGGGCCGTGTTCTAGTCAGGAAACTGGCCGTGAAAGCTTACGCAGTTTGATAAACACTTGATATGTTAATATTTGGGAGGGAGGGGGGATTGGGGGCGAAAATCAAGAATAATAAAAAAATGTTCATTAAATGGTAATTTGATATGAGGAAATTTTCTTGAAAACCCTTGTCATATCATTGCACGATACTGAACATAAATCTCAAGGTATTATGTTCTTTCTCTGATTTTCACAAACATAACATTTTCCTAAAAATTATTTTGGGTTCAGTGTACAACGGAACTTTCCCTGGTGAAATCTTAATGTAGAATTTTTTAGTACAATGCAAATACTTCCTCCATATCTAGAAAAAATAAAGCGGATAAAACAGTCATGTGTGTGATAAAAGAATAAACCTCTACTATAAAATATGCAGTTTATAATTTTGCTGTACAGGCACAAACACAAGAATACATTGACAAATTACCAACAGTCTACAGATATTTGTCATGTTTTATGTAAAAGATAGTTTGAGGTAGGGAGCTTAAGGAAAATCGTTATAATATATGCTTGGAAGAAGCTGAACTTAAATTCCAAGTTTGATATTTATTTGAATTTTCATTTTTGAGTAATTTGTTCTCCCTCCTCCTTTCTCCTTGAGTTTTTGTGATTCATTGAAATGTATATTTCTGTTGAAATCTATATTATGCCTCCTCTACCAATTACAAGTGAGTGATAGAGAAAGTAAACACTATACTTCATCGCATAATGGTTGCTCCTTAATTTATGGACAAGCAATTAGGAACTTGAGCATTGTACTCTATAATTGTCACATTAACCCATAACTAGTACACCTGGATCCTAGGGACACAATGGAAATTTGTTTTTATCAGTGCCACAATATGTGGAGCACTGGCATGCCCCTTCTGGTATTCTCCTAACTTTCTGTTGATTATCAGCCCACAGCATTGTTACAAGTGTGTCCACGGTAGCTTTGCTTCTATAAAGGCTATCGGTCCCAAGGACCCTGGTGTACCTTTTGTGAAATGTTTTTTCCTTAACATCACTTTCATTATTTTGGATTTGCTCTACCTGAGTGGGGAAGAGATTACAGCTACTCCAAACTACTGGATCAAAGAGGAAAAGATATTCGGTGTGCCCATCTAAAGACAGGAAAGCCTCAAGAGTGTGTGCCAGATGTCGAGCACCACCTTTATGTTTGGAGTGTTCCAGAGATACGTATCCAAAGCATTTTAGATAAGTAAAAAGACAGAATTTGACTGATAATGACACTAAACAATCTAAATATAAGATTTTGTCTCTATTGCTATTGTTTACGATTTTCATGTATGAGGTAATATGTTATTCAGCTGAAAATGTAATTGAATCCCCCATAAGTTATCCCTGCAGAAATGTTATGTTCAATTTTAACTTTTTTGGGGAATTCACAGTTTAGAAGAACAGCCTATTTTAATTATTATTTATTTATGTCAACAAGCTTACTGCTGGTGTTTTTAAACACACAAGCCATGTGTGGAGTTGGCAAGTTGACCATGGTAGCTTAGTGGTTAAAGCAGCCGCTCGATAGTGAAAGATCTGTGGTTCAAATCCCGGCTATGGCATTGAATTTTTCAGTCCTGATTCCACCTCTTAAGCCTATTTTAAGTTAATATGCAAAGTTTCATTTGGGTAGGTTAATATTTATAGTAGATGAGTGGATTTTTGTATGTACACATGTTTCAGTTTTTGTACTTATATACCTCACTGTCCTGTTGTATAACTTTTGTAAGGTATGATCAGAAGCATTGAATATACTTTTAAATTAGTAATAATAAGTCCTTACTAAATGTTATATATTTACATTCTACCCAATAGCTCTATTTCCTACCAAAACAACCTCATAACTGATAGGGGCCCTGAGAACTCGGGAACACCTTATGTGTTACAATTTTTAGGTGCACCAGTTAGGGGTTAATATTCCAGGTATTCATATAGAGAAATATTGAAAAATATTGTGCTACCATGGCAACCTTGAGTACCATTAGTCCTGTTAAATTCACAGGAGAGGGTAGAGGGTAGGCATGCAGCATATTCCAATTTACAGTACTCAGGCACTGTTCCTATTTCTGAAGTCATCAATGTGTCATTAAATATACATTGATGCCATCAGCTTGTTGAGATGTTGGCTACCTCATCAATGAATCTGATTGGTTCAAGACCTAAAGTGCAGGAATTAATAGACCAGTAAGTGAATGAAGCAGCGAGGGGCACAAACTGTTGTACACATGGTTAGCCTGAGCCTGCACCGTCAGTAACCATCTTATTCTTCAATTGTGTGTAGCTGTTTGTTTCTATAGTTATTCTAACTAATGCTTGTTTTGTGAAACACCAGTATAGGGAAATCTAGAAATTATACAATAGGTTTTAAATAAGGCTAATTGCACTTGTGGAACAGAATGGTAATCAAGCTGCAGAAAGGGAGTTTTCAGTGACTAGAAAACTTGTATCAGTTTGGCACAAAATAAAATTGCAACTAGAATTTACAAGTTATTCTAGGTGCTCTTTTCATGGCTCTAAAACGTGAAAGTTACTAGAAATTGATACCAAGATGCTAGCACATGTTAAAGAGTTCCACCATAATGATGTTTTTCATAGTCAGCAATCCGATAATATTGGCTCCATTTAAAAGGTAATAATAATAATCATCACCACCACCGCCACCACCACCACCACCACCACCACCACCACCACCACCACCACCACCACCACCACCACCACCACCACCACCACCAATCACCATCACCATCATCATCATCCTCATTTCATCCAGTATATCAATACATTGATTTTGGACATGTTGATTTCACAATATATGTACATTGTATACACACATTTACAACTCATCCAGATTATACAAGCATCTATTTATTAGAAATACCTTCAATTTTAGTTCAAATTGTTGCTTTGACACTTCTGTAACTGCTTTAGTATCAGGCGGAAGTTTATTAAATAACTTTATATCTTGACATAGTACATCCTTCGTAGTCACACTTTTATTTACATTACGTCTATGATAGTTCATGTTGCTTCTTGTATTATATTCATATGTTTAATTACTTTTATTGGTTAGTACTTACCTATTGTTAACATTATTACTCTAAATACATACAGAGAGAAAATGGTGAATATTCTTTTGTCAATAAATATCTGTGCAAGATTACCTAGCTTTTAAATTAAACATAATTCACATTTCTTTTGATAGAGAAGTAGCCTATTCATATTAGGTTTTGCAGCAGCCCCCCATATTTGCAGCAACCCCTATATTTCAATAGCATCAATTAAATGTGGGTAGATACATCCATAATAGATAAGTTTTAAAATATTCAGGTTCTTATAATTGCTGAAATATCTCGGTAGATAGACAGACTTTCTGATTTTATTGCAGATATACTCAATATGTTGTGCCCATGTTAACTGATTATCTACAATAATACCTAAAAATGTCTGTATTTTCACTTCTTCCACATCGTTATTGTTCACTTTCAATGTTATATTGCAACCGTTCTTCAGAGTACTATTATGCATTGTGTTGGTTTTCCCCATGTTGCACTGTAAATTTACGGATTGAAAATTGTTAAGGGTCATGTTTAAGTCTTCTGTGGTGTTACTCCAGTACACAGCTGTAGTGTCAACTGCATAGGTTACATTTGAGGTATTTTCCAAACATTTAATATAATTAATATAGATTATAAATAGAATGGATCTAATACCAAACCCTGCGGTACACCATATTTAACAATTTCCACTTTTGATTTTACTCCTTGAATTCGTTTTCCTTTTTTGTATGTTACTTCTGTATACTATCTTCTTCCAATTAGGTAACTCCAAATTAATTCATGTGGTATTCCCCTGATGCCTTAGTTTTCTAGCTTACTCATCAAAATATTTTGGTCAACACAGTCAAATGCTTTAGATAAATCAAAGAAAAGAGTGACCTTTTCATTATTCTCTATTTCTTCTGTTACTTCGTGTGTACATTGATTGATGGCATAGACAGTGGATTGTCCTGTTCTAATACCATGTTGAAAATTTTCTAGCACATTGAATGTAATAACATAATGATTTAATCTTAACGGTATAATTCTTTCAAATAATTTTGCTATTTCTGAAGTTAGAGTAATAGGTCTATAGGTATCAATGTGGTGTTCATCCTCGTTTTTTAATACTGGTTGTATTACTCCTAATTTGAGTATTTTGGGAAATTTCTAGAAATGATTTTTAGTTCAATACATACAATATCACCATTATTTATTTTTTATTGGAGTAGGCATTTGCATTACAGCTTCAGCATTCACTTGGTACTTTTGTTTCCCCTTTTTTTCCTCCCCTTTCTTTTCAACTAAAACAGCCTAACATTGCCGTTCTTGAATACGCTCATACTCGTTCTTGCTTCTGTAACCATGCACTAGTCACTAAAAGTTAAGATGGCTAGTCTTAAATAATTTATTCTTCACATAAAGGTAGCACTGTGTGGTTTTACTTACAAAGAGAAAAAAACAAAAAATGTGAGTATTATCTGATCAAATATGGTATGATAGAATTCCTGTACTGATGCAAAAGCTACAGATAGAAATTGCCTCACTTTTCACACAAAGTGACGTAATTGGTAGATATTTTTGCCAACATCAGCTGTAAAACTAGTATTGCAATTCCTAATCTTGCTGCACAGGCACAAAGGCAAGCATTGAAAAATTATCTATAGTCTACAGAATTAAGTTTATTTGATATTTGATTTTCAATAACCAAGGTGTGCTTGGCCATGCTGCATTACAGTCACATGTTATTGCTTTGGAAATGTCAAACTTTCTTCATAACACTTTGCAGAGTGCTATCCCATTGTATCAGGCCGCCTCCGTAGCGCAGCTGGCAGCGCGCTTGCCTGTGGCGCGGAGGACCCAGGTTCGATCCCCGGTACCAGCATGGGGATTTTATCCCCTCTGGGAGGTCTGGCACGGGGTGCACTCAGCCTCGTTAGGTCCCGGGGGGACCAATTGAGGAGCTACTTGATGGAGAAGTAGCGGCCCCAGGTCGAGAAGACCGCATAACTGGCCGGGAGAGCTCGGGGCGCTGACCACGTACCACCCTCCAGTACTGCACCTCACCAATGACGCCTGTAGTGGGCAGAGGTGGGGGACGCAGCGGCTGGGCGGTAGGCCTTGGCCCTTCGTGGGCTGTCGCGCGGGGTTTACATTTTACATCCCATTGTATCATTGTGAATGCTAAATAATATCCATAAATGGTCACAATTGTTTGTTACAAAGAATGACCTCTGTCAGTGTACAGAACTTTTCACTTAGTTAACAGTGTGCTATAACTACACTTTTTTTAAGGTTATAGGTGTAGTTTCTTTTTAACTTGCATAAAGCCCAAATTTTTAATTTAAAAAGACTATCATATTTGTTTTTAGCTCCAGTTCCTATGTTTCGGAGTAAAGCCATTGGTGACTTGAGTAGAGGTGTAAGTATTAGGGAATGTAGTTGCCAAAAAAAAATCAAACATTTACAAGAACAGTCTCTCAAAGAAAATTAAATTAAAAATTAATAGAGTGTTTTTGATAAGCTGCTTATTACAACTGTGCATCATCCTCCATACATTTGATCTGCAGTACTGTGGGAGATCTCAAATTCTAGATCCTAAATTTTAGATGCTAGTTTTTAGCTAGAAATGTTTGTTTTTATTTTAAAATGAGTATGAAGTTAGATAGAAATGTTAAAAGCAAGAGCTAATGTTGTTTACTTCTTGTTTTATCATTATGAGATATATTATAAACAAATGCTTGGATTTTTCAATGAAAAGCTTTGTAGTAGTTTGAATGAACTGTGTTGCCTAGTTGCAAGTAACCTTGTTGAACACATTTTGTTAATACGTTTTTTTTATTGATGCCAGTGCATTATGCTTAGTTACCACACTGCTGCAGGACTATCAGTAAACATAAACATTCCAGACACACAATTTTCTGTAGTAGATCAATTACTTTAAAGGATTGTCCAAGGAGAGAGCAGCAGTTTTGATGAGACCAGAAGCTGTGTATTATTTCTAAAATGAAAATGTAATTTTACTCCATTTCAGCACAGTGGTAAACACCTATTTAATCTAATTCAGTGAAAATTTGTGATTTTCATCCAAAGATTTCTTTTATTTATGTATTTATTTATTTATTTAAGGTTTGCTTGTTTATAATTTCATTCTGCTTCCAAAGAGTGTTGTTTTGTACAAATGCAAGGTGCTGTTTTTAGAGAGAATTCAGTGCCATAAATAAAGCTACTAAAATACAAAGCTGAGTCAAATTTAGAAGAAAAGAAAAAAAAAAAAAAAGGCTTATTGAGGTGATATTCAGCCTTTGAACTGTGACTATTTTCACAAACATTACTTAATATCTCTCATGCAGCTATGTAAAACCATCAATACTCAACTACTGTAAAGTATCACAGCTTTAAAAGCAAATTGCATGTCAGATAACTACCATATTGATCAAATCGCATAAGCTTTCACAGCCTGTGTCATTAAATAGAAAATGATTATCCAGGCTTGTGGGCCGTGGTCTAGTGGAAAATCTTCCAGATATTTCGTTCAATGCAGATTCAAACAAAACGTCTGGAAAAAGATTTTCTACTTGACCACGGCCCACAATTCCTGATAAACATTTTCTATTTAACTACCATATTGCTAGCCACATTACTGGCTTTAATTTAGGTACATCAAAGTTCTTTCATACTATTGCATAAGTTAAACACTAAGTGGAATATAAATTGGAAAAATTCAGTGCCACAGATTGAACTTGAACCAGTTACTCAGCTGTTTGACATGGTGATTACAGTTGCAGAGTATTATTTCTAAATTGTATCACACCCACCTGAGGCAGAATTGAGTTTGGCATCATTTTGCATAGTTTGTTATTTAATTTCTCATTCTCAAATCCACATTCAAAAGGAGTTCTTTTCTTGATCTTTTTTTTATGGAAAGTTGTAAGCTCAAATTCTATCAAAATTATTTGCAGCGTTGGCTTTAGAAACAGTCACGATAATGATTTCTTTTTGTTGGATTTTATACAAAATATTTTCTCCATTCACTCTTGCATTCATAATTCCAGACTTATTGGAGTGTCCAGAATGATTGTAATTTAATCCAGTTTTAAGGCTCCCTGAGTCCAAAAGAAAGCATTTTTAGAAAAAAGGTGTCTGTGTGCATGTGTGTGTCTGTGAACAGCATAATTCAAAAGCAAAAAGTTGGTTAAATGTCAAATTTGGTATTTAAGTTGAGCTTCTTCCATTTAGTTCGCTTCTTCTCCTTACTGCCAATCAGGACGATATACCTTTCTTCACATTCTGGATCATTCGCCTTTTTGTCATTGGATCAGCTTGCTTAAATATTCCTTTTGGAATCTCTTAGATCTTGTCATAGTTTCTGCAAATGATGGAATCTCTTGGAAATGTTCACTTTGTCCAGTTGATCTAAGTCAGGGGTTCCAATACAGACTTCATTTTCAGGAACATAGAAGGTGTGATTGCAACAGATCCCAGGCCACTCTGACATGTATGTGATAGGTTGGGAACTTATTAGGGATTTGCAGCTGCACAAGACACTTGCCATCTCCTCATAGTTGAGTGGTGCTCATTGCAAAATTAATTCTGTTTATGATGTCTATAAGCCACTCTCACCAACCGCCCCAATCAAGCTCCAGTTGGAGGATTGAACTTCCACTGTATTCTCTGGGGCCATGACTACCTTTCTGTTTTACTCCAGTTCTTTGTCTTGAGTAGATCCTCTGTGCCAAAGAAATTCATTCCAATCATATACAATTGTTGGCCTTCCTTCTTGAACAGTGAATCTGTGATTGCAACAGATCCCAGGCCACTCTGACATGTATGTGATAGGTTGGGAACTTATTAGGGATTTGCAGCTGCACAAGACACTTGCCATCTCCTCATAGTTGAGTGGTGCTCATTGCAAAATTAATTCTGTTTATGATGTCTATAAGCCACTCTCACCAACCGCCCCAATCAAGCTCCAGTTGGAGGATTGAACTTCCACTGTATTCTCTGGGGCCATGACTACCTTTCTGTTTTACTCCAGTTCTTTGTCTTGAGTAGATCCTCTGTGCCAAAGAAATTCATTCCAATCATATACAATTGTTGGCCTTCCTTCTTGAACAGTGAATCTGTGCAGGCCTGTTAAGAAACCGTTTGTAGATGAGCTGCTTATTAGCTCCAAGTGGACTGCTCAGTATACAGCACAGGTGAAAATGATGATCCATGACTTTTGTTCACCTTTCAGAATGAAGGGTACAACAAGATCTACTCTTGCTACCTCAAATATAGAAGTATCTTTTATTCCATCCTCAGTCAATTCATCAGGTATCACCTCAACATTCTTAGCTTCATCACTCTTACACTTTACACACTTTTTTTATATCACTCTTCTTACTGTTGTTCCTCCTAAGATCCAAAATCTTTCCCTTAAGCATAAGATGTGCATGCCAATATACAGATCCTTAACATGTTTTTCCTTTATCAGAAGTTCAACTAATCTGTGTTTGCTTGGAAGAGCCCCAGGATACTTGAAGTCTTCTCTATCCTTCCATTCCATTATTTTTCTCTTCACTCATAAGATTCCATCAGCATTTTAAAGTGTGAGTAACATATTGAGAGCAGAAATCCCATCTCCTTTGAAGGCTTTTTCTTGTTCAAGCTGGATGAGTTTCTTTTCTGTTGACTCTTCTTCTTTCATAGACAGCTTACCTCTGAATCTTTCATCTGACTATGTTGTGGAATTGTAGATAAATCTTGCAATCCAAGCATTCATTCTAACAATTTTTGAGTAGTTAGAGATACCAAGGATCTTCAGCGAATGTAACTAAGGAAGTGATTTCAGCCTTCCTCTCACTGAGAATGTGTTCGTCCTTAAAAACTCCATCTTCAAATGCCCAGTGCTCAGGGGTCACTTCAGCCAAGACAGGGCTTCCCATCATCTCAAAGCTTTCAGTTCGACACTGCAGCCTCTCGAAGGTAATTCAACAGGATTCAGCTTCTCATATATGTGGTTCTTTTGGAGAAAATTTATGTACCTCTTTTACTCTGTTTCATACTAAAGCTCCCCAGTTTTCATCCTTTTTGATCCATGTAAGGACTACAGCCGAGTTAGACCAGAAATGTTGTGCGATATCCACAAGTCCTAAGCTGTCCTGGACAGTGACCAAGATCTGAGTCCAATACAACAAGAAAGTAGTTCTGGTTTTGCAGTGGTAACCTTCAATGAGGCTACTCTGGCCCTAGCCATCATTAGCTGAACAGTGGCTTCAGAATCGTGCTCACTCCTTAGAAATACAGCAGCAGCATAAGCGTGTTTGCTTGCATCACAGAAGATGTGCAGATATATCAGTCATGTTGATAATGAGAAGTTATAATGAAAGTTTGCCCTTTTTCTTACTGGATGCATAAAACATTTGATGCTGTTTTGTTGTGGAGTTTTCTTCTACTACTCCTTAGTGCAATAGATAGTATGCAACATCATCTATAACATTTTTTCCAACTTTCTCTATAATACCTTCTTCCAGTCATTCATTTAAACTGAATTGTATTCTTCAAATCTATTTTCATCAACAAGTTTGGTGGTCATCAAAACAAATCTTTTCTGTGCCACATCCTTGTGAAGCTCCTGCTTACTTTTGTTCCATGAAAGTTAAACCTCGTATGTTGCTTCTGCATTCATTTTCACAGTTTCCTTCAAATATTGAAGTACATATAATTTGGATTCTTCGTCTTTATTTTCACAGGATCTTTCTTTTTCTTTTTTCTCTCTCTCCCCAAGGGTTTCCTGTTTCCACAAAATTTGTAGAGCATCATTGTGTGTTAGAATTGTTTTCACAACAAGATCATCAGTTTCTTGAATGTTTTCTTTCCATACAGTTCCCATTACAACCCAGCCAAGTGAAGTCTCCAACACCATTAAGCAGGCTTTGAATTAATGGGGGAGGGGGGGGGGGGGGGGGGGGAGGCGAGGATTTTCTCTCTCATCAAATAATTTCCCCAACTCATCAAAGAAGAAGTATATTTAGTATATATGCCAGGGAAGTATATTTTCTTTTTAGTGCAAGTATTTACTATTACTACCCTTTGAAAATACAAGAAGACACGGAACACTTTTGATGCTGCAGACTGTGCATGGTACAAGTGTGAGCTGTGAGTAAGTAAAAGTATCATATCACAAGTAAGGTAAACAAACAATTTTTCAGTTCATTAGTTCGGCTGGCATCAGGGTCACAATTCCAATAATTTTGTGCCGGAAATGATGATTGCAGCTTGCAGTATTCAGTTCAAATTCAAGAAAGCAATAAGTTGCAGAGAGTAATGACTGTGATGTATTCCAGTTTGAATCTTAGGCTTTAACTTCAAGTAATATTAATATTATAGCATAGGAAGTGACATGTGTTAGCGAAAATAGTGAGAGTAAGTGTGTTACACAAATCATGGGATGTGTAGACAAAACTACATTTTGAAAAATGGAGAAGAAATCGCCCCTGGCTTTCATCAAACAGTTTTGGGAGAATTATATGTCTGTACTGCTCAGAAATATAAAATAACGGGTCTCTTAAAGACAGTTAAGTGCATATTGCTGCTGCTGCTGCCACTGTAACACACCAATGCTACTATTACTGGTATTACTACCATTATTTCTATAAATAGAACACAAACTTAAGTTTCCCCCCTCGTCAGAATGTCTGATTCAAACACTGCCATTAAGCCACAGTCCAGATTCATCATGCTTCCTGTTAATAGTTTCCTGCAGCATCAGCACCAATAAGTGTTTCAATCACAGGTTGTCCTTCTCCTTGATCTGAAAATACTTCATTCTTCTCCTCCAGCTTCTTCAAATGGCATTGCTTCTTTACTCTATGAATAGTTTCACAATTAGTAGATTGGTCCAAAACTTTCAGCTCACAAGTTAAGTTCAAAGTTGAATACTAAATCATTTACATATGGGATGTTCTTGAACTTGGATCCCTGCCCTTCTGTCATTGGACTGTGCTCTGGCATTCTTTACATATTTTATATTTTTGAGGTGTGTTGTTTTTTATTTCATGTACTGTTTATAACTTTGTTCAATTTGACTTTGCTTTTTACTTATCTTTTGAAACTCTTTTCTCCCATACTCACGTTATGCATTCCGTTTCCCCTAGATTCTTGGATATTTTTAAACTACTCAGTTCATTCTAACCTTATTTTTTCCCTCCTTTCCTTTTTCTTTCCTATAACCATATGCTAGTAATCATCCTACATTCTGATGATTCACTTTCTTCTTACTCTTATCCCCTCCTTTCAGTACTTACTCTTTGCTTTTATAATTTCTACTTAAGTTTAGTCCCAACTTTTTCATTCCGCCTTTGCCTCTATCCCTGATTACGGTTAACTAAACCAGTTGCTCTTCCTCGTCACATGGTGCAAGATGGCAATTTCCTCTTTTCTTTGGTTTTCTATACATTAACATAGCTTTGCTGTCCAACATGTTTTTTTTTTTTAATTAACATCCTCCAACATTGTGTCATATCGGACGAATGAATGAAATGGGTGAAATGATGCTCAAATGAGCCCGAGGTCCATGGAGCTTTAAGTTACCCGACATTCGTCTTCTCAGGGTAGGGAAAACCTTGGAAAAAAACCTTACCCGGATAACTTACCCTAAGCGAGATTCGAACTCGCGACCTCTTGAACGTGAGGCAGACACGCTAACCATCACGCTACCGAGGCGGACGCTGTCCGACACCCAAATTTTCTTAGATGTTTTATAAGAATCTACCAAATTTTGATACCTCTCCTGAGATCATTTTAGTTTCAATTTCACAAACTCTCTTTCCCTCACTGTTATCTATTCATCCTCTAACAACTGCTTAAAAACTTTAATTAAAGGACATGACAACATAGTTCAAATGCACCATATGTTTAGTAGATACCAGAGTACCATTTTCCAACTCACTATGCCAAAGTGCAGGACTTACATGGTCTTAGCCTATAAATTATGGCACTGAATACTCCCTCCATCCTGTGCAGTTATTGCACATATATGAATAAATCTGTAAATTGAAGGGTCTTAAGTAGCAATTTAATCACTGCTTGCAACACAGATGCAGCATATTTTGCACTGTTCATGGAGCTTTCTTGCTTGACTGCAGGACAGTATAAAAAGTGTACATATCATGCACTTAATATTTTCCATAGAAATAAATACCTGTTAAGGATTTAAGGAGATGAACACTGTTTATGATGAAAATAAAGTCTTACATTCAAGTATTTTGCATCCATATATCTTAAATCAGCAGTATGTTCTTGTAAAGCAGCAGTAACTTAGCGTAATAATGAATGGTGTAGTGCCATAGTAAAGGTGAGAAAGTATGCTGCTAATTGTCTAGGATTTGTTAAATAGACTCTCACAAAGGTTAAGCCTTTATTTATTTTAATATTATGCAAATGCAGTAAACATACAAAGTTTTGAGGTTTGGTACTTTATTTCAGGTTAAGGTTTTTGCTGTCATAAGATTACAAATAAGAGGCTATGTAAGAAGGTACAGTAACTCCATTGTAAGAAAGCAAGATGTTTTATATATGAGTATAAAACTACAGATTATTTGATGATTATATGTTTAAAATTAAATCTAAAATGGCACAAAGTGTTAAGAAAAAATTGCAAGTGAAAAATAAAATATTTTGCACATCTGTTTTTATATTATGTACTTTGTTACTGTTTCTCTCCAACCTGGATAGGATGATGATGAACAACTTAGTAAAACATGCTGGTATACTCCAAAAAGTTGCCATTCATTTATTAAAGAGTAATTGAAAATTTAAAAAAATGGGAAATAGTACATATTTTATTAATACTTAATGGAAAGGAGTTAACCCTAATACAGTATATTATAATTATGGTAAACAATAATTACAATAACCATCTTCAGGATCTTTACACAATTCATTGTGCTGTCAGAATACTTGAACAAATTATGAAGAGAAGCATTAAAAAAAAAAGATGTGCTTTAGAGATTTCAGTATCAATGAACTGAATAAAGAGTTGCATTTCAAATAGAAGCACAAACAAATCTGAAGTTGGTGCTGTTGAAGGCAGCACAAGTTTAGCCACAATGTAAAAACTTATACAGGGTCTTTAAAACATCTGGTAACCTGTTCTGCAGGCTGTCTCTACTCTGTGAGAGAGTTGCCAGGAAAATTGCACCATTAGAGACACGCAAACATTTTTACCTCATAGTAGATGCTAGAAATGTTGACTACCTGCTCTCAATCAGGCAGCACATCCTGTAAAAAAATCTCGCTCACTTGCCTAACCTCAGTAGCAGGAATCTTTGTAATTTCTTGAAGAATGTTATCACTATGTTCCTGCATTGTATGAGGTTTAGAACAAGGATTCCTGCTGCTAAGCTTAGGCAAGTGAGAGGGAACATTTTTATGAGATATACTGCCTGTTACAGAGCAGAAGGTCAGCATTTCCAGCATCTAGAATAAAATAAAGGTTTTAGAGTGACGGCACAGTTTTACTAACTCTCAGTTCTCTTGTGCAGTGGAGAGAGATCACAGAATGGGTTACCATATGTTTTAAAGACCAATGGGGTCTGGAATGCTTCATGCCACATACTGGGCCAACAAGAAAAAAATATCTGATTTGTTGCACTCACATAACTTTCTCCACTCTTGTACTACTTTTACAAACTCTTTCCTTTATCTTCATATTAGTCAAGATAAACATTTGCAGAAATTATCTTACTGTTGATTTTCTCATAGATGCAAAGGGAATATGGGAATGCAGTAGGCTTTAAGTGATAGTCAAATCTTTTGAAGCTTTGAAATTCTGTTCTCTTTGCATGGCCAAATAGATAAAAAGTGAATAATGACCTTCCATTTGAGAAAAGTATAAGTACTGCAAAACCCACACAAATAACTAGGAATACCTCTGAAACAGTTCACTCCACAATGCATATAGACGTAACTTGTGTGTTTTAGCGATATCTACATTTTTTGTATAGTAAGATTTGTTCTATCTGTTACGGTTTACCAGTTATGCAAAAGTCATCCAGAGTAAACAGGATTACATAGGCTATAGCCAGAAAATTCAAAATATACATTTAATTTGCCATAAAAATATCTTAAACATATGGAACTTCAATCAAAATGGTTACAGCTATTTTTGGGAAAATCAAAATTTTCAAAAAAATTTGTATGTAAAGGGTAGCTTAGGGTGGAGGAATTTTCTTTGAAGACTTCATGTCATATCCTTGAAAGATATTAAACTTAAATACCAACTTTGGTTTTTAACCAACTTTTCGTTTTTGAGTTATGCTGTTCACAGACATACACAGACTTTTTTCTAAAACTGCTTTTTTTGGATCTAGGGGGCCTCAAAACGTATTTCCGGTGAAATCTCAACTTTGAAATTTTGGGTCGAATACAGTATTTCTCCTACTTACTATTCGAAGTAGGGAAAGTAAAAGGGTATGCGTATACGTGACAAGCAACAATGGGCAGCGAGCAAACAAAGGAACAAAGTTAGGCTGCCTCGCGTGCTTGCCTTGTGTCCGTGATCTAAGCAATGGGCGGCAGAAACAAAGGGACTTGTTCAGCATCTTTCCGAAACATCTAGCTGAGTCATCGCAGTTCGTGTGTTTGAAGAGTTTCTCGAAAGGTCGTGTGGCGTCATCCAGAGTATAAAAGGGCCCAGACAGAAGCAATCAGTCGGTCTTTAGTAAGACTTCAGTTCGTCAGTGTACAGTTGGTGAGTTTAGTTGTTAGAGTAGAGCTATGGGGATGAATCGACCAGTGTGTCAGTGAGTGCATGTGTGTCGTGTGTTGCGTCATAAGATCAGCGAGCATCGGGAACATCGTAATAAGTAGGGCTCGGAAGTTCATGCCCTAAAAAACACTGAATTATGCATGCAAATATGCTCTTAAAAACTTCAAAATATCATTAGAACAGTTCATGTCCCTTTGCAGTAGATGAGTTAGTGTAAATAATAAAGTTGCCTTATTCCTTAGAGGTTGAAGCAGAAGTGGTTCCGCTGCTAGTATTAACTGCTAAATTGCAGTTCACAACCAACACTACACAAATTTTCAACAGTAAAACGTCGTCTATTGTCTGGCAAAACACTTTTGTAACGTGAAAAACTTATTTACACGTCACAAGATGTTATAGGGGCATATTTAAATGATGTTAACTGCTTCACAGAGAGAGTCAACTCTCTTGGTGTGACAGATCGCATATCTGTTTATAACCAGAATTTTTTGAAATTACATAACTCACTTTCTCTTTCACTTTTTGTCCTATGCTACCAGGAACCGAACTTAGATCACATATTGTTTTTTCAAGCACAGTAAGTGATTCATGCAAAGAAAATCCTACAGCTTCCAATGCCGTTATGGCTGTTGGTAAGAAAGAAAAATGGGCAGATATGAAACTAAGATCCTTCTTTAACCAGTGCCTGACAGAATATTTTGCACAGTTTGTATTGATGAAGCATCGTTCGAGTCCAATGAATTAACAACCTCTTCGATTATTTCTATGTGCTCAGCATAATATAAAACTGCATCGACCCATGTTCCCCATCGAGTTAACACCGATGCAGGAGGAAGGGATATTAGGTGCTGTTGATCTAAACAACTTAACTCTTTTAGGAGATTTAAGAAAAATTCCCTTTGTACTGGACACAAAGTGAGAAAGAATCGCGTATTGTCTCAGAAATTCGATGAAGAGCGTGTGCCTAACAAGTTATATGAATTAAGTTAGGAAAAATACCTTTCAGAGTTTTTCCTGATTTTACCATATAAGGTAGCAAATAAAAGCAACCAGTTGTATTCGATTCCACATGGGCATTGTAATTTCAAAGAGTCCATCACAAACTGTGTCACAGTTACATTGTCAGTGGCCGACAATTTGCACACATTAAGAAGATAAGGTGTAGTCTTTTGTTCATTATTTAAAGCACCCACGATAGTATTAGCAATAGAACGGCGCTCAGAATCTGGGGTTTCATCAACAGACAACCACATAAACTGATCCGCTAACTCATTTTGTATATTTGACAATATGTTATTGTAACAATGTCCTACATAAGTCTTACGCAGTGTACTTTCTTCAGGCACATGTTGTCGAGTGTACTTGACAAGAAAGTTTTTAAATGTCGGATTACTAATGTTGAACAAGGAAATATCAGCAGCTAAAAATGCTTGGCACAAGTCATAGGAAAATTCAGTAACCCTACTTCCTAAACACTCTACTAGCTGTTTTTGAACAGGTTCTTTGTTTGCAAGTTTTCTGATTAAATTCTCCTTATGTTTTGCTGTGTTTATGTGCTGAACTATTTGAAATATTTTCTCACTCCATACATTTTTCTCACACGCTCCACAAAACAGTACCGTATTATCTGTAGATATTAAATCATCCGAAAACTCTCTGTAAATTAATTAATCTAGCACTCGAAGTTGGTTTTATTTTTTGTCATTTGAAGGGCTTTTTAACATTTTATACGCCTAATTTAACTAGGTGGGAACCAGTTCACAACACTGTTACGTTTGAAGACCACGCGGAGCCAAGCGTTGCTATAATCGTGCTGCTCAAAACGTTGACCTGCACTTTATCTTTGTTAATATAAACCTCTCAGATAACGCACTGATTATTCTCTACGCACAAACACATAATGAAAGGATGGAAACAGGGGATTCACTACATAACAACATGACTCAGCATTGCTTCTTGCCACCTGGCGAGTTACATCATCATATGCAACACTACCAATATGAAAAATATTATCCAGGTGAAAAAGAAAAAACAATAAAAATCATTAAAATATGCTATATAGAGACTATAGTATTGAAATAATATGCATTTATCAAAATCAAGAAAATATGCAGTTATATGCACCATAAAATCACGTCCAAATAACTTAAAATTCCATAATTCGTGCACATAATGTAAAAGCATACATTTTTAACCCCTATGAAAAACATGCAAATACATGAACTTCCTAGCCCTAGTAATACGTGTATGACGGACAATGTGAAGAAAGACTGTGGACTGCAGTGGTGGTTCCCGGGGGATCGCATACTCGCAACTGCACACCCACTAATTTTTTCCGCATGTGAATGTGTATTTACCTTTATAGACATACATATGAGAAAGTCGAATGTCTAACATTCTTCTGTATGAACTTGCTCGTTTAATTTTCCCGCGCCCTCTTTACCAAATGTCAGCTCATGCAGTCAACAAGCTGAAACGCATAAACCCGATTTTGCGACTGGCGAAGGTAGCTTTTAGGCGGGGGGTACACGGGGAGAGGTGCAAAGCTTGCATTTAAGAGAGAGCAAGGCTATTATCCAACCCCTTGGAAAACAGCCGATGTATTAATGTTTCCAAAACCCGGGAAATATAAAACAAACCCCGCCAACTATAGGCCCATTAGCCTACTTAAGACTATCAGCAAGGTAGCAGAGAAAGTAATACTGAAAAGAATCACTGCACACATTAAGCGACATGATATAATAATCCCCGAGCAATTCGGCTTTCGAGCGCACCACTCTAGTACGCTTCAGATAACGCGAAATATAGAATACATTACCCACGGATTCAACCAAAATAGGTCAACATGCATAATATTCTTGGATATACAACGAGCTTTCGATACAGTACATCACCCGGGACTCATATTTAAGCTCAAGGAATTAAACTTCAATGACAGCATGATTAAACTACTAGCGCAGTACCTAACAAATCGGACTTTCTCTGTAACGATACAAGATGCTACCTCTGATATGAGACCACTGAGGGCAGGAGTACCCCAAGGGAGTTTAATCGGGCCGACATTGTTTACCCTATACATTAACGACATGCCCAAAACTAACAGTACCACCCTCTCAATCTACGCCGATGATATGGCAATATCAGCGCAATCCTGGAAACCAGAATTGGTAAATACCAGACTACAAGCTGCACTAAACAAACTCGAACCCTGGCTTAACACATGGCGAATTAAGGTAAACACAGGGAAAACGCAGGCAGTACTTTTTTCCAAAAGACTTAAACACGCAAACCGCAACGCACCACTAAAACTATACGGAGAAACAATAAACTGGAGTAATCAGGCCAAATATCTGGGAGTCACTCTAGACTCCAAGTTAACATTTGCTGAACTTGTGAAATTAATACGCCAGAAGGCCAACGCCCAACTGCTCTACCCTCTCCTCAATAGGAACTCCAAGCTCAGCAAACAACTAGGTTGTACAAAACACTTATCCGCCCAGTGTTTACGTATGCAGCACCAGCGTGGGGACACTGTGCCAAGTCCCACATACAACTGGAAACGCTGCAAAACAAAGTCCTGCGAACCATAACTAAGGTTCCACGAACGGCACCACTGGATGTGATACATAGAGAATTAAAAATGCACACAGTGGAGGAATTTATTAAGCAGCTAGCCTGCAATATGTACGAAGCCGCCAAAACCAACCACAATCCACTAATTGGACTACTGGGACAGTACACTACAGATGCTAATAAGCATAAGAGGCCTTTATCCCTCTTCGACAGAACTATACCGGTAAACAAACACGCCGCAATAACAGCGGCAGACATTGCCCGACACCTCAGTGCACTAGTTCCACCCTGATTAACCAGATAGCCCTCAAGTCCCCGGATGGATGATCTCCCCTGCCGGGGCGGACAGGGGTCATAGGACAACCCCACTTATGTCGACACTCAGCCACGCAGTAGGACCACGAATATGACAAAGACTCATCTCTGCAACTCCTCCTCTTCTCCCCTCCCCCATTCAATAATAATAATAATAATAATAATAATAATAATAATAATAATAATAATAATAATAATAATAATAATAATAAATATATATAAAATAATAATAAAAAATATAAAAAATAATAATAAATAAACAAAAAAATATATATTCATATATAAGATATCCTGTACATAACACTAATCAGCATCTGTTGTACATATGTTTCAGGACAGGCAGCGCATGCTGTGCCAGTACCAAGCAGCACCCTCTCCGGCTGCAGCCACAACTCAGGTACGTACTCCTCAGTTTCTCTTAGGACGACACCTTATCCCAATTCCTGCCTTCAGCATGATAACCCTCCACTAACACTTAGGTTCCAGGCCTGGGCCTCGTGCCAAGACCTGTACCTAACCCCACTCTGCCTGCATACTCTCCTGTATGCAGGTGACTTTTTAGAGTTACCCACTAACATCAGGTTTGCTTCGGCGGTACCTGACATAACAGCACCCGACTTTCCCTTCCATCCTCGTAGAGTAGACGTAGTGCATGGTAGGGGAGGCTATGTATATCCCTTTCGGATGATCGTCACCTGGGCTGGCGGAGGCGGGGCCAGTCCAACAAAATTAAAAAAAAAAAAAAGAAAAAAAAAAAAAAAGGAAAAAAAAAAGCAGCATAATCGACAAGGCCAACACATGGGATTCTTACCGCGCAAGTGCACTACGTTCTCAAGTCCCTCCGTTTGCCTTCCTACGAGCATTCTCTCTCGTTGTTTAGCAGAGCCTACTAGGTAGCCAACGTGACGGTTCGAAACATAATGTAGCCATCTTCTATATTAAAATGACAGTTATATTAATGTTATAAACACAATTACATCTAGTCTTATTAAGCGATTATAAATGCATATAATTACTCTTCATGTCGTAATTTACTAAGGCCAATACTACAATTCGGAATGGTTATTTTGTTACAGTTTTTATTACTGTTTGTTATGTTTGCGTTCTGGCAGCAAATTGCACGCAGTTGTGTCTGCGCATAGCGGCAAATTTGAATCTGTGAAAGTGTGGAAATGAATAACACGGCGAAACTGAAGGAGATAAATCTTTTTCTTAGAAGAGAAGCTGTTTTCCGTGCTTATTGTTTGCGAGCGAGAGAAATGGCATCTGGACAAATAATAGTTCTTGGATATTGGCCATTTAAAAAAGAATAGCAAAACATAGAGCTAGGGCTTCATGCCTTGGTTCCCTGCCACAGAATGCGGCCCGGGTTCGATCCCACCCCTGGCGGTACAGATTTTAAGTCCCGGGTATAGGACCGGTGCCCACTTAGCATCGTGAGGAGCTGGCTGGTCATGAAAGCCAACTTTCTGGCTGGGGTTGTCGAGATGCTGACCTGTATCGGTTGGATGATCGCCCACCTCTACCTTGCGTATGTGGGCGTGAGGCCTGCAGTCTAGTTGGTCGGCCCTGGTCCGATATGGACTGTAGTGCTTTAAGAGCTCAATTGCCCATATGAAATGCGAATTAGAATTGCGTGATGTGTGTCAGAGAAAGAAAGGGAGTAAAAGTGGAGAGGATGTAATATACTGCACACCCACTGCGACATCAGTCTGGGTGGCTCAGTTGGTTAGACGCTGGCCTACTGATCCCAAGGTCGCGGGTTCAAACCCGGCCCAGGCCGATGGTTTTTAAGCGTGCTTAAAAACGACACCTCCATGTCAGTAGATTTACTGGCATGTAAAAGAACTCCTGCGGGACGAAATTCCGGCACACCGGCGACGCTGATGTGATCCTGGCAATTGACAGCGTCGTTAAACAACAAAATAATTTAATTTAACCCACTGCGACAAGTCACGAGCCGCCACTGGTCGACTGTGTCACATAGAGAAGAAAACTGAATATTTGTAGTAACATTTTAGAGCACAATAATGTGATAGAAAAGTAACCGGACCTGAATGTCTTTGTTACATTGGTGTCAGGTAGTGGGATTCGTCGAATTGCCGTTACATCGTTGTCAGGAGTGCGACGTGAACGTCACCATGGAGGCAATGATGAAAGAATTATTAACCGAGCTGAGGAACATTAAGACCAACATGGGGAAGATGGAGACAGAAATAAAAGAGTGTGAAGGAAGAAGTGAAGACGCAGCAGAAACAAAGGGACTTTTCCAGCACCTTCCCAAAGCTTCTAGCTTAGTCATCGCGATGCGTGTGTCTGAAGGGCGTCTCGAAAGGTTGTATGACGTCATCCACAGTATAAAAGGCCCATGTGGTTAAAGTGGCGAAGACACTTAAAAATGCATATACGAAAATGATTCACTTGATACGTCTGGCGCATGGATGACATAGGGTAGCAGAGGAAATGCGGACATCTTTTAATGACGTCGACAGATTCATAGCAAGTATGAAAAAAAGTATTTCTGAAAGTCCCTGCAAGGATAGAAAAATTCAAAGAATTGGCGCCTGGAATCTCGCTGCCTCCGTAGCCTGTTGTGACAAGGTGGTGTACGTGTCTGAATGCAGCAACTTACTATGCAAAATATTACACTAAAGTTGCTGAAATTATTAGCACATTTGATTCCGACGATTCTAAAATCAATCAAGGCCGCACAGGCCCTAATTTCAAACAACTTGTTAGAGAATCTGAAGTTCATTCAACAGAATTTTGAACACTTGCCAGAAACCATCATCCTCCTAGAAAAAGTAGGTCTGTAGAGGGCTGAAGCTCTCAGATTAATTATAATTAATTAACGAACGATACATCTGCCACTGAATGTGAAGGGACACGTTACACAGTAAGGGTTCGGAACAATCTAGTAGTGAGTCCCAATTGTTGTACATGGACATCAAGTATTTTCATTTTGCACTTACGAACTCCTGCGATGTAGAGAGGAATAATTCTCTAATAATTATTTCGCTCAATACAAACTTTGTTTAACTGATCATCATCACATGAGTTTTAAATTTGAAAATCTATGTACATATGTACACCCGTGGACAAAAAAGTAATGTCTAGAACGCCACGCTACTTTAACAGCAGAGAATAACCTCACGAGTACCAAATAACTTACAGTTTTCAACAAGTATATATGTCACGTATGCGTGTATGTATGTCCGTCTGTCACGTCACGTCATGTATGGTCGACACCTTACTTGTGGAGGAGGAGGCCTCGCTGAAGTTGACCTTTAGGAAGAGCGTTACCAGTCTGAGTGTACCTCTTGGTGGGTGACTGCGGAGGTTGTCCTGGGTATGGACGTCCTTCGGAGTCACGAGGTGGCGATCGACTTCGGCAGGAGGATCCGAGTCGGACAGGACAAGGTAACGCTCCGAAGCCCAGTAAACATGTAGAGGTCTGCAGGGTAATCCTGGAAGAAGTCGCCCGCCTCGATAGCGTGATGGTTAGCGTGTCTGCCTCACGTTCAAGAGGTCGCGAGTTCGAATCTCGCTTAGGGTAAGTTATCCGGGTAAGGTTTTTTCCGAGGTTTTCCCTACCCTGAGAAGACGAATGTCGGGTAACTTAAGGCTCCATGGACCTCAGACTCATTTGAGCATCATTTCACCCATTTCATTTCATTCATTCGTCCGATATGACACAATGTTGGAGGACGTTAATTAAAAAAAAAAATATCCTGGAAGAAGTCACTTTAGGGCCCACCAGGATCAAGGTGTTCGCGAAGATGTACAATCTAGGAGAGGTATGCGGCCGTAGCATAAGGTGACGTTGCCATGGATACGCGAAAAGTAACAGTGTTGAACTCTGTGTACAAAAAAAAGTATTAAGTTCTTCCAACATTTGCGGCCACCATTTATTATCTTAGGCGGTTTTAATCTCCGACACTACTTTTGGGGCGATTCTCTCGATACGAGGGAAGGGACTGCCCTAGCACACTGTCTACTTCATCGCCAGATTAGCTGCTTAAATCATCCTTTACCTACACGCACTCCTGCACCAGGCACTGTTACAACAGTGCTTGATTTGGCCTTGTGCAGCCCTGGTCACTCTACTCTTTGGGATTGGTCCATTTTGCCCGATTCGTGGGGAAGTGACTATTTCCCTATATTGCTGCAATATCGCCTCTCTTCCCAATGTGTAACACCTCCTCCTATGCCCCGTCGTAGACTGTCCCATATCAATAATAATTGGGATAACTACCGAAATTTCCTTAAGGAGCGCTTAGGATTATTCCCAAATTCTCGTGGGATACATAAGTATACCGAATTCATGGAGATCCTACATGCCTACTTGGATACCTTTCATCCCTACTACGTACCTCGTGCCAGGAGACGTCGATTTCCGATTTGGTGGACCCCAGAATGTTCCAGTTATATAGCTCGACGGAGACAAGCAATGGCCACTTACCGGCGCTCGCTATCCCTCGCGGATTATCTACACTATAAAAAACTGGTAGCGGTGACAAGACGGTATCTCCGCTCAGTCAAGAGACTTGCTTGGCTAAGGAAGGTCAGTTCCTTTTCCTTCGAAACTCCTATGCAGGAACTGTGGACATATCGTTCCTTTAGGGGTGAATTACCTACACGTAGCTTGCAGAATCCTGTAGAACCTGAGGTCCTCACCAATTTTTGTATATGTGTACGCCTGATTCAACATCACCTCCTCCACCTTGCATGCTTTCGCTTGTTTCCATGCCTGATGATCCCTTACTGGATCCTTTTACCCAGTCGGAGTTTGTAGTTGCTCTGTCGGGTACTAAATCCACCTCTCCTGGTCCTGATGAGATCTCCTATGCGATGCTCCGGCAGCTGCCGCATTCTTGGAAAGAGCAACTTTTACTTTGCTTTAATTATTTTCTGAGTTATGGTATTCTGCCTGTTACCTGGAAGCACTTCACAGTTCTCCCCTTCTTGAAACCAGGAAAACCTCCCACTTCTCCATCTAACTTTCGACCCATTGCTTTATCCTCTTGCCCCCGCAAAATATTTGAACGCCTCCTCGCCACCCAGCTGTATCATTGGCTGGAACATCGACATTTTTTCCCTAAATGGTACAACGGCTTCCGCAGAGGCCACTCTACTCTCGATAGCTTATCCCTTCTGGTAACAGAAACCTACTTATCCTATAAAGAAAATACTACTCTCGACGCACTTTTTCTAGATATTGCACGAGGTTTTGATTGTGTTTCGCTGCTCATACTTTTTAATCGGCTGACACAACTCGGCGTTCCAGCACGATTTTATAACTTACTATATCAGCTGTTTGTGAAGCGCCGCATTACAGTGCGTTCTGGAGGTACTATGGTGGGACCCCGGACTACAAGTGAGGGTTTGCCACGGGGTTCATGCCTTAGTCCACTCCTATTTCTGGTTTACATCACAGGAATGGCGGCGGTGGTTCTGCCACATGCTCGACTGCTGGTGTATGCGGATGACATTGTACTGTACGTGCCTGGTGGCAATGTACCACAACCTCGTGTTTCCTCAAATAACGCCGTGACAGCCTTGAGAGAGTGGACCGGCTCTAACAGACTAACAGTGAATAAAGAGAAAGCTCTCTCGTCCATTTTACCCGCAATCGTCGCCACATTCGCCTTCCCCCAATTTACTGGGATTCCCAACCTCTACCTTAGGTTAATACATACATCTTCTTGGGTATCACATTTGATCATCGACTAAACTGGCGGACACATATTTCTCGCTTATGCAAGAGGTTGGACAGTAAGCTCTACTTCTTTCGTGCGTTATTATGGAGAAACTGGGGCTCCCACCCCAAGGTACTTTTGCACCTATACAAAGCTATAGTGCAGGGGATGATCGCGTATGGAATCTTTCTCTGGGGTACAACTACTACAGGTGCATTATTGCCCTTGCAGGTCAGCCTCAATCGCTTTCTTCGACTTATGGTGGGCTATGCCCACTCGACACCTATAATGGTAATGCACAGAGAACTAGGCCTCACCCCTTTGAAACATTTTGCCCCGGTGGTGGCTTTACGCTATCTTCTCGCCCGTTGGGGCAGCACAACCTTTCCACTATTCCCTAAGTTACAATTGTTACTGGAACGCTGTCTAGAAGGGCGGCTTCGTATGGAAGTCATGACCTTACCACTCATGCTAGCCTACCGGTTTCTGACAAACCACGCCCGGTTTTTACATCGTGCAGAAACTTACCCATGCTATTCCTTTGACTATGTCACAGGCTTACATACCATTTCGTATGTCACGGCCTGTGTGCGTATTTTAGATTATCCTGTAGCCTTCCGAGCACGTCTATTATTCCAGGCTCCTATTCCTGTTGCAGGAGATGGCCGCCTAACTTTTTTTACCGATGGCTCACGTCAGGGGGACCCCCCGAGGGTAGGATCAGCCTTTTTCTCACCAGAGTTGGAGGTACGACGTACCTTTCGGCTACCGGATTTTTGCTCTAATTATTTTGCAGAGCTTTTCGCCATCTACAAGGTGCTAGACTTTCTTAGAAATACGGAATTCATAACAGCGAATATTTATACTGATTCCTTGAGTGTGTTGCAGACGCTACAGAGCCCTCCGCTATCTCCCAGTACTTGTTGGTATGTACAGGCACTCAAGTCGCTCCATCTTACCCTAGGGATCACAAGGGTGCTCTTTGCTTGGATACCTAGTCATTCTGGTATCTATGGTATTGAGACTGCCGATCGATTAGCCAAATCTGCTTGCTTTTCCGATGAAATTTTTCCAATCGCTGTACCCCCGCGGGAATTATTTAGATCTGGCAGACATTCTCTTCTTTCTTAATGGATCCAGGAGTGAGAAGCCTTTATACATACAGAACATGTTTTTGTCCGTCTTCCACCGTTGCAACCCCTCAATCGTCCATGGTTTGCTTCTTTACGCTATCCGCGTCACTTCGTCTCACTGTTCTCGCGGATGCGTGTGGGTCATTGCTACTCTCCGGCGTACTAGTTCCGCTATGGTTCTGGGACCACACCTTATTGCAACTGTGGTCAAAAGGCCACCTTGGACCATCTTTTATTAGGATGTCCGAACCTTGCACACAAGGTAGAGCGGTTTTATTCAGATCTATACTCCCAACTTCAAGTTTTTCCGGTGGCAATTAATTATTTATTGACCATAAAATATGAGCGCGTTTTACAGGCGATTTTTCGTCATATACAACGTTGTGATTTTCGGTTTTGACATTTTTCTTACTCTTTCTTTTACTCCGATCTTCTACTCTGCATTTTTATACCATATATCTTACTAAATCACGTCTTTCTTACTTATAGAATCTAGTTAATCTGCATTTATGAATGTACCCGCGATCATTTCATCATTTGGTTAAATGATATCTTTAATTTCGTACTGTTGGTACGACACATTGCTACATCCGTACAGTTAGTGTGGCCGTACAGCTTCCGATAGAGCTCTTGGCCAAGGAAGAAAAAAAAAGTCTTAAGTGTAATTGTGTTGATTTGCGCAAGGCCTTCAGTGAATGTGAAAATATGAAATTAAATAATTGAGAAACTAATAAAGTTACAGTATATGTGTGGTGTGGGTGCGTGCATGTGTGGTGCATTGCAACGCAACGCCAGTAGCACAGCGTTGTAATTCAATAAGAATGGATAGGGGATTGGTTCTTGGTAGTTTTCCACATCCCTTTTTGTGTTGTGTGAATTTCATTTGAAAAACAAAACGATAGAGTGTAAGGCCAATATTATGTTATATAAAACTGTTAACTGTTATGCTTGTATTATGTTGTGTAAACTACATAGCATTAAGTCTACCGTAAGTGAAGTTAGTAACTCCGCTACCCTTTGCGAACTCAGTACAGCATGTCTCAACCGACAGACAGGACTGGATTACGACAGCTGCACACTGCCAGACGTATCGGGTAGTATGTTGCGAACACTGCTGATGACTATGCTTGCAATGTCTGTAATAGGAACGGTTAGATTCAGTGAGCCTTTACTATAGAAAGAGGTGGGGAGGAGGTTGTCACATGATGCCAACAAGGTTTCGCTCAGGTATAGTTGGGTGGAAATAAAGACGGAACACATTCTACATGAACTATTATGAACTCATGGTAGAGCGAGCGAGTGAGTGAGTAGGGTTTAAAGGGTCCGTCAACACCGTGGTCATTTGGGCTCATGACATGATCAGTGGCGGCTGGTGCCTAAAATAACAAGGGGTTCACTACTTTTAGTGCATTATGTAGTTTACCATTCTAAATAGTTTGATTTTCTAAATTGCATAAAGTATTTGGGTAGCTCTGAAATTACCTTAAACCACCCTGATGACATTGATGGGGTTGAATCTCCTGTAAAGGTATATTTGTAGAGAAACTCCATCCTCCTTTCCTTTTGCTTGGCGAATCTGTCTATGACTCGTTGAAATATGGAAGACTGTGGATCATTTCCTTGTCAATAGGCAGCACGGCAAGAGCAGATAGCCATCTTCATCCATGGTACTTGTAAGAAATGTTTTGATCCGAAGTGGAGAAACATCTCACTGCTTCACACGTCATTGGAATAGTAGCTACTAATTTCAACAATTTCATAACATCACCAAAGAGTTCTTGCAGGTTATGTTCAATTAAAAACTTTAGAAGGGCTATTGCACTTTTCATTTCTTCAAAACCATTTCGAGAATAAATGATTTGTAGTTCTGTTTTGACTTAGATTTATTTAAAAATGGAGAGGACTGCACGTCAGAAAGAATTTTTTCAGGAAATTTATTTTTCAACGAAGGAAAGTAGTGCTGATCAAGTAAATTAGTGGCCAATAAGTGACTGGAGAATTCAAACCTCTGTTGGCTCTGATGTATTATGTGGCATACCTACTTCCTTGGCTGCTACATTCCTCCACAAATAGGCAGTTTGTTACACCGCCCCTTTCTTTATCAGGAGCAGAAACCAGTCCGAGTGGTGATTCGAGACACAGCCTGTTTTCGTGTCCGACAGACAATAACATATGGAACAGAGACTATCAATAAACTCAGGCTGTATCTTGGGAATATCGACTTGTGTAAGCCGCGCTGCAGCACGACGTGGGATTTAGAAATATTCTGCTCTCCTAAAGCGCTCAATCATTTTTTCCATGGCTGTACCTTTAAATACTGTAGCATTATTCATGTGCTCTTTTACAATTGTATCCAAAGCTGAAGTCAAATTTACTATCGCACTGAATATTCCAGGATTGTTAGATTCTGCAGCTTTATCATGTCCACGTAACTCAAGTTCAAACTCGCCACAGAAGTTAGTATAGTCAATTATTTTGGAAAGAATATAGCGGTTTTTCCTTACGTTGCCATTGTATCTTTCTATATTCTGTCTGAAAGCTGAGCTAAGCTGTTGCATAATTTCTGTTTTTCCAAGGACTGATAAATTCAAATAAGCATTATGTTAAATAGATTATTTGTGCTTCTTAACCTGTTTTAGATGACTTAGATTTGACACGCCAGTTCTAAGGGTGTATATTTATCCTTAGCAAACAGCAAGCACGGAAAACAAAATAGTTTATTTGTGGAAATAAGCAAATTCGACTATTTCTTTTATTTATATTTACATTATAAGACCTGCAACATGTCTTGCCTTGGCTTGTTTGTGCATGTATTAATTTGAAAGGAGGTATTGGCCTATCACGCTTCTTTATTTCACACTTCTCTTTCAAACTTAAAGCTGAGAAATCTGTTTCTACAGGATATTGAAAGCTATTCATTCTTCTTGGAAAATAGCTCTAAGAACAGATGAATAGCAAATAAACACTAAAGCACAAGTAAATAACTGAATACATGTAATAAAGTTAAACAATCATTATTACAGGGAAAACACACGTGCTAATTGTTCTGGTTAGGTTGCTTTTAGTTCTGGTTGATTCGTGCGTTTCCGCTAGAGTCCGACTTGCAGTTGGGATGGAGCTGGTAGTCCGACCAGCGCATATCCACGTATACCTAGCGACCTCCCCTCTCGCAACTCCCTGGCGAAATAGCACCCATAAGCTTACACTCGGGGGTTCACAAGAGAAGTTGAACCTCGGGAATGTCTGAGCAAACTTTAGCGCGTATGCGTGCTATCTGAACGACTTAAAAGTTTTTCATGCGATAAAATACTTTGAAAATGCACATAAAATTGCCTAATACGAGAGAGAAACAAAAGATGATTGTTTAAATATAATTTGGACAAACAACTTTTTTCGGGGGTTCACTGAACCACTGAACACATAGGAGGCGCCGTCCCTTATTATGATAGAATCTCTGTTTTATAGTACACACTGACTTGTGTCAAAATTAATAATGTTCTTGTGTTCAAAAGCAACTATGATTACAATGAATACTTATGCACATTTGCAGATTCCTGAAAGTCAATTTCCTCTTATTGTCACTTAAACGAGATTGTGAGTAGAGAAGCTGTCTTTCACCGTCCGTTGAGGTTGTAGAGACATATTTATTATAACGGACATTATTACTATAAATTCCAGTTATTTGATATTCTTCCTTGTATTGTAGAAGCAGATCTGTCATATTGCGCATCACAGCGTATCTGGTGTTCCTTTTAAGAACAGTACTAAATTTTGTCCTGATGGCGTTTGCAGTCGGTTTCTATGTTATTTGATTAACGTTTTGGAATATTTTGTTCAATAAGACTAACAACGGTTGCCGTTTCCGAGTCTGAGGATTCCAACTGTGTTGTTGCCTTGGCAAAACAAATATAACTTTGTTTTACATATTGGGTATTTTGAAATTAGTGATTCGAAATTAGAGACTGTGCTTTTGTAATTGCACCACTGTCCTCAGCATCCGAAGAACGTGATCAAGACAAATTACCAGTATCAAAAGTAAATGACGCGCTTGGCATGCATTACGTGAACTAGAGTCCTGGTCTTTTGTGTGCTAAAATGATTGTCCAAATACTGTGGTGTCATAATATTGTGACATTGGCCGCGGCGCACAACAAAGAACGATCGGGTCCAGGCTACTCCACATCACATACCAGGCGCGACGTGTAATAAAGGCGTTCAAGGTCAAGCTTCCCTGCACCACGCATGCGAGCAAACACGTGACAATAATCGGTTCGGCAACACAAAGGGTTTTCCAGATTATTTGAAGAAATCCGGTAGCCGGCGAAGTTCGGAAAGATCTGGTTACATCATCGCCGGTATAAAATCTTGATGAACGCATGAGGGCAGGCAGTTTTTAGTCAGTTTTCTGTTTAGTGTGTGTTTGTTAGTTGAAAGGTACGTCGCGTTGAAGTGAAGAAATTTTAATGAGTATTGAGTTAATGTATCGACAGTCAGCTGTTTGTGAAACAAATAAAGTGAAGAAAGACAGGAAGAAGTGAGTCGAAGTTACGAGAATAGACCAGTTGTGAGTTGTAATATCACGAACGACTGTGTTAACGTCAATAAAAGAGATTGTGTATTTGTGCAAACATTTTAAATGAGAATAAAATGAGAAAACGTAGCTGGACTGGACTGTTGTCGTTTAGTCATACTTTGTTCATGTCACCCGTAACCTGTTTCATCGTTCTCTATATACAAGCATTACAAGCCTGCTGATGACCTACGACGACCGCGGTCTGTCGTCCTTTCAAAGAGGCCATAATCCAGTCCGCAATCAGCGGACTGACTTCTCTGTTCTCCAGACTTTGGTTAATGGTATCTAAAGAAACATTGTCAAAGGCACCCTCAAACTCCAGAAAAACTACCATGGCCAGCTCTTCACAGTTCAGCGTCCCCTCAAGTATAACGATTAACCGATGAAGCGCCGCTTCCAGGAATTTTCCTGGCTGCTAGGCATATTGCAGAGTATGTATTGAACTTTGGACCAACACCCCAACTTTCAAGTCTATGCACCACCCTTTCCAGTGAAGGAGGTCGTCTGAAAGGATGAAAATCCTTAGGCCTACAATAGGTGTCTGCCTGGCTTGGGTACAAAAATCACATTGCCCTCCCTCCAAAGGCGTGAAGCATACCTCATGACCGGGCAGGCCCTGAACAATCTCACCAGGTGCAGAAAATTTTCCAGCCCTAGTGACAGAGTGCCAGAGAAATCCCATCGACATCTGTGCTATTAAAAGGCCCAAAAGAAAAAAAAATGGCACATGCAATATTTTTTTACAATTCACAATCTCAGGAGCAACACGCCATTCCTCTTTTGAGGGCCTACGTGCCACCGCCGAGACAAGCTCTTGCTCCATTATTTTGTATCCCACGCAACTGAGTTTCAAGCAACAGTCCCAAGGTCTCCCTCTCTGTATCGGTCCATGAAACGGTGGGGTCCTCCAATGAGGCCAGCCCGCCCCTATCCCCAGAGACCAATAGTTTCTGCAAACAGTCTCTTTACTCTTGTATGCGTTCACGGAAAAGCTTCTAAGTTTTCTCTGAGGCCTTTCTGATCCCTATCTTGTGCTGTCTGGGATTTTTTATAATCACCCCCAGGTCACCGAACACTTATTAGCTTTATACCTAATGTAAAAGTAAGGTGTCCTTTTCCTGGTGGATTCCAAATATTTATTCCACCTGAATTTGTATCTTGCCTTGACCTCTCTCATGAGGAGACAGTTCCTTTCGTATGAAGAGACCATGGTGTTTGTGAAAAACCACAGAAAACTCGAGGTCCTACGTATTCTTAATTCTGATCTGGGGTGAATTCTCTAGACTGCCCCCGAGGTTTCCTCAATAGGAATCCCAGTTGGTCATCCTAGGTTTCCTGTACTAACGATTCCGCCTTCACCAGCAAGATCAAACTGCATGTTAATTATTATTTATTTATGACAACAAACTTACTGTTGGTGTTTTTAAACACACAAGCCGTGTGTAGAGCATCCGCCCGGTAAGCGGAAGGTCTGTGGTTCAAATCCCAGTTGTGGCATTGAATTTTTAAGTTCCAGTTCTACCGCTCAAACTGCATGTGTCTGTGGCCAGATAAGGAAACTGCTTTACCGTCTCTCCAGTTCTTCATTTTTCTAGGGTCCCAAAAGAGCTTGGCGTAATGTTCAGGATTTCCTCCCTTTGAACATTAGCAAAGATCGGAACATCCTCTTGATTCAGGGTCTCAGGATCTGTCGTTCTCAAATGTTCGAGCAATGCCATTCTGCTCTCACTGATGTCCCTTCTATCCCATATCTCTCGGTGTTGCCCGATCTCCTCATCTTACAGGAACCGCCGCCAGATCTCTCGTAAGAAATACAACAACAATAATAATAATAGTAATAGTAGTAATAATAGTAATAATGATAATAATAATGATAATAATTAATGATAATACTTAATTATAATGGTGATGACATGATCATGATGATAATGATAATAAATAATCACGACGACGACGACTATGATGAAGATGATGACCCACAAACACATGATGAACCTACTCATCTTCGGCAATTTTGTTCTGCCGTAACACTATAGGATAAAATCACTTCCGAACACTAATTATCGTAATATATATATTTCATACACTACTGTGTTGCGAACACAAAAAAAAACAGTAACTACAACTGCATATACTGTTCTAAAACAATTCAAGACAAAATCACGCAAACATGAGCAATACAATGACGTCTACAGATAGATTAATTAATTAGCAGTATTGTAGCCCAGTAAATCTGAAGTTGCAGTGTCGTCACATTCACTTGTAGAATGTTTTCCATGCTAACTTAGCTACATCTGCTGATTTATTACTAGAACACGCAAGTTTAATGGTAGTCGCCATATTCTTATCGGACGTTTAGCCCTTAATCTTGGCTTTGTTAGCTTCATAAAATAACCCACAATTCACATATGTAACTGCTGGCAAACATTGTCATAATTCGCGCTGCAAATTTGCGAATATTCGGATACTCTACACTGCTCAAAGATTCGTAAAAAGCAATTTTACCCAGGTCATTGTATGTATGCTTTAACACTAGAACCCCGGCAGCGGTCATTTTGACCGTTCTTGATATTTAAATAAGTTTAACTCCGCCAGTTGTTTAAAACGAGACTTGGCCTTTCATGACTTTTCCTGATATAACCTCTAGTTTTATATAGCATAATAATTTTCTGCATGTCATCATTTGCGTGGGTGCTTTTTCATGTTTGACCACGAACCCCAGAGACGGTCATTTTTGACCGTTAAAATTTTGTTAGGCTTTTGCTCGCATTATCGTTGGATTTCTCACTGTCACTAATCTGCTTTGTCGGTCTTCATGACTTCTTTACTTGCGGGATGCACTTGAGTGCAGAAGCCTTGAACTAGCTGAACTCTGGTCCAAAAAGTGGGGCCATCTATATTTTCTGATACCATGGCAAGGGACGGATTCGTGGAACTGATGAGATTTTTACGATTTGATGCCAGGTCATCCCGTTCTGAAAGGCTAAAGACGGATAGGTTTGCACTGGTTTCAACTATTTGGAACAAATTTATTGAAAACTGTGAGGCTTGCTACATACCAGGTGCGTTCCTTGCAGTAGATGAACAACTTTATCCTACACAATGTCGCTGCCTATTCATTCAATACATGGCCAATAAGCCTGATAAATTTGGTATAAAAATATTGGATGCTTGGACATGTGAACTCAAAGTAACTCTGCAACGCTATCCCATACCTGGGGAAGGATAATCAGCGGCCTCAGAACGAATCTGTTTCAGGACATGTGATGTTTCTAACAAATTATTTTCCAAAAAGGAGACGAAACGTCACCACCGACAACTACTTTACTTCACTATCACTAGCTAAAAGACTAAAGGAGTCAGGCACTAGTATCTTAGAAAATGTGAACAGATCGAGACGAGAAGCTCCTGATCACCTAAGAAATTCCAGAGCTCCTCTTTATGATACCATTCTTATGAAAACAAACAACGGTATTTTGCTAACCATCTACCAAGGAAAGCCACAGAAGAATATAATTATAATGAGTACAATTCACAACTCATCTGCAATATCTGCAGCCTCCAAGAAACTTCCTGAAATAGTTGAGTTTTATAACAAGACTAAATATGGAGTGGATGTGATTGATCAGATGGCATGATTGTTTTCCTCTCGTGTTGGTACCCGCAGTTGGCCGATGCATGTTTTTTACAACATATTGGAACTAGCTGCCATCGACCCGTGGATAGTGCTTCGAGAAATAAAAGGCAAGGAACTTTCACGCCGCAAGTTCGTCTTTCAACTCGCTGAAGAGCTAAGAGAAGCCTACTGGGAAACTAGACAACGTTGTACACAGACTAATCCAACCGAAGAACATCTAACTCCTAATCGCCGACGACAGTGTCAAATAGGTCATAACTGCAGACAGAACAAAGCAAGCAATTCCTGTCACATTTGCAAGAAACCAGTATGTGGAAAATGCACAGCAGAAGTTAGAAAAGTTCTTACGTGTGTAAAATGCAAAGCATAAGTGAATGTTCATAACAATGAAAGGAACTTTCTGTGAAGTACTAACATAGTTGTCATACTGTAATAAGTTTACTAATATAAAGATGTGTGTTGGAATATTACTTGTTCTATTATACATAAAGTTGAGTTCTCATGTACATAATCACAAATATTCTTAGTTGTACTATTACACTATATTCCGCCTTTCTGAGAATTTGAGCTATTTTTTCTTATTTGAGTAAACATACTGTTGAAAGACAGAGATAAATAAAGAAGACTCGTTCATCGTACGGGGTTTTTTATATACTACTAAATTAAATATTTTTTCTCCTAACTCTCCATACCAAAAGCGTATTAAATTTAGTATAGAAAACTCGTATGTATGCCCTCGAAAGGCAATTCTCCAATAATTTATACATGCATAGTAATAATACACTGAACCTAGTTACCTAATAATAATATCAAAATGGTAAGAAAGAAGTTGTAAAATGTACACCAAAAAGGCAAAAAAAAAGAACGGTCAAAAATGACCGCTACCGTAGTTAATGGTAATTTTTTTTTTTTTTTTTTTTTTTTTAAATTAACGTCCTCCAGCATTGTGTCATATCGGACGATAGTTAATGGTAGCTAGCGAGCGCCGGGGTTCTAGTGTTAATGGCGTTGTAATCCTTTGCTGCGTTCATGGTTACTGTCAGTTGTCTTTTGTTCACTCCTTCCTAAAACCCAGACCCGCTGCTACGTGCTCCGCGTGCTCTCGCGGCGCATATGTGCTATAGAGGACACAGCTTATTGGGAAATCCCAAAAAGCAACAGACATTTTTGCCTCATGGCGCGGTCGGTCTGGTTATATTTGGTGATATTCCATCTGTGAGGTTGCATTAGTACCGCCAGCTGTTCGTGAAATACACACATAGTGAAGCTACGGTCATAGTTGGTGTTATTGCATCCGATATGTTGCCACAGAAGCCCTTGTTGAATCCGTTGCAGAGAGGCCAACCGATAGATTTTAAAACAAAATTCTGTTTAGACGTCGTATTAATTAATGCTAATTAATCTACCTGTAGACGTCATGGTATTGCTAATGTTTGCGTGATTTTGTCTTGAATTATTTTAGAACAGTATATGCAGTTGTACTTACTGTTATTTTTGTGTTCGCAACACAGTAGTGCATGAAATATATATTACGATATTTAGTGTTCGGGAGTGATTTTATCCTAAAGTGTTACTGCAGAACAAGATTGCCGAAGATGAGTAGGTTCATCATGTGTTGTGTGGTCATCTTCATCATCATCATCATCATCATCATCATCATCATCATCATCATCATCATCATCCTCGTCGTCGTCGCCGCCACCACCACCGCCGCCGCCGCCACCACCGCCACCATCATATTATTATTACTATTATTATTGTTGTTGATGATAATACACGCTATTACTTACACCAAGAGTTGGAACAAACTTTAAAAAAGGAGAAAAACTTGGAAAACAACAGAGACACGCGCTCACAGTACATATACCAAACTTCTTGGTGCAGTTGAAGCTGCAAAAACAGGCATGTAAAATAAAATATAAATATGATGAACCCACGGCAGATGGTTTGCCGAATGCACAATCATCCTTACTGAAAAGGAAACGATAAGAACCGAGCATAAAGAGAAAAAGAACAGAAAAACTAAATGTGCATGAGGGGAATGCAATACTGCCCTCTGTGAGAGCAAGCCTTCCAGTATTATTTGCTATATCTGCTTAGTCGGGGAAAATACAAGGGAGGTAGTAAATGATTCTCAGTAACTTAATATTTCAAACTACAAGTTATATGCCTGTAAATCGTAATTTATTTTCTTACCATATATTTCAATACAAATTATAATGTATACTGTATTTATAATGTAGTTTACTTCGCCTACTAATAGAAACCACGTATATTTAATCTACATAAATCTAAACATAGAAAAAAAAAACAGTAAAATTGTTAAGGCTGGTTCACAACTACCCAACAACGATAAACATAACGATTCCGGGAATGGCAATCAAGGCAGAACTCAATATTTTGATTCACACCAGCCCAGAAACAATAACAAGATACCAGAAAAACTAGCGGATATTGTGCTCTGGAAATTCATTTTTTTCTAACTGACCAATCATATTTTTTCTAGCCTGCGACTAGAGAGAGCTTTAGCTAGCGGCTGTTCTATGGCACGGCTGCCTTAGTTAATTTATACAGCGAAAAGTCTAATACGCACTATGAATCTAACATGCCATGCCTAGTAACTTCAACGAATAAGTTATAACTTGCCCAAGTCTCCTTTCCCGTTCCCGGGTGTAGCGGTATTTCCGCGTGGCAATGGGTGTCTAGAAATGGAACCTTAATCTGTCATAATTAAGGAAATATGGATAGTTAATCAACACCCAGCTTATTAATTATCCATGTTTTAGAAGTAATTGCATTGAAAATTATATAAAACAAAAAGGCCTTGAAAAATTATGTTTACGTTGTAAGTCTCATAAAGGCTGATAAATAAATACAGGCACAGTTACGCAGGGAAATCTAAGTTTCCCGTTCAAGAAAACAAGATAATTTCTGCAGGCCATGGGGAAAGCGTTTGGCGTGGGGCAATAAAAGCTTGGCGTTCTATTGTGTCGTTAGGGATGTTTACCCGCCTTCCTAAAGTGCCGCGCGTCTCTAAACGAACTCTTAAACCGTCGCTAAAATTCAAAGGTTCAAAGAGAGAACCAATGGACTTAAAAGTCCAATCAAAATATCCAGTCAGGGGAGAGAACATGTTGATTATGGTGAACAATTCGAAATCTTTCTCCACTGCCTTGAGACAAGTGTTGGTGAGAAAATTCACACAATTCGTCACTATCAGATGTACGGCGATGGTGTGTCACTGAGTCGCGGAATGGACGCCACATTATGGAGTGCCTTGTCAAGTGCCACTAAGCCGCGACAAGTAGATTACATACAAAGGAATTGGGGTTCATTCGGTATAGTAAGTGAGCATATTACACTAAAGGGGTTCAAGATAGGACTTGCAGAGATTCCTGTAACCCAAAGTACCAATAGGAAAAGTGCATCTCGTGTTTTTCTTCCGAGGAATCCCTTGTAAAACCCATTCCCTCCTATCACCGTCCAACACACCGCTCCTTTCCCGAAGACTAAAATCTCTCGTCAAGCCTGAGACCCTGAGAAGCTGGCGCCTCAGCTGCATCGACGAGACGAAGGACGTTGAGCCATCTGGTCATCACTGGGGCGACCTGAGGTAAGGGCGGGCAGTGAAAACCGCTGCATACATGGCGCCCAACATGGGGCCGATAACGTTCCAGACGTACGACGGAGAGGACGTCGACAACGGGAAACTGCAACCCAGGAACTTAATACCCAAGGGAGGCGCAAGATTCGAACCCGGAGCTACAAGAACTTCAACGACGGTGACGGTAATCATTATCGCAGCAGAAGGTAAGACAATGCAGAATTTATAATTGCGCAAGTTTAATGTTTCTGAGGATTAGAAAATCTCTGTCTAATGTCGCCAGCATGCAAGACCAAAGAAATCACACCATGGACACGGCAGAAAATAACAGCTGACGCGGTGGTGAGGGTAATGACCTACTCTCTCCACAAGGGTCGCTTGGTTGCTTACTAGACGAAAATAGTGTAAATTTCGAAAGTAAACTGGGGGAAAATTGGATAGAAAACTCGAGGAACAAAGCCAAAATTTGGAAAATAAACTGGGGAAAATTAGATAGAAAACTCGAGGAACAAAGCCAAAATTTAGGAAGTAAACTGGAGGGAAAGTTTGATAGAAAACTCGAGGAACGAAGCCAAAACTTGGACAGAAAATTGGTGGAATAAAGTAAATGTTTACAAACTAAAGTTAATGCGTCCCTTGAATTGAGATTATCCAGAGTAACAGGGAACTCAGGAAAAAAAAATGCCACGCAAATCCAGGAAATAAGTGAACTATTGGTAAATAGCAACAGGGCTTAGACAACGTACGTGCTTAAGTGGAACAGACGAAATTGAATTGTGAGAGGGCCAACAAGGAAACGGAACAAAGGGTATTAGGAATAATCCAAGACAACAGAGAAAGTCCGTTAAGAGTACAGACCCAGCTAAGCAGTACTATGGAGGAAGAAATATCCTCAATTATTAAAGAAATTCAGGGCGTGAAAGCCCTTGCGCTATCTATAAGTATTCTGAGTGCCAGCACTAACAGTCGCCTGGAAGGAATTGCAGAAACAAAAAATGAAGTTTTCGAAAAAGAAATAAATTTACTAAAAGAGTAGCAATGTGAGCGGTAATATCAGCCATAACGAAAATGATTCTGTCCAACAAGCTTTACAGTCTTCCCACGCCACCAGGCGCGGCTCCTCAGGGTAGGCAGGGTAGGCATTGCCTACCCTATCGTAATACATCAACAAATAATGTTTAACTATGATTCTGCATTTTATCATTTGAAGCGTCATTTTCCCCTAAATTGCAGTTCAAGAAAAGTTTTCTCGGTTATAATGACCAGCGCATGGTCAAATCCTTTAATCTCAATTCCGATTCATCAAAACTGCGCTGCGTGTTTGAAACGCGCGGCAGAAATGATACGCATGGAACCTGGGTAGTGGAGAGCAGGCTAGCTTAACCTCTGCCTGCCCGGCCCCATTTCCTCAGTACGAGGCCCTTGAATAGGGATAAGGAAACATTCGGCCTGTATATGCACTCCGAGCATGCGTAGACGCGTCTGCCAGCAGTCCGAACACTTGCCGGCCCAAATCCGAATTTATGCGACATTTTCCGAACAGCCATACTCCACGAACGAAGATCTCAGAGACCCGAACGTGTCGTTATCACTCTGTAATGCCAGTATGACCGACTTAATTAGTGAACTATTACAAATTTCGCTTTCGCGGCGCACTGACAACGAAAAGAGGAGTGTTTTAGCTATTTAACACAAAGCTGCAGTCAGACAATTTTTCAATTTCTTAATCTATTTTAGTCATAGGCGTCGCGAAACGGGGGCAAGGGGGGCCACGGCCCCCTTGGAAGTTGGTGAACTTAATGTGCAGTCAGTTACTGACTTTTAAACTATTATTTTAATTTTGATGTAAAGAACAATTTTTGTTTAGCACAAAATAATACGGTTATCTGCAACAAATACTATAAATTTTGACAGTAAAATAATGATTTAATATTATATGATTGCAAATTTCCAACATGTGGGCCCCCCCCCCCTGGAAAAAAGTCTGCCGACACTCGTGATTTTAGTTTTGGCGGTAATTCGTCCGTAAGTCACGCTCATTCACTCTGCTCTTATTAAACAACCAAACAATATATTGTTTGCATTATCCGCAATGACTTCGCCCCCTATATTTCGGATAAACGGGGTTTATTATTATTATTATTATTATTATTATTATTATTATTATTATTATTATTATTATTATTATTATTATTATTATTATTATTATTATTATTATTATTATTATTATTATTATTATTATTATTATCATTATTATTATTATTATTATTGTTGTTGTTGTTGTTGTTGTTACTGTTACACTTTGCCAGTGGCGGCTCGTAGTCAAAATTTTAGGGTAGGCAAAGTGTAACAGTAACAACAACAACAACAACAGCAACAACAATAACAATAATAATAATAATAATAATAATAATAATAATAATAATAATAATAATAATAATAATAATAATAATAATAATAATAATAAACCCCGTTTATCCGAAATATAGGGGGCGAAGTCATTGCGGATAATGCAAACAATATATTGTTTGGTTTTTTAATAAGAGCAGAGTGAATGAGCGTGACTTACGGACGAATTACCGCCAAAACTAAAATCACGAGTGTCGTGATACCGAAATTTAGATTTCCGATCGAATGGGCTTTTGAAAAAGACACGTTTTTATTTAATTGCCGGATATGAGATTTGCGATAAATATTGAGTAATAACATAAATAGATAATAGAGCAGGAAGTGTTGTAAGGTGAGCAAGATATGAGTAAATAATAGTCGTTAAATTTGTAGTATAAACGCATTATTGGTTTGAAATTAACGAGTCATGACGTCATACCACATAGTTTAAATACACGTTCGAAAGTCAAGTCTACCAACCTTAAAAGTCGCGCGATATATTTAATAAAATATAAAGTAAACATCGTTTAATCCTAAAAAGGTAATTATATATTCGAAATTCATAAAAGAACATGTTATAATAGAAAGGGACATTTCTAAATTGCGGGAAAAGGAAATAGCATTTTGGATACGAGGCTTTCTTGGATGACGTCATGACATTCAAATGGAGCGAACGGCTTCTTAGCGTGGGTAAGAGAGAAAGCGTCGGGGCAGTACTCAACCAGAGACCAGTACGGGAGGTCGCGCTGCGCGGATATGAGTGCGATGCCTCTACAGATACAAATATTTTCGGCATAACTCCTGAAAATATTTAAAAAGGAAATAAAGGATATGAAAAGTTGTTCTTGGGTTGTCCATTACACTTACGCAAACCCGAGATAAAGAGATTTCTTGCAGAACTAGCCGGAGCGAGCTACATCGAAGGGCAACACCACGTCACCAACGACTTCAGCTTCAAATGGCGATCCAATAACTAGGACAAGAAGATGATACAGCTTCAGTCGGCAGACTTTTTTCCAGGGGGGGGGGGCCACATGTTGGAAATTTGCAATCATATAATATTAAATCATTATTTTACTGTCAAAATTTATAGTATTTGTTGCAGATAACCGTATTATTTTGTGCTAAACAAAAATTGTTCTTTACATCAAAATTAAAATAATAGTTTAAAAGTCAGTAACTGACTGCACATTAAGTTCACCAACTTCCAAGGGGGCCGTGGCCCCCCTTGCCCCCGTTTCGCGACGCCTATGACTAAAATAGATTAAGAAATTGAAAAATTGTCTGACTGCAGCTTTGTGTTAAATAGCTAAAACACTCCTCTTTTCATTGTCAGTGCGCCGCGAAAGCGAAATTTGTAATAGTTCACTAATTAAGTCGGTCATACTGGCATTACAGAGTGATAACGACACGTTCGGGTCTCTGAGATCTTCGTTCGTGGAGTATGGCTGTTCGGAAAATGTCGCATAAATTCGGATTTGGGCCGGCAAGTGTTCGGACTGCTGGCAGACGCGTCTACGCATGCTCGGAGTGCATATACAGGCCGAATGTTTCCTTATCCCTATTCAAGGGCCTCGTACTGAGGAAATGGGGCCGGGCAGGCAGAGGTTAAGCTAGCCTGCTCTCCACTACCCAGGTTCCATGCGTATCATTTCTGCCGCGCGTTTCAAACACGCAGCGCAGTTTTGATGAATCGGAATTGAGATTAAAGGATTTGACCATGCGCTGGTCATTATAACCGAGAAAACTTTTCTTGAACTGCAATTTAGGGGAAAATGACGCTTCAAATGATAAAATGCAGAATCATAGTTAAACATTATTTGTTGATGTATTACGATAGGGTAGGCAATGCCTACCCTGCCTACCCTGAGGAGCCGCGCCTGCACTTTGCCTACCCTAAAATTTTGACTGCGAGCCGCCACTGCACGCCACTGGTAGTGCTGGCACGGGTAGAGGCTGTACTTTAAATCAAAATGTTAGATTAAGTGCATGCAACGACATCACCAAAATAGCAGTAATACCAATAGTACTTGGAGGTAATATTAACCCACAGTGTAACATTGATTGTAGCATTAATCACTTCCTCTCTAGCGGGACTCACCAGTCCTTGTTAAATGAATTAGTGCACCAATTTTTCAAGGCACCAAAGATGACTGTCCCCTTTTCTTTTATTCGTGAGCTGGACGAGTATTTTCACCTTAAGCGGGTTCCAGAAAGCACTGAAAATGCCGTTAGCGAAACAGCAGCTGCGCGGAAGGGCGTCTAACTGGTCCAAGATTGTGTTCGATTGCAGTTCTAACTACGCCGCCTTCAAACAAGCTTTTCTCGCACACTATTTGGGAATACATCGGCAAACCTCCATCCGACAGGAGATTTTGACGGGAAAATATAACACTTCAGATGGTGTATCTAGGCAGGATTATTTTCTAACAATAATCAACCAAAGCCGACTTTTAGAGCCCGAGATCTCACCACGGGACCCAATCCAAATCGGGTCACTTCCCATCAAAGATTCCACTTCATCCGAATAGCGGGATTAAGCACCTCCCCACAATTTATGGAATTCCTTGCTTCCCTTGAGAGTTACCCTTCCCTACCTGAACAAATGAACAAGGATCTCTAACCTATCATAGGAACCGCAGGGAACCTAGGGACAGGTGTGCAGGTTACTTGTATATAGGGCAGAGGGTAGGAAGTTCATCACCTCGTGACCGCAGCAGGAACCGGTACCAGGAGCACGTACTCCGTTTTCCCGAATCCGACTGGTATCACCAGCAAGGAGGGAGTCTACCATCTCAGAGAGGAAAGCAAAGCTTTCACTCACATTTCCGAGGTGACCGCCAACCACAAATACAATACGCGAATTTTCAGCGGAGCTCGAACCGAGGACCTACATACCACGGTGGTCCAGTATTCTATAACAGGGGAACGGGACCCCGATTCCAAAGAACCGCCGACGTGACAGGTCAAACCCAGGACTTCTACAGCCATCCAGGACCATCGCCACCGCCCCCACCACCGCCGCCGCCGCCGCCACCACCAGATTATCGGACTGAAATGAAACTAATGACTTCGTCAAAAATTACAGCTGTGGTCACGAAGGCACCTAAATAAGCAGACAAGCAAAATGAGATTGATCTCTAGAAGTAAACATGACAGTGATACTATCTTTAAAAGAAGTATGGATAATATGAAGTTTCTCTAGACATATGACAAATCAAATCCGTATCTAATATGGGACTGAAGTACAGTTAATGTACTCCATAACATATTGCTACGTTTGCAAGTACTATTTAGCATGGAACACAAATACCAGTCAGCATTTTGAAATAAATTCCATAATCCTTCTAAATGCATTTATAAGCATTTGACAAGAAATACTGAAAATGTATTCGTTTATGCCAATTATGTGGTGTTTATTCAGGTTTTATTATTACTTAATTGAAGTTCTTAATATAGAGTGGCATTTCAGTTCACAAGAGACATTTGTATGCTGTTTTTGTTCTTTTTTAAGAGGAAAGACAGATGGAGATTTGGAATTACAGAGTGCCTTACATTGCTAGATAAGAGATGACAGGAATGGGAACATCTGCCTTTATTTACGTGATCTCAATGTTATGCTTTTTATATTATTTCATCTGTTTATTTTTGTTTTATTTATTTTTCATTCTTAAGGGGAATTTCCCCCTTAAATTAGTAGCACCATATCCAAGTACTCCCTTGATGTGAACAGATTCATGATCATGAGCAAATTCCTTCGTATTGCAGACAATTGGACCTCAACCTTCCCTTCTCCTCCAACCTTCACACCAAACGCCAAGCGGTACCTCCCCCACCCCCAGGCACCTGAACTTGTAGTGAGAACACGCGACCAGTAAGTTTCCCATGGCCCATGACGTTGCCATATTTCGTATAGGAATTAAACTTTGCATGACACTTTAACGTTAAATTATGGCTAAATTCATTTGAATTAAAATGAAAAGGCAATATAGCGTTGTTCACACAATGTTTGTGGGACAGTTGGTGAAATAATAAACCATTCATATCCATTCGCCAAGAAGCTAGATGGCTCCAAATCTTTGTGTCGGTCTCTGTGGCTCAGTTGGTTAGACACTGGCCTACGGATCCCAAGGTCGCGGGTTCAAACCCGGCCCAGGCCGATGGTTTTTAAGTGTGCTTAAAAACGACAGCTCCATGTCAGTAGATTTACTGGCATGTAAAAGAACTCCTGCGGGACAAAATTCCGGCACACCGGTGACGCTGATGTGATCCTGGGAATTGACAGCGTCGTTAAACAAGAAAATAATTTTAAAAAATAATCCAAATCTTTGACACAAATTATTTTTTTTTTTCGGCGAAATGGTTCTTTATTTACAAAAATTGTACTGGACGTATTTGTTACACTCATCATGTGGAATCCCTGGTTAATTTGTGGCCGAAGCAGTACCTTCCACCTGTATAAGAATGACAATTCTTTTTTTGATATTTTATAACAACTAATGTGTTATATTTACATAACTTTCTCAACTTCCTCTACTCTCAGTCATTTATCAGTGGGTATACAAACTATTCTTACAAAATTTGAGAGGTAGAACTGGAACTTAAAAATTCAATGCCACAACTGGGATTTGAACCACAGACCTTCCGCTTACCGGGCGGACGCTCTAACCACTGAGCTATTGTGACAAACTGCCAGAATGACATTGAATTCTCAAACCAGTTCGATGGTGTTTTTAAACACACAGGCCGTGTGTGGGCAAAGTTTGAGAGGTAGAACTGGAACTACCTCTCAAACTTTGCCCACACACGGCTTGTGTGTTTAAAAACACCAACAGTAAGTTTGTTGGCATAAATAAAATATTCTTACAAAAGTTTATTTTTGTATCTGGTTGATTTTACTTTAAATAAACCTTTGCAAAAATAGCTACATTACACATATTGTTATAGATTTTTTTGTAGTGTTCAACACTCGCTTTTACTACATACGGCGCCACAGGCGATGACAATGATGATACATGGAATGAAGATGGAGCATCAGTGGAATGAGATGGTGGGGGAAACCGGAGAACCTGGAACACCTCCCCAGCACCGCTTCGTCCACCATGAATCCCACATGTGGTTGCCTGGGATCGAACCTGGACTGCTTTGGTGAGAAGCAAATGGTCTAACCACTCGGCTAAGGTATGGCCTTGTTATAAATACAACGGTAAAAGCAATATTTTAAGACAGACACTATATGCTGGCTTTAAAATTCCAAGTCAGAAGAAACAATTGAATAGCAAAAGGAATTTAAAATAATGATAAAATATTGAAAAATTAAAACCATTAATAATGAAAAAGCTGGTAATGATTTATGCCACAAAAGAGTTATTTGAAATGAATTGATTCTTTAAGGAGATCTACACTTTTTGTGTAGCACGTTTTCATCAATTATATAATATGCACCAGTTATACAAGATGATAAAAAATTCCTTCAGTATGAGGAAAACTTCACATGCTATTCCCTGAAAAATGTAGGGTACCTATACATTTCATTTGTCATGGAAAATTATTAGTATATATTTTAAACAAAATTGTTAGACCCATTTTTGAGAAAAAAATCAGCAATTTTGAAAAAGAATCTGTATAAAGGGAACTGTGGATTGTAGAAATTGTCTTTAGAATCTTCATTTTTTATGTTTGGAAAGTATTGAATTTGAATACCAAAAGACTTCTTGTTTTTGAGTTGTGCTGTTCATAGACTACACGCATAAACAGACTATTTTCTAAATGTTTTTTTATTCAAAGTGCCTCAATACATATTTTTGAGTGTGATGCAGTATCTTCTCTAACTACTATGTGATAGAAAAAGTAAAAAAAAAAAAAAAAAAGATGGTATTTTTGGAATCAATTTGCCTCAAAACACGTATTCTGGTGTAATCATAGTACCAGATTTTTGGTGTAGTGCAATATCTTCTCTACTGCTATGTATGTGATAGAGAAAGAAAAATGCTTTTTGTTTGTTCATGGTGCCTCAAAACAGTATTTCTACTCAAATCTCAATATCAGTCGGGGATGTGGTATCTATGTAGAGAAAGGTCTTTCTGATTGGTTCTGGGCCAGCTGTACCACCTCAGCTGGCTCAGAACTAATCAATCTCTACAAAATACCACATGCCTGACTGTTAACACTTCAGACGCAACTGAACCTTCACCAAGAAGACTTCACGTGCACCACCGTTGATGTCCACTGCTGTTGTGGAGGATATGTCTGGACCCAGTTAATCCATCAGACCACAGCAAATCAGCCCAGAAGTCTCTTATCAACTCTGGCTGTGAAAGCCCACATTTCTTCATTAATCAGGTAAGTAACATTATACAAGATTCCTTGCAAATGAAGAGGACTTAACAGGATATTCACAGAAAATTCAAGGTATATATTTTATTTCTCTTTAAGATGTCTTAAAAATGGTATTTTAATCAAAATCCATAGAGCCATTTTTAAAAAATCAGAGATTTCATGTAAAGAGTAGTTTGTGGTGGGGAATTTTCTTGAAAATCTTCATGTTGCATCATCAGAAGGTACTGAACTTAAATACCAAATTTTATCTAAAAGCCATAAAAACTGATATATAGTAATAAATTGCAATATAATTGGAATTTACATTTGAGTTCCCATACTAAAAAAGTAATTAAATGGACATCTTTTGTAATCAAAGTTTAGGTAATTATTGTTTAACGAGCAACTGTCTAATATTATGGATGATTATCCAAGTTCGATATTTAATCAACTTTTCATTTTTAAGCTTTGCTACTGTTTTCAAAAACCCTAATACTTGAATGTAATACCTTCTCTATGTATTATGTATGTGGTAGAGAAAGTAAAAGTTAAAGAGGAACAAAACACAAAAATCATATTTCTTCCTAAATGAAGGTCTGGTCTTTAAAATGCAGTGATAAGATTGGTTTTTACTACACAATACTGTTATTGCTGTGCAAGCAGAATAATAGATGCATCATATGTCATCAGCTCCATCGTGTGCTGGAGACTTGTGGAATTTCACAACTTGGATACTGCTACTGCCTCCGTAGCGGAGTTGGTAGCGTGCTTGCCTCTGGCATGGGGGACCCGGGTTCGATCCCGGTGCCAGCATGGAGATTTTATCCCCTCTGGGAGGTCTGGCACGGGGTGCACTCAGCCTCGTTAGGTCCTGGGGGGACCAATTGAGGAGCTACTTGATGGAGAAGTGGCGGCCCCAGGTTGAGAAGGCTGTATAACTGGCCGGGAGGGCTCGGGGCGCTGACCATGTTCCACCCTCCAGTACTGCAACCCACCAATGACACCTGTAGTGGGCAGAGGTGGGGGATGCAGTGGCTGGGCGGCAAGCCTTGGCCCCTTGTGGGCTTTTGCGCTAGGGTATGCTGCTACATGTGCAGTAATACATTTTCATAGATTGTTTTTCTTGGTATTCAAGTTCAAGAGTAGTATACTTTATGAGGTTAGTATTATACAAACAACATAATATTGTGAAAAATAAAATGCCTCAATGTTGTGCATATGGCTGCAATGTGAGAAGCAAAATACACAAGGGAACTCATTTTCACATGTTTCCAAATGAGACAAGTCTCTGAGAAGATTTAGGATATGGGTAGAATTTTGCAAAAGAAAAGATTTTTGGCCTGATCCCAGAACTCTTTGTCTCTTCTCTTTAAAGGACACAGATTATGAACAGACAGCTTATGCCAGATGAAAATTTCAGAGGGCCTTTATTAAAACCTGGAACTATCCTACTATAAGGGAGAATGAAGATACTTTCCAGTTATCAACTTCTTGTAAGATCCACAAATAACACAAAGTATGTAGAGACTAATAACTTCACTATAATAAAATTGAGTTTACACAATCAACATGTTTCAACACCTGATCCGTGCCATTTTCAAGGTAAACGGACCTTGATCACCCAAGCTATGAAGCATTACAAGCTCTGGTGTCACGCTGATATCACGTTTACGTCACTCGCATTGACATAATGTGATGACGTCATTACCCACCCCTGATCTCAAAATGAATTTAGTAACAGAATCAATAGAAGATATTTCAAAATTCATAACATGGTCCCTATTTTTCAAAATGAATATTTTTTCCCCAAACCATCAATTCAATGGGTCCATTTAATTGCTTTAATAATTTAACCTCTGGATTTATTTCGTGATTAAGTGACCAAAAATGATCTGTCACAGCTGATTTCTCTGTTTATATTTGATGTTTCTAAAATGTTCTTTTCTCCTAGTTTCCAGATGACATTTTGTTTTGTACTTTATCACAGTCCAGACAGTCAGCTTGGTAAATGCCAGACTTCCTGCAATTGTCCTTTTTAGAAAAATTAAGCAAATTTTTTATACTATATTTATTTTGAGGAGCCAAAATTATGCCATGTTTTTTTTAAAAACAATTTAATTAGCCCAAGTGTGGTAAGTAAACTTTTTAAATTTGCAGTCATAGTGTGGAACAGAGTGGAAGCTTCATTTACAGCCTTTTGATATTTCAATTTCTCTAATTTTTATGTATAAATTCTGTACTAAAATCATTAAGTAATGCCATGTTAATAATGTGTTCATATTCTCTGTTAAATTCTTCCTTATTAAGGGGTATATTTACCAACCTATAAATCAAACTGTTGAAAACAGTGAATTTATGTGCAAGAGGGTTAAAACTTTTACTTTTTATACCAGGTGAGTCAGCTACCCCTTATTCTCCAGTTTTATGCAATCCAAATTTTGTACTCTAACATGAAAACATTGGCCCCTATGCTTGGTTCTACCCAAGTATTTAACATGGATGTCTTTAGTTACTCGATGAAATTATTAGGTACTACTAGAGATGTTAGAGCATTGCCTTTTAATATACTTGTAATTGGACAGTTGACGTTTGCACCTCTGCAAATGTTCATTGAGACGAGCAAATACTACATTAAATGGAATGTTTACCTCTTACGTTACTAGGTAGCTCAGTTGGAAAGAGAGCCCGATTCGGAAACAACCCACCTGGTGTAGATGTGGTTTGACTCCCCTCCATTTGCTGACTTTTTTACCGTGTAATATTCACAAATAACATTGGCTGAACAATTATTATCTTGAAAGCTGTTATTATTTTAATTTGTAATTGTTTTATTTCCATTTTGTGGTATTGTTGTTGTCTATTATCATATCTCTCCCGGTATAGATGCTGAGCTGCTTGTGCATGGATCCTTGTTTCTCCATAGATCAAAAGCATATCAATGTACTCATCTGACGAATATGTGGTGAAGGAATGGAACAAAATGTCATGCAACAGCTTTCGCGTGGAGAATGAAGGGAGTCGGCATTCATAATAACACACTACACCATGCCAGTCCAATGAGGCAGGAGTCATTGTATCTGTTCTACTACGAAATGCAGACAACCAAAAACAATTTCTGTTGTAATGTCCTAAACCCTCAGGGACTTTGTAATTGGATTATTGTGAATTCGGTTTCCAAGTTTTCATGAGCATAAAAAAACTGCACAATGCCGAGACACGAACCCATGTTCCTGAGGTGTAGCGCACAAGCTACAGTCATTATTCTCTTCAGCTATTTCGAGACTTGACTGAAAGTACGTTTGGAGTTCAATAGTACGACTTGTGTGCCAGCCGTTATGTCATTGCCACTTCATGAGTTTTCATGCTTGATGTAGCCTTTTGAGACAGTTTTAATCCATTGCTGGGCCTTTTAATGTTAGTACTTAGATGGCAAAAGCTATTATGCCTGTTATTTGAGATGTACGAGACGTAGTTTACAAAAAAATTTCAATAAACCATTATTTAATATTATGTGCGTTTTGATTGTACATGTCCATGTTGGATGAGGCATGTCCTTAATTTTTGCCTAATTTTTCGCAGCCAGTCCCTGCTCTAAGTACAAGTGCCTGCCATTTTCTTTTTATTTGGTGCTGTTTGTGTACTCATATGATAGGTCCTTTTTATCAGAGGCGTTTACTGAATTACGCTGCTATGTATACTCTAATAAAAAAATTTGTAAAATCTACATATCTATACCAATTTTTGAAAATTAAAGGGAATGCTTTAGTAATGGGTACTTCGAAAAAACTCATGAAAAGACTAGCAAGAAATGGTGATAATGGACTAGACATAGCTAAGCCAGAAGTTTGTTGCAAGAAATTGCCACTAAACCTAAAAATTTTTTATCTAAACAAAGATTTGTGAGCTTCACAAAATCATTTATTAATTCTTTGGCGCATAACCATTACTTCTCAAATGTCAATAGTTTTTCTCTAAGGATGCTAAGAAATAGAGCAGTTACGTCAAAGGAAATGAGTTTATCCTTAGATGACAATCCTATGTTATCGATCTTTTTGACTAATTCAACAGAATTTTTTATACTTAAGCTTTCAAATTGTTCAAAAGTCCATTTTTTATTTAACCATTTTGCTAATTTGTAAGTGGGTGAGTTTACACAATTTATAATAGGCCTCATTAAACCTTGTTCCCAGGTTTATGAATTTTTGGAAGTGCATACATTCTAGGTAAAACTGGATTACTGACTTTTAAAATGTTTTTCTTTACCAGATATAATTTTCACTTCCTTAAGAACTTTATCAAAGCATGTAATGCATGACTTTAAAGTGTCCTTATTAGTTCTAATGTAATCATCACCTTGAAGCAAAAGCTCTACTCTATTAATACAGTCAGATTCATCCAAAATAACAATATTATTTCCTTTACCAGCTTTAGTGTAAATGACATCTGTTTCTTTCAATGATCTTAGAAGTTGAAGTCGATCTTAGGAGTTGAAATTGTTTGAGTTTGTGAATTTTAATATGAGAAACAAAACTAAGAAATTAAAACATAAACTAAATAACTTATGCCAAAAACAGAATAAACGTAAGACAATGAAACAATTCAATCTCACAGACAACGTAATCAATCTTTCTACTAGTGACTTTAACGAAAGGGAACTGCAGTTCCTAAGTAAGGGTTAAAACATTTGTAAATTTTTAAAAAAATACAGATGATTATGTGGCTGATATAGAAATTGCTAGTCAAGATTTAGTTGAACATTATAAATCTTTGTTCAAAAGTAAGTTGTAATGGGATAAATCAAATTGATTGCTAAAGCAAGTTCTTAAATAAAATGTTTGCCAAACAATCGATTCCGTGTAGCTAAAAGGTGTGTATCAGCTAGGGTTTGCTCCAACTTTGGGAAAAACAATCATTAGTGTGAGGACACAGACAATGCCGAACAAAAGGCGAAAAATCCTTTTGAGCCTTTTGTTAAGTTAATAGGGATGCCCTGTGCAGTGAGGCGAAAACCCCTCCAGAACTCCCGCCACGACAAGGTATGCCTATAGGTGGAAGTTCGAGTGGCTCTAGTACAATATGAATTTCCACCAATGACGGCAACCAATGGTTATTAGGTAAGGGTAGAATCAGGGGAAATGAAAAACTTACAGTCTTACAACTCTTCAACAGTCTGACAGCTCTTCAGCTGTCTTACAACACTCCGACAACTCTTACAGCAGACTTACAACATCCCGACAACATTATTATAAGCGCTGGTCAGAACTGTGAGAAAAAGTCAGTACCAAAGGAGAACAAAGCTGGGCCAGGGTATACCTATGGTATGAAGAGAAGTGCTTAATGTGGACTGGAATAAATAGGTTTCAAAATAACTGTGGTTTTTATTTCTTAAACACCTACGAGATAAGATCTCAGCCGAGGCAATCTGTGCGAGACCCAGGAGTACCAGCCGCAAAGTGCAGTTATGTCTTGCGGGACATGAGTAAACATCTTCATAATGGGAATCATAATCAAATCATAAGATCATTGAAAGAAAAAGATGCCATTTAGACTAAAGCTGGTAAAGGAAATAGTATTGTTATTTTAGATCAGGCATCCCCAAGTCAAGTCAAGGTCGTCTGAGGGTGCGCAGGGCTGAACATTACACTCACTGTGGGCCCCACAGCCACAAAGTCCAGTATATCATTGCAGTGGTGGTGTAACACTACATATTAGTACTGCAGTGTGCTACTTATGATGGCTGCGATAATTGTGCAAAGAATTCGAACCTAGATTCCAGGACATTATATCACTTGAGAAACAATTTTAAGTTATTTGCAACACCATTTTCAGTGGATATCCTCAATAGTCCTGTTGAACTGCTGTTGGAAGTAATAGATTTGAAAAATGATATTGAGTTAAAAGATAAATATCAAAATAGAAAAAGTATAAACCATTTCTACACCTCTGTAAAATGCTAAAGATTTCCTAAACTCCACAATCTAGCAGGAAGAATTTTGTGCATGTTCGGGACAACTATGTTTGCGAATCACTGTTTTCCTTAATGAAGTGTACAAAGTCACATCACAGAAGCCAAATAAGTGATGAACACTCGAAAGCATGTTTGCGATTGGGTAGCTTGCAAACAATAGTCTGACGTATTGAACAGCTGATGGAAAACAAACAACTGCAAAAATCATGGCGGTTGTTGGATGGCTAGGTAAGGGTACTTTTCATAGAGGATTTTATTTGAAGAATATTTTGTTTATTTGTATTGTTTACTTCATAAATGCGTAGTATCAACAAGAAGAAAGTTCTACGTCATATTACATTATTTATTTAGTTTATTAGTTTTATACGAGTGCTTGTATTTCGTTAGTTGAATTTCCTGCCAATAAGATTTTATTTTGTATTATATTAGTTATCAGTATTAAAGTGTATAAAATACTGCTATCATTATTATGTAATTGACAGTGAAAGTGGAAGTTAATTTATACAGTCGTAGTTCCGCCACTGTAGCACCTCCATTTCTTGCCAACAACCGGACGGTTAGGGCTAGGAGGGCTTTTATTTCTGCCCAAGCAGGCAGCCTGTTGGGGATGCCTGTTTTAGATGAATCTGACTATATTAATAGAGTAGAACTTTTGTTTCAAGGTGATTATTCCATTAGAATTAATAAGGACACTTTAAAGTTACTTTAGGGTTAGTTTACCTTGAAAATGGCACAGATCAGGTGTTGAAACGTATGTTGGTTGTGTATTGAGTACAACTCAATTTTATTGTAGTGAAGTTATTAGTCTCTACATACTTTGTGTAATTTGTGGATTACATTGCTTCACTGTTAGGTGTGTATAATATTCTACTAAGATCCTTCACCATCTTCATCCAAGAGTAATTAACAAAGAACAAAATGGCATGATGCTAGAAATCATAAAAGCATTGTTTCTATGTAATAGTGTTACTTGCAATAAGACTGATAACAGAGGTGATGTTGATGACGATGGCGGTGGCGAGGGTGTTGGTGGTGGCGGTCACAGTGATGAACGTAGTGAAAGAGAATTCAAAATAGAAGGTGATGAAAAAAGCAAGAATTCAGAAGTACAATATAACCTAGATTTTGAAATCACGAGGAAAATATATATTGTTTGAACATGAAAATACCTATGAAACAAGCAATGATGAAGATTAGGATAAGCTGAATGAAAATTGCTACAAACCTGATGCTTCAGATTTTTATACTAGTGATACCAAGGAAAAAGTAGAGGTAGAAGAGAGAGAGAGAGCTTCACCATACATGCAACTGGAGCTACAGTGGAATATTTCATTGTTGCTTGCACATTTCGACTTCTATTTCTCAAGGTAGGGGAATGAGGGGCAAGGCGGGGAGGCAGGGAAAGATGGAGAAGGGCTATATTTCATAGTTTGGGTGCTGCCATCTTCGGGAAACTATGTCAACTTTGTCAGTAGACAGAAGCCATTGTTTTAACATCACATGACCTCATTCCCACGTCTGATCCTGTGATATTTGGAAAGTATGCACAATTTTGACACAGATTTGCAATATTTTGCTATTTTTAAAGTGCTAATATTTGCTGTATGTTGACAACCATTCAAAAGTTATATATTGTACCTCTGAATAGTGTGTCTTATTAGCTACAAAATGGTGTATATCACTTCAGTTTTCACTGAATGGTTTTTATCTAGCCCTAATGTAACCTAAAACCATACTTGAGGGCATAACGGGGAGGGGCAAGATGGGGAGCAAGCTCCAGAAGATACAAATGGGCCTACTGAATAAAAGATGGCAAAAGATCCAAGAATAAATACTTGTGTGAAACTGTAAAACACCTGGAGAGTCACCAGCTGAAGAACAAGTGGGTGGTTCTAACTTTCAGGCTGTTAACTCTGACATAATTTTAGCTATTCCAAAATTGAATAAATAACAAAAGAAAACCTTCCAGTAAAAGTGAAAAAGCAGCTATTTTAACTGAAACTCATTGCAAGAATGAATTGTTTAAAGAAATTAAAAGAAAAGACTCACCTAAAACTTCTGTACCAAAATGAAAGTTGTTCACAAAGGCCACTAATCAAACGAACAAACAGAAGAGGCACTTTACTGTAAAGGAAAAAGCAAAGATATGACAAACAATGTTTATTACTCAGGGGTCTCAGTCTAGGGGATATGTGAATGGCAAACACAAGATACCCAAGCAGAGCAGAACATTACTTCCACTTACTGGTGTTTTGCTGCTCACTGTAACTTTTCTATCTGACCTTACCTTGGTCATCTCTTGTTCTCTTCCGACCCTGATGCTATTAGGGTTCCCGAGGGCTAGGGAGTCTTTAGTTTTCCAACCTCTCCATTTCTCTAATTTCTCTATAAAACCTTAACCCCTAACATGCTGACCTGTCATGGCATGTAATACGTCCTCTAATTGGTAATCAGAGGATATGGTCGGTGAATTTATTTTGATAATTCTCCCGGTCAGGTCGGTGAGACCCGTAAACCAACGACAGGTGTGGTCCTCCAGACATTCTGGGGGTTGTGAGAGAGCGGTGGTCCTCCGGACATTCTGGGGGTTGTGAGAGAGCGATGTGACCGCCAAAACATAAAAATATGGTGCTCTTTAAAAAACGGTTACGATTACTGCTATTGCTCTCTTCAATATCAAATTATGAAATATGACTCGAGGGGTAAAATGTACCGGAGTTAAAATAGTCCCCCATTCGGATCTCTGAGACTACTTCTCAAGAACCAAAACATTATATTAATAAAAGATCTAACATCAGACTTCTACAACGGAATGCGGGTGGTCTCACACAAACAAAAAGAGTAGAATTGAATAAAATTGTACTACTAAAGAAAGTAAAAAAAAATAGGGATACAAGATCCAATGTTTTCATAGCTATGTCATTTCCTAACACAATGCTTTATTGCAACCAGATATGGAAGAAATATATCTAAATACAAACAAGTACACCGTGGCTTACCACAAGGCGCAGTGCTCAGCACAACACTTTTTAATATATTTATTAACGATCTGCCACAACAAATACAAAAATCAGGTGTGAAGTGTGCACTATTTGCTGATGACTTAGTAATGTGGGCTTCAAAACCAAAAAGCAAAAGTACAGAACTAGAAAAAACCATGCAACAATCCTTAACCAACTTACAAAGGTGGACCAAAGAAAATTTAATGACTGTTAATACAACAAAATCAAACTACCAAATCTTTTCACTAAGAAAAAAACCACTAAAAATAAAACTAAATTTTGAGGGTCAACAATTACCAGAAACAAAGGAAGCAAAGTATTTAGGAGTTACATTTGATACCAAACTTACATGGACCAAACAAATAGAAAATGTAATACAAAGAGCAGAAAGGCGCCTTTCACTGTTAAAACGTCTAACAGGAATGAAGTGGGGATGTTCCAGAGCAACTCTTAACACAACATACAATGTATATACAAAGCCATTATTTACTTACTGCAGCAAAGTTCTTGTAACAGCAAACACAAAAAAAATTCAAATCTTTCAAAACCAAAGTCTGCGATTAATTACAGGTGCTATCAAAACCACACCAATAGCAGCTATGGAAATACTAACCAACCAATACCCCATTGAATATGAAATAGAAAGAGCGGCTCTTATTCAACACGAAAAGTTGATCAGACTCCCATTCAATACATGACACAAGAGGAATTTTACACATACACTAAAGACTCAGGAGAGCTTTCTTTCCAAAATTCAAGACATCAGGAAGAATGTACACCTTCCTAATTCAAAGGAAAACTTCATATCTAAAGTCAATCCGACACATACTTTAGACATCACATATTATTTACACCTGACAGAAGAAGTTAAGAAAAGTGATATTCCAACTAGTGTTCTAAAATTATTGGCATTAGAGACAATCCATACTAGATTTCCAGAACATGAATGGCTCCATATTTATACTGATGGATCATTGATATCAAACCAAGATGCAGCAGGTATTGGAGTCACATGTCACCTCTTTTCCTATTATAAATCTTTAAGTTATGGAACTACTAACTTTGATGGAGAAATTGAAGCAATTCGAATGGCCCTACAAAATCTTTATACAGAATTTCACATTTTCAGCAAGCAGTTATTCTCTCAGATTCCAGGGCAGCAATTATAGCAATTACTTCCAAGTTGTCACCAAAAAAACCAAACAATTATATAATGTTGGAAAATCCTTACCCATCTAACAGCACTTCAAAAACACCTAGTCTTCCAATGGATACCAGCTCACTGTGGACTGAGTGGTAATAAGAAAACTGATTTTCTTGCAAAAAAGGGTACCAGCAGTGTACAAAAACCTATAGTTAATCTACCATTTTATGCAGCTAAAAGATTAGTCAACTCTGAATTCAAAAAAATGATTGCAAAATATTACTATGAAAAATCAAAAAATAAAAGATGGGAACTATCAAACATTCAAACAGTAATTCCTGAGTATCCTCGAAAAACAGCAGTTGCAACCTTCAGGTTGATTACAGGACATGATTGTCTGGTAAAACATTTAAACAGAATTGGGATATATTCTTCACCACTCTGTCCTCTATGTGATCTGCAAGAGGAAATGGATCGAGACCACCTTCAAATATACCCAGCCACTTCTAGTGCCCCATTCATCAGTGAAAAATATTGGAGAGCAAGAGGATTAATGACTTCATTGTCAGAAATCCTGCATTAGCTAACAACAACTACCACCTATTTCCCTATTTTTGTACTGAGTGGTGCTGTGCTGTAGAAACAAGTGCACATTTTTACCACAGCCATCCAAGAGATTGTTACTGCAGACTCAAAGTGAAAATTGCTTTCTCCTGTTCACCCTCAGAGGCGGAGCTTACTGCATGGTTGCTATAGCAACCATGTTGTCATCTGCTTAAGTTTGTTTGTGGAGGGGGCATTAAGTGAAGTAGACAGAGCTCTTTCTTGTCACTGCTTCACATGGAGTAGTCTATTGTTGCTTGCATTTAGTGGAGTAATGTTTTAAATATTAATCCTGCTTATGATACAGTATGTATTTTATTTGAAACACTACTTTCCTGGTGGAAAGACGAAGATAAGAAGAAAGTTTTAAATTGTGGGCACCTTACTGAGTCTACAAATATGTGGTACAAAAGAAGTGAAACATTCAGGAGAATGTTACAATCTTAGTTTCAAACAATTGTAGTTTGTGGAATTTCCATGGTTGTGCTTCTCCCCAACTCTGCAGAAATTGTTTTGTTGGCCATGCTTGCTTTTTAGCAATAAAAGCAACGTTTGGAATAGAGAAGGATTTGCTGCTTTATTGAATATAACACATTCATTACATAAACACTCCGATTCAGCAGAACATTTAAAATGCCAGGTTAATTTGAAAACTTCTGAAAGAAATCGAAATACAATTTCAGCTGCACTAAAGGAGAATGCTAGACTGTATAACATGCAGTTCAATGAGAATGTACATCTGGACAGGCTTTTCCTGCAGTAAATGATTGATGCAGTACTCTATTTAAGCAAGCAAGAATTAGCATTCCACTGTCACGATGAAACAACATGCTCAATTAATCATGGAAATTTTAAGGAACTGCTGACATTGCTGGTGTCTAGGAGTTCTATAGAAATACAGAACCTATATTCTAAGATTAAAAGTGTGTTCAGTGGCGAATCAAAAAGTATACAAAATGAACTATTGGATTGCATTTTGGACTACTCAATGCATTTGTAAAACCTGAATTGGAAACTGTTGTTTTTTTTTCTGTTCAGGTAGATGATACGACAGATATTACACAGGTGTCTCAGAGTTCTGTAATAGTGATGTACAATATGACTTGAATGTGATGTACGTTAATGCTGAAGAATCTGTTGTGGAGTGTTTCCTAGGTTTCTACGATGTAAGTGCTGACAGAACATCAGAAACTCTGTTTATTTTATTCGACAGCATCTTGGAACCATTTGGCTACAAGCAGAAATTAGTAGGACAGTGTTATGATGGTGCAAGCATGTCTGGCCAAAAATTTTGAATTTGCATTTCTGGCAGTAGTGTTTTATGACATATTTTATTTTACAGATATATTGTTCGATGTTTTGCAGAAGAGGTCATTAGATGTAAACTACTGCATATAAAAAATACGGACCACTTGTGATATGCTAAGAAACAAGAGGAATGAACAGTATTTTTCAATTATGTTTGAAAAAGCCAGCAAAATGGCAGATATGCGCTTCTCATGAGAGTACAATTTCCTTTCTCAGGATGAACATATTCAAACATGTTGAGCCTTGTATTGCGAAATCCTGGATCACGTTTTGATGGAAATTAATGAGAGATTTCATGATTGTGAAAAAATTCAGTTTGTTTGCCTGGCTAATACTACAAAATTTGAAGAATACTATGCATGTTTTCCTTCAATTGCACTTGAAAACTTGCAAAATTTCTTTGTGCTCTATTCCCCAAGATACAATGTTTAAGAAATGAAATTTCTGTTGTGTATGCCGATGAGAAGTACAGGAATATTCCCACCAGAAAGATCTTAGAAATGCTTAATGTGGATAGGGACATCTTTACGGATACTTAGAAACTGTTCTCCCTTATTTTGTCAATCTCTTCTACTACAGCATCCATGGAATGAAGCTTTTCTTGTCTACAGTGCATAAAAACATACCTGAGGAATGCAATGTCAGAAGAGAGACTTTCTTCTTTAGTGAATATTTCGATTCAGAAAGAACTTCTACTGCAGTTAATAAAAATGCAGCCATTCTATGTAGACAATCACTGACAAGCTTGCAGCCTTAAAGGACCGAAGGATTGATTTGGTATACAAGAAATAGGTCAGCACAGTTATTAAAATAATCTTTATAAATATAGACTTTTCTTTCCCACTAACTCTTCACCTAATTTCCCAGCTACAAACTGCCACTGCTTTGTTATTATCTGGTATATTGTTTCAGCAATTTAAGTCATTCTGCAAATCACTGGGTATGGCAATGTTTTCAAAGTCTACATTCAATAAAAGCATTTGAAACTTGGCAGCACCAATTATTAGAGCATTTTGGGATCAAGAAAGAAAAAAGGACTTGAATTCATTAAGAGGTTGTCATATAGGTAGGGAATGGGCAGTATGACTCCCCAGGATTTTCTGTCAAATATTTAGTCTATTCTGTCAAGGATTTAAATTCCTGCAGAGTTATTGATTTTGAACTTGTTTAGAGGTATGGTGAAAGGCAATATGGAAAAGGCTGCTTGAAACAACATAATGACTAGGCTTGTAAAACAGGAAATGTATAGAGTTTAAGTTTTTCTCACTGACAGACATAAAGGTGTGAGATAACTGTTAAAAGCCCAGTATCCAGAAGTAGTAGAACATGAATTTGATGTATGACATTTGTCTAAAAGTTTAATGCAAAAAAAAAAAAAAAAAAAATTAAAATGGTACAAAAAATACCCAGAGCTGATAGCATGAAAAACCATACCCACACCATGGCCGAGTAGTTAAACCATTTGCCTCTCATCAAAGCAGCCCAGGTTCAATCCCAGGCAACCACATACGGGATTTGTGGTGGACAAAGTGGTGCAGGGGCAGGTTTCCTCCGGATTCTGTGGTTTCCCCTGTCATCTCATTCCACTGGTGGTCCATCTTCATTCAGTGTATCATCACTGTCACTGCCTGCGGTGTCGCATGAAGTAAAAGTGAGCATTAAAACACTTGAAAAAAAAAAAAAAAAAAAAAAAACCACCAATGGACGGAACCAGCAGTCTTCAGTGTTCACACTAAGTGTCTGGAAATTGCAATCAGAATGGTTTATATCTTCAAAATCACGCTTTTTCGGTTAAAACTGATAAGAATGGACACCAGTTCACTTATTTTTAAAGCAGATGTTGAACACCATGTCTTGTCTGAGTTCAGTGAAGCTCATGACATCTCATGTGAAATCAACCACTGCAGGTAACATGAGAATGACTCACCTTGGGATGGTGAAACTGCCTGCATTGCTATCTACTCTTGACGGCAAATCAACTGAAATTAATGATTAAATATTAATGTTTGTGTTTTATTCCCCATTAAGATCTTCTTCCTCTAGGTCCTCATATGTTAAAGTCAATTCTGTTTGCAACATCTCAGTGCATATGTTAAGAGTTCATTCTAGTGCTCAGCCAAGCATTTGGCATTTCCTTTAGTGCAGAAGGATGCCCAAATTAGCCAACTAGCTACTCTTTTCTAAGATTGTACCAATAATATTGAAATCCATCAGGTCTATCTAAATTTAATTTCTTCTAATCCCTGAAGATCACTTTATCCCATGACATATGTTTTTTTAGCAAAATCTAATCTTAACTTCTTATGAGTGCATCTTAGAGCTGGTTTATGCAGTGGTTTCTTGAATAAGGTCACTACCACATTGCATAATAAAATTGGTCTTACACGTCTGGCAGTTGCTGACAACTGTAAATGATGGGCAAATTAGGAAGAATAATAGTTTTAATGAAAGTAATAACTTATAGGGGTCAAATAATTTCTTGCTTTGCTCATATCTTATGTTCTTTTCATTTAGTAGAATGGAATTCATGACATTCCCTTTTCCTTGTACATTCTAATTTTTGCTTTATCATCATATGATTATTGTTTCCCACCAGACATTGTTATAATAGTGGTTTATGTATAAGTTAAGCACTGTCACTATAGATGTCTGTTTATTGATTATATAGTAGAGGCCTGTAGGCAAACCCTAACCCTGCACAGAACTGACTGTCCAGGCCAGGGCAGAATCGCCTTCCCGCGCAAACAGTACCGGAGCAGTGTGACGACATTGGGAATACACGCGAGGCTCGGAATACATGGGACCAAATGAAATAAGGGTACTTTTATAACATGAAGCACATTGTTAATATCCCAATCCCAGGCCTATCTGTTAAAATAAACAACAAAATGCAGTTATCCAGTATCTATTCCTGGTGGTGGACCTTCTGTAGTACAATGAGTAAAAGTAGAAACCATTGCTCTCTTGTTGCATATAAATATGCTTCATATAAAACTACAGATGTAGTTTTTATCATAAATTTCCTAATGATGTAACATTAAAGCGTGAATGGGTGTCTCGGTGTAAATGGGCTGATCCAATTAATGTCAATAATGCATGAATTTGTTCAGTTCATTTCCTTCCCAAAGATTACGAACGGGATTTAAAACATGAGCTTCTGATTGGCATTAAGAAGAGAATTAAAAAGCGATGCTGTGCCTTCACAAAGATTCCAAATTCGCATGGAGACATATGGGAGACTGCTGTGGTAAGTACCAGCAAGGACAATGAGCTGGTAATTAATAAATATGCATATTCTTTAGACAGTATTTCTGTATGTAATTAATTTCGAATTTCTTTTATGCATTTGAGGATTAGAGACATTGTCTAAAAATAATGATAAATATAATTACGACGATATTTAAATAATGATAGTAATAATAATAATAATAATAATAATAATAATAATAATAATAATAATAATAATAATAATAATAATAATAATAATAATAATAATAATAATAATAATAATAATAATTAATAATAATAATAATAATAATAATAATAATAATAATAATAATAATAATAATAATAATAATAATAATAATAATAATAATAATAATAATAATAATAATAATAATAATAATAATAATAATAATAATAATAATAATAATAATAATAATAATAATAATAATAATAATAATAATAATAATAATAATAATAATAATAATAATAATAATAATAATAATAATAATAACCAGATTATACTTTTTTTTAATTTATACGACATATGATATTAACATATTTGTTGACTGTTCAACTTTAGATTTCTTTGGAGATAAAGCTCATAAATTAGATAATGCTCTCTTTCGTACCGCCCGTTTTCACATCGGCGATCTCGTGCTGATATATGTCCTATAACAACAGGAAAATGTTATTGTAGCACGCAGGGCTTGTTATTCCTTTGCACTTAATGAAATATTCCGTCTATTTTTACATTTATGCCACGTTTTATACTGGGCAATAGCACAAACCAATGCAGTGCTTTAACTATCGCGGTAAACCAGTGTTCCTGATGACGTAATGAGCAACAGCCAATAGCAGCGCGATTCGCAGGAGTGGCCTACCCACAGATTATGGGCCTACCTCTCTATTCTAGTTGCCTTTATAAGATTTCCACCTCTAGTACCTGATTCATTGATTTCTTGTTATATTGTACTGCTGACATGAACTGAAATGCCATTTAAATGCATTTGTTGGTGCTCTGGAACCACACATTACTCTATGCAACAGTATTCCAATAGAATTACGTGCTTTTATATCCATTTCCACACTAGCATCAACTGAGATTCCATTTTAATGCATTTGTGTCATGGAATCTCATATGTGTATGCAATAATATTCCAATAGAATATATTCTGTTTAGCATAAATACCCATGTCCATATACTGATTTCCACTACTGTTGTGTACTTTTTTCATATAATAGTTCTGAAAACTAAGCACATTTCTTGCAGTGGTAGGATCCTGTCATGGTCTCATACTGCCGAAGGGTGGCCGAAGGTAACTACTATCTATTCATTCTAAGGTTGATCCGCGCGAAACTGAACCCAGGTGGCCAGTTCACAGTTATAATGTATCCTTCCGCCATTCGCGCCAGAAATACTGTCACAACCATGTGGTGAGTGCCTGCGATACGTAACAGAAAGGATACGATCCCTTACTCCGTCAATTTAAAGAGTGACTAACATGTAATTAGAGACGATAAGATTGATGGTCACAACAAAATAAACGATGCACATGTCATAATTATTGCTTTTCTTCACGAGCACTGTTTATACTGGTACTCGAAAAACCGGTGAACTCAGAAGTTAATTTCGCTGCTTCTTTGACGGGAACAGTTGGATATTTCTCATACAACTTATAATACACGTTAAACACTGTTGTTTTTTCACCACTAGTCAATGGTTTTTCCGCGTTATGCTTTGCATAAGTCGACAAAGACGCAAGAGCAAATTCACCGCGACCGTCCGCTATGATTCTAAATAGAAACTGCTGGCTGTAAACAATATTCAAATTTCAGGTAATTCCACGAGTTGCATGTTGGAACTTGTAGCTCTGTTTATCAGTAGACATCAGCGTTAATTAACCTCTTAGGTATTTGTGTAGAATATTACATCATTTAAACGATAAATTCATTCTAAACTCAGATTACTAGGATGGGACTACTTCCCTACACGCATTGCTACCCTGTTGTACCACGGTGCACTGGTCACATGGGTTTGTTTTGACGTGGACAAACCTAAGACTGAACCTAGTTTAGAGAACTGCCTTGAGAACTGCCTTGCTTCTGAGCAGTGTTGCCAACCCATACTCTAAGAGATCAGCTAGATCGTCGTTCAAAATAAGCCAAAATGCCTAAATATGAACTGAGGAAAAAATCTAGAAAAAAAGCTAACGATTTATTTAGCTGTGATTATTAGTTATCAATATTCTGTAACAAATTATAAAGTAGTGTTACGTACGTTATTGACATATTCAATGTTCATCGGCCTCCATGGCTACTTGTGAACTCGCTGAACGCAATCCAATTTAATCTAATCTATGCAATATATACTACTACTTCATTTAGCTTTATGTTAATAACGAATGACATTCCTACATTACCTCGTTTAGAAGTGGAGCTGCACTTCCTGTGCATCATCGGGGTCGATTTCGTGAATTTCAGGGAAATGTTCCTCTGGTGTTTGTGAAGTATTTGGTGTGTCATCACTCGAACCACTACTATACTGTGACTTTTGGTGTGGGTGTGAAGTAAAGTAGACAGATGTAGTCGAGATAAAGAAACACTTTTATTTCCGTAAACAGTAACTTTGTACACTCGTTGCAACAACTAGAAAGTCTTTTCCTTCTCCAACAGCACGGCTCCGAACTCGTAACGCAAAGAACTAACTCTTCTCCGTCGGCACAACTCTTCACATCGTCTGTCCGTCTCCGTCGGCACGACTACTCAACCTTCACATACGTCTGACTGCCTGCTGTCGCACTTTACCGCTATTTATATCTCCCAGGCACTATATTGGAAAGTTCGGGAAAGCTCAGTTATTTTGCGGTGAAATACAAAGTAGAAGATTCCAGTAGCCTCTATCCTTTTCTCTCTTTCGGCAAGCGCCCCAACAATGCGGCCATGCTCTGTCTCTTTCCTTCGGCTCCTTTGCGGTAGTGCCGACAATAATGCGATGCGTGACACTACGGTTGTCGGCAATTAGATGCGGCGGGCGCGGTGACACTGCTCCCTCCTCAGAGCTGGTCGTCCCGACCAGCACTATCACTGCGGCATCTCCCTTGCGCCCCGGTGGACTAACCCATCGAACCTCTTCTCCAGGAGGCACGATCCTAGGTATCGCTGTTGGATAGTGTCCCTTGGTCCGGGTAGGACGATGTATGCCATCCTGCTTCGAAATTCTGCAACAGTACCGCCGGTCTTGACGGTCCCTCGTCCAGTTGCCCTTCTTCCTGGTGTGTTGACGGGCCATCCTGCGCACTCGGAAACGGCTCACTGGGTACCATGTCCGCCGACCTCTCTGGCGCACCTTCGCAGCCACCTTGCTTCCGATGGGTCCTGCAACAAACCCCGCCACATCCGCGCGAGTCGCGTCCACCGCTGCACTCGTGTTCACTCGTGCTCGGCACGGCCTCTCCTGCATCCTGCCGTCCAAGATGATGTCCACCATTCTTCCGTTCACGGCACTATGCGTCAGGTGATTAGATGGCTCCGACGGTCCCCCCATGTCACACGCCAAGTCGGTTCTCGCGTGTTGCTCGTTTGCTTGTGCGCTTCCCTGCCGATCGTCCTCCACGTCATATCCTGGTTGGTTACGTACCCGACACACTCCTCCAGAGGATCCTCGACGACGTCCCTGAACTGCCCCTTTGTCTTCCCCGAGACGTACACTTTCGTCATCTGAAACAGGCGCAACTGTCGCCTCGGCCACTAGGTGCTCCCTCCCCGGGTCCGCGCTATTCCGTCTGCCCCTGGCATCCAGTACTTTGACGCTCTCGTCAACTCTTACTACCAGGGCGCCAAGACGTTCCCCGTTGTCCTCCACGACGTCCACATGCTGGCAGAGGTCTTCCACCTTTTCGCCGAGTTCTTCCACGTCTTCCGTCACGCCAATCAGTTCGCCGAGTTGTTCCACGTCTTCCGTCATGCTAATCAGTTCGCCGAGTTGTTCCACGTCTTCCGTCACGCCAATCAGTTCGCCGAGTGGTTCCACGTCTTCCCTCACGCCAATCAGTTCGCCGAGTTGTTCCACGTCTTCCGTCACGCCAATCAGTTCGCCGAGTTGTTCCACGTCTTCCCTCATATCATCCGAAACGGGCGCAACTGTCGCCTCGGCCACTAGGTGCTCCCTCTCCGGCTCCGCGCTATTCCGTCTGCCCCTGGCATCCAGTACTTTGACGCTCTCGTCAACTCTTACTACCAGGGCGCCAAGACGTTCTCCGTCGTCCTCCACGATGTCCGCATGCTGGCAGAGGTCTTCCACCTTTTCGCCGAGTTCTTCCACGTCTTTCATCACGCCAGTCAGTTCGCCGTCAATTTTCGCCGATAGCTCCGTCTTCATCTCTTTCAGCTGGGCAGCGAGGTTGTCGTTTCTCGTCTTCATTTTGGCAGCGAGGTTGTTGTTTGCCGTCTTCATCTTGGACATTTCTGTCTTCATTTCGGCGAATAATTCTTTCATCATTGCCATCATCCTGGTTTCCGAATCTCCCTCCATCTTGGTTCTAACGTTGCAACTTCTAACGACGATGTAACGAAACTAGAAGCAATTCGACGAATCCCACTTCTGACACCAGTGTGACTTTGCGGTGTTGTGTGAAGTAAAGTAGACAGATGTAGTCGAGATAAAGAAACACTTTTATTTCCGTAAACAGTAACTTTGTACACTCGTTGCAACAACTAGAAAGTCTTTTCCTTCTCCAACAGCACGGCTCCGAACTCGTAACACAAAGAACTAACTCTTCTCCGTCGGCACAACTCTTCACATCGTCTGTCCGTCTCCGTCGGCACGACTACTCAACCTTCACATACGTCTGACTGCCTGCTGTCGCACTTTACCGCTATTTATATCTCCCAGGCACTATATTGGAAAGTTCGGGAAAGCTCAGTTATTTTGCGGTGAAATACAAAGTAGAAGATTCCATTAGCCTCTATCCTTTTCTCTCTTTCGGCAAGCGCCCCAACAATGCGGCCATGCTCTGTCTCTTTCCTTCGGCTCCTTTGCGGTAGTGCCGACAATAATGCGATGCGTGACACTACGGTTGTCGGCAATTAGATGCGGCGGGCGCGGTGACAATACGAAGCCAATGTCCCTATTTTATTTAATACTTCGGGGGGAAACTGATAATTTTTACAACACTTTCCCATCCGACGAAGTCCTGGCCTGATTGCTGTAATTGAATTTAACATTTGTGTTCCCATTCTATTACGGGGTTTGGTTTTCATGTTCATCATGCTAAAAAGCGTCTCTATCTCTATGGCATTGGACCAAGGTAGTGCCAGCAACGTCAGCTAGCTCTTGAAAGGGATCAACAATCGATGCATCTTTATAACTTGCCACCTCATGCCAGAAACACAGTGTCTGTCAAGTTTCCTTCCAGGTTAACAGTAATTAAGTTTCTTTCACTGAAATTCTGCTTTAGTGATTTTTTTCAGGAGGAATATTTAAATATTTTATGACTGGAATAAGGGACTCTTTCACTACTCGCAAAGAATTTTCAACCGACAAGATGGATACTTTTCTTAAAATGTTGACATTATCGGGAAGTCTTGCCTGATATTTACAACGTAGCTTCAACAAAAAGGTGATACACCGCTTGCTAAAATCCGTTTCGTCGTCAGGAGGTAATTCTAAACCCCGAAGTTTCTCCTCCGCTTCATAGTCTAAATAGGCAAGTCAGTCCACATATTTCTCAAGGTTATCAGTAAGGAAGTCTTCTTTGAAAGTTGGAAGTACAAATTTTCTTGCCATACTCTCTACCAAAAGTACTAAATCTTCTAATAATTTACACGGATCTGCCACTTGCGATTCAAATGATTTAACAACCCTTTCAATGTAGCTCAGTATTGGTCGAATGAATAGGAGAAATGAATGATTTTTTTTCATCAACATACATAGCATACAAGAGTGAGGCAGAATAGTCTCTCTCTCTCTCTCTTGATTTGGCTATGCTAAACATAGTCTTGAGTTGAAGCCATTGATCAAGTAATTTGACAACAGCACTTTCTATTGAAAGCCACCGGGTCTGACACACTTGAAGAATTCTGTGAGGTTGATGACCATCGTTAATAGCAGCATACAAAGTCATATATTGACTCTGACGTAAAGCCGAGTGGGTAAACCAATTGTAGGTTTTGCGTATGAGAAAATCCAGGTTTGTAGGAAGACATTGAGCAGCGGAAGAGATTGCCAGATGCAAAGAATGGCACACGCAGCTTATCATTATGAGCCCTGGGCATTCTCTGCGCAATCTATTGCAAACTCCATTGTTGATGTCTGTCATAACAGCAGCATTATCAACGCCGATACCCTTTAAATTCTTTATGTTTTACCCTTTCTCACGCAATGTTTTCAAAACACAGGCAGCGATTGACTCAGAGTCGCAAGATTGTAGCTCAGAAAAAGCTAGAAATGTAGAAATTAACCCACTGTTCCTAAGACTAAAATACACTATTGCAATCCCCAAAATTTTGCTAACGCTGATGCAAATGAAATGAAATGAAAAAAGGTAATTCGGGCATGTTTTACAACATGCCCAGGCTGTTTAGGGACAGTCCCTCTTCAGCCTCGTCTTGGTATTATTGTTTGTCGTGTGGGAGAATCTTCCTGGCGTGTGTGTGTAATGTTTTGATTGTAGTGATGTGGCTTATGTATTTGTTTATGTTTGTTTGTGTGTGTGTTGTCGTCCCCAGCTGCATGAAGGTGGCTTCTGCCCTCTGTAAGTTTTTTGTTTGTTGTTGCTGCCCCGGCTCATATGTAATTTTTTATATTAGTTGTGTTGTTTTGTATGTTAGGTTATAAAAGTGTGTGTGTTTGTGTTTGTGTATGTATAGTGTGTGTGTTTGTGTGTGTTTATGTTTACTGTGTGTTTTTGTTTACTGTGTGTTTGTGTTCTTTATTATAGTTTGTTGTGTGATTGTATGTTTTTATCTGTCGTCTATAAAGATGGCAAGTTGGTTGCCAACTCTGGTTGTGTGGACAGCTTTTTTCAAGGTCTTTTGTGCTGTTTGTGTTAAGTTGTGTAGGAATCTGGGTCTTTGTGCTGGTGGAGTTATGTCATAAATTGGTGGAATGAGTGTACTTAGGATTTGTGTTATTGTGGTGTTCGTGATTTGTCGGATGTACTTTGTGATGTTTTCTTGAATGTGTGTGATTTGTTCTTGTAGTGATTTTATTTGCTGTTCTTTATGTCCTATTACGTGTTTAAATGTTCCAATGGTTTCATTTGGCGTCATGTCCGTTTTTGTCCTTGGGATTTTGGGGAAGTTTATTTTGGGCCAGTCAGTCACGTGTTGTGGTTTTGGTGGTGTTGGGATGTTGTGTGGGAAAATGTGGGTTTTCGCAGTGTGTTCGGGAAGTGTGGGTGGTTGTCTGGGGTACATCGGGCATTTCACTTGCCCGGTTTAGTGCCCATTTTGTCGGCAGGTGGAGCAGTATGGGGTATTGTGTCTTATGGGATGATTGCATCGTCTTGTGTCGGTGTTGTGTCCGCAATGGAAGCAAGTCGGTTGTTGTGCGCATCGATCTTCGTTATGTCCGTATTGTTGGCACTGTCGGCACGGTACATGTCTGTCTGTGTGTCTTGAGGGTTCTGCGTGGAAGATCTGTTTTTCAATTATTGCGCCTTCTTTTAAAATTGTGTTGATTGTTGCGACACAGGTACTAAAGATTCGTACCAGTGGAGTTTGTCTATTTTGGCTAATTATGCGTGAGACACGTGAAATTTGTGGGTAAGTTTCCTGAATGCTGTGGAGTATGTCATCGTCTGTTATGTCGTATGGTATTCCCTTTATCACGGCTGTGAGGGTTTTTCTTGGTCTTTGTATTGTGTCTGGATTTTGTGTTGGTTTGTTCTGAGGTTGGTTATTGGCATAGTGTGCGTACTTGCCGAAGTTGTGTATTGGGATTGTTTGGGTAAAGGTCACAGCCTGTTGTTGGTTTCTGAAGGTAAGTGCGTAGGTGTTTCTGTGTAAACGTTGGGCTCTGTAGAGTGTGTCTGTGTCTAGGTGAGTCTTCGTCATTAGGCTTCTAATGAGCCACGCGTTTTCGTTTTGTTTTGCAGGGTCGCAGTTTACTACGTAAATTGTGAAGTATCCGTGTGGTGTAGGTGGTATGTATGTTGTTGGAGTGTGGTGTGTGTTGGTGTTTGCGCCGTCAAAGAGTGTGTTGATCCTGTATCCCAGTTGTGTTGTAGACTCTATGCTTGAGTCAGAGTCATGGCTGATGTTGTCAGGTGCTTGGGAATATACGCTGCTGCAGCTGGAGCTGACTGAGTGTGTGCGTTGTCTTGCGTAGTTTTGTGTGTGTGCCTTGCTTGTTGATGGTGTAGGTTGATCATAGTTCACATGTGACTGTCTTGGTGCTGTTTGTGTGTTTTGTGTTTGAGCATAGCTCACTGGTGTTTGTCGTGTTCTTGTGTCTTGTGTTTGGGCATAGCTTGTCGGAGTAGGTGAGTGTCGTGTTTGTGTGTCACTGGTAGATGGTGGTGAAGCTTGTATTTGTATTGTCGTAGACCTGGTATTCTTTGTCAGGACGCGACTGCGGTCGGTTTTAGGATCAGGGGGTTTAGGTGGCTTGGCCTTGGAGAGACGCTTTGGCATCTTCTTTGGCCGGAGAAATTTGGTGTGATGGATGTGGCTGCTAAGAAGCGCGGTTTGTGTGTACTACGCCTATGTGTAGTCCCTGCGGACTACCAGACTTTCGTCTGTTGGCTACTGAGACTGGCCCAGCAGGTACACAAACCTCACCACAAGGAGGGGTAAGGTAGGGGTTTCGTGGACGGGGCGCGGACTGATGTATTATTGCACTCTCCACTTGCTTGCCAAGTGTCTTGAGAGTGCACTTCTCGCTTTCGTACTCTCGAAGTCTAGCTTGCCGGTGTTGGTGTGCCCAATCCCTGCCTGAACATCTGCCGTTGAAGACGTGGAGAACGAAGCTGACTGGCTGAACGTTGGCTCACCACTCGCTGAGTGTCAAACTGATGCCGTTTGACTCGTCAATAAGTATACTATACAACCCAGTCCATATATCTACCAGCTAGTAGACCTAAAACAAAGTTCACCAACGCACTACATTTTGTCCTGTGCAACTGAGTATTTGCCGCAGTTGGACTGTCACTAAACATAGATTTGCAAAGTTCACCAAGGTCGTGAATACTTAATAGTGATGAATGACACGCAACAAAAAGTGTGAGAGAAGTTTCAGCATCTCGTAACTTCTCAGTATCTCTACTTAAGCTAATAAATTGGTCCAACCTTCTTGAAGAGCTAAATGCACTAGATGATGCTAAATGCTTTTTAGTTTTAGCATGCTGCATAAGATCATTGCGTTTTGCGTTAAAAATAGCTTTAAAAAATTTGCATTTAACTTTATCTTTATCACTCGGCACTTCTAAAAGCCAGTCCTTAAAAGCAGGGCTACTAAGCCACTTCTTTCGAAAATGCTGTTGATATTTTGGAGGCCTTTCAGACGAATACGAAGTCGTTTGTAACAATAAAAGTGTAGAATAACAGTTAACACAATGACTAAATATTATGAACCACAGAATCATATATGAACCGACTACACCCGTTTTCAGTGCACTACTTGCACTTGTAGCCCACCGAGATGAGAGATCGTAATGAAGGGGACGGGAACAACGCAACTGAAAAGTTACTTTAGGTTTTAAGTTACTGTAAATAATTATATAATTTCTTGAACCAAACACAGGCCACCTGCATCTGTTATGCTAGGAGGAAACAGGAACTAAAAAAGACAATCAGCAATAAGTCTCCATGGGATAAACATACATATTTTAAATAACAAACACATGCACTCAAAGTTTACTACCAGTATAAGCAGAAGTGAGAAGCATAAACACATAGCGAGTAGCCTAACTAAAGTACCGGAAACACCAATATCTGTGCTAGAGGCAATTACTATGAGGGAAGTAGGATAGAGAAATCTCTCCAGTGCATGCTGAATAGGTTGTTATTGTTTATTCGATATCTCAAGTGTTCGGGTTAAAGAGTATGTGTTTTCCGTCTACTTTATTATCCACCATAGTTAACGTTTTAATAGCGAGTTGTGTTACGAAAACGGAACCCAGCTCCCTCATCGCTCTTATCTCGTGCTTCTAACAAAACAATCGCTGGAAGATTGCGTCATATACCTACTACCATGGATTCATTTTCTTCAGGGGTGTCCTAATACTGCATAACTGTATTTTTTATAAAGATATTATTAATGCAAGAAAAGTTAAAATTCCCGCTAGGCGGGAATAATAGTTTTTTGACTCTAACACGAAATTTAAACAAAAGCTATATTTAGTGAAAAAAAAAGCTAAATTGGCAACACTGCTTCTGAGCTCAGCCAAAGAGCATATAAGCTTGCCAGGATATAATCTTTGGAACAAATTTGACAGGCTTGCCAGACTATAAAGTTTGTCCATAAAATTTGCAAGAATTGAAGCCACTTGCAGACGTACGACAGTGCATGACGATTACTACTACTACTACTACCACCGCCACCGACGCTACCGCCGCTACCGGCGCCACCGCCGCTACTACTACTACTACTACTGCTACTGCTACTGCTACTGCTACTGCTACTGCTACTGCTACTGCTACTGCTACTGCTACTGCTACTGCTACTGCTACTGCTACTGCTACTGCTACTGCTACTGCTACTGCTACTGCTACTGCTACTGCTACTGCTACTGCTACTGCTACTGCTACTGCTACTGCTACTGCTACTGCTACTGCTACTGCTACTGCTACTGCTACTGCTACTGCTACTGCTACTGCTACTGCTACTGCTACTGCTACTGCTACTGCTACTGCTACTGCTACTGCTACTGCTACTGCTACTGCTACTGCTACTGCTACTGCTACTGCTACTGCTACTGCTACTGCTACTGCTACTGCTACTGCTACTGCGACTGCGACTGCGACTGCGACTGCGACTGCGACTGCGACTGCGACTGCGACTGCGACGACGGCTACGACGGCTACGACGGCTACGACGGCTACGACGGCTACGACGGCTACGACGGCTACGACGGCTACGACGGCTACGACGGCTACGACGGCTACGACGGCTACGACGGCTACGACGGCTACGACGGCTACGACGGCTACGACGGCTACGACGGCTACGACGGCTACGACGGCTACGACGGCTACGACGGCTACGACGGCTACGACGGCTACGACGGCTACGACGGCTACGACGGCTACGACGGCTACTACTACTGCCCCACAAAGACCAACCTTACGTCCGGCATGTTACTTCGGCTACGTGTGGGGCGGGCAACGTCCAAACTACTATCTTGGACGGCTAACAGGGCTCTGGCTTGGCTGGATTTATGGTGCCGACCGGCTAAGAAATTGGACATGTATTATAATTGAAAATATGGAAAGGTCTTCAGAAGAGCTTAGTTTATGGGACAGGGGCGTCGGATCCCCAGAACCGGTCGGGAATGGTGGTGTAAGGGCAGGCCTCACCCGACCGTCAACCAGCTACTGCCATGTATCTACGGTGGGAAACCAGGCCGGGAAGCAAGATAATGCTACTGGAACAAGTGAAATGGAATGTCAAACACTAGAATAAGCAATAGATCACCTCGAAGGGAATTATGATCCTTTCAGAAGACGACCTTTAATTGGACGATCTCCCCCTCAGCGACGTAGTTCAACTGGCAATATGAACTTGGTTATTGCTTCTCAAAGTACCTTAGGTACAGCGCAAAGTGAATTAAGCAAGCCTAGTACGACTGAACCTGACAAGGAAAATGTGATCAGGGAGACTAAAAGGAAACGATTGGAGACTCCTGAGAAACTGAGGAGTAGAGAAGAGCAAGATTTGTTTCTTCAAAAAGCAGAGCAACAACACCATATGCATCAGGAGTTAATGCAGAAAACGGCGAAGGAAATTGCAGTACTGTGCAAGGTAATAAAATATATTCCAAATACTAAAAAGGAAATAAAGGACGCCATTAGAACACTTCATGATTATATGAAAAGAATACCTGGGACAATGAATTTCATAGCTGAAATGTTGGAAGAGCTCGCAGAGAATGCAAAGAAAAGAGTCAAAGAGGTGTATACAAACAGCCAACTGATAAAAGATGAAGTGCTAAAGGATGAAGATGAAGACCTAATCATCATCACTAAAGGGACAGATGATAAAGAAGGGAAGCTTATGAATAAGCTTTTATACACAAACCCGCAGATTTTAAAAGCAATACAAGAAGGTAGACTACAAGCAGGAAGAATGTTATGTAGCATAACAGCAAATGAAATAGTGGGAGAAGATGTGGAGAACAAAAAATGCAAGAGATTCATTTATATCATTGCTACTGAAGATGGAGGCAGAACAACAGAAGATAAAACCCATTTAATGATAAATCTAGAAAAGATCCTGAATATAATGAGGAAGAATGAAAGAGCAAAAACTGCATGTGTAATTACAAAGTCACAAGATGCGGGAGTTATCAGGAAAATTCTGGACTACTTCGGGAGGAGAAATGATATCCAAATACCAATGTACAGCAAGAGAGAAGGGGAATGTGCTATTCAGGACGACCAAATGGAGGAAGCCAGAAGAAGAAAATCTTTGTATGAGGATACGTTAATTATTAAGCCCATTGGGGAGAGGACATATGCTGATATTATCAAGAATGTTAAAGAAAAAGTAAATATTAAAGGAGTAACCATTAATCAGAAAAGTAAAAGTAGAGACGGAAACGTCCAACTGAAAATAAAAGGAAATTACGCAAATGAGAGGAACGCTTTTAAGCAGTTGTTAACAGCTAAACTAGCAAATATTGCAGAGGTTGAAGTACAGGCAAGAAAGAAAACAGTTATGATTCTAGACATAGATGAGACTGTACACGAAGACGAAGCAATAAAAATAGTGAAACAAGAATTGAACACAAACGAGGAGATTTTTAATTTAAAAATGGCAGAAAGAGCAAATTCACAAGGTGTGAAATATGCGTTTTTAACTGTCAACATTGAAGCTGCTAATAGACTGATTAACAGAAAAATTGGAGACGGATGGGACAGATGGAGAGTTAAGGAAGTAAGCAATCTAAAAAGATGTTACAAGTGTCACGAGGTAGGCCATATGGCGAAGAATTGCTCATTTGAAGAAGTGGTACAACTGTGTCATAGTTGCGGTGACAAGGAACATAAAATTAAAGAATGTAAAAACCCAACTAAATGCTACATATGTCAGTCAACCCAACATAAGGCAGAATCTATGCGATGCCCTGAATATAAAAAGTTAGTACAAAAGCAGAAAATGGAAAAATGGAAGGTCTATACCAATCAAGCACGAAAATAATACAGGTAAATCTCGATAGAGCAAACAAGCTACGGATCTTTTAATACATAAATGTGTATCATGTAAATTGGACTTAGCCATAATAGCAGAGCCAAATGTCAACATGGCTAAGATGAGCTCTACATGGCTAACCGATGAATATATAGATGCCGCCATTTATGTACCACCGAATGGCTCCAAGATAACGAAAAGTGGTAAGGGCAAAGGATATGTATGGGTGTAAACTACGAGATGATTATATTCTCGTTTTATGTTTCCCCCACAAAAAATGAGCAGGAATTACAATTCTACTTAGATCAAGTAAGTCTTAGCATCATGCAGAAAGATAATAAAAAAATTATTTTAATTGGTGGAGACTTTAATATAAAGGCGTTATGCTGGGGATCACCTACAGAAGATAAGAAAGGCAGCACATTGGCTGAATGGGTAAACCAAAACGATTATATTATTTTAAATTATGGATAAAAAACCTACATTCGAGAGGAATAATGGATCTTCCTATATTGACATTACTATTTGTACTACTGAGGTAAACAAATTAGTCACTAAATGGTATGTGGACGATGAGGAAAACCTGAGCTACCATAAAAATATATATACTGTCTTGGAAAGGCCAGCTCCAATGATAAAACAACAAGCGAAATAACATCCAAAAGGCTGGATATATAAAGAAGAATATAAGGATGTTTTACTCGCCAAGCTAGAACTAGAAACAGAACGTCCAGACTATACCTACCAGCCAAGTGAATTTGGAAGAATGATGGTAAATGTGTGCAATTATGCACTCAAAAATAAACGTGCTAACAAGAAACATAAAGCAGCCTACTGGTGGAGTGATAGCATTGCACAACTAAGGAAGAATAGTACAGATGCCAGAAGGAAAGTTACAAGGGCAAACGGGAAAAATAGGTGGAATGAACATGAAATGCAGGAGATATACAATCAATGTGAAAGCAGAAGAACACTTAAAAATGCTATTAAAGCGGCAAAAACGACCGCATGGGAACAACTATGTACAGAAATTGATAATGACACTTGGGGGAAGGGTTATCAGATAGTTACAGGAAAATTTGGATTCCGATCTCCAGTACGACTAAAAGACGAAGACCAACTAAAGGTAGCGAAAACTCTATTTCCAGAACATAAAATGAATATATGGCCAGAAATAAAGGTCAACAGAGAGGAAACACCTCTGTATCAAGAAAATAAGATTATAGAAGCCGGTAGAAGAATAAAGGGAGGAAAGGCAGCAGGACCTAGTGGAATCCCACCAGAGGTATTAAAGATTATTGCAATACAGAAACCTAACATGGGCGTCGCGAAACGGGAGCAACGGGGGAGGGGGGGGCGGCCCCCCCTTGGAAGTTGGTGAACTTAATGTGCAGCCAGTTACTGACTCTTAAAGTATTATTTTAATTTTGATGTAAAGAACAGTTTTTATTTAGCACAAATTAATACGGTTATCTGCAACAAATGTTATAAATTTTGACAGTAAAATAATGATTTAATATTATATGATAGCAAATTTCCAATGTATGGCCCCTCCCTGGAAAAAAGTCTGCCGACACTCATGAAACCTAATGTTCTAGAAGAAATAATAAATGAACAAATAATTAAAGGGATTTTTCCCAAAAAATGGAAAATAGCTAGACTAATACTAATTGAAAAACCCAGAAAAGGAGTTGGAGATTTTAGACCTTTGTGTTTGATAAACGTCATTGGAAAACTTTTTGAACAAATAATAAACATAAGACGTATTAAGGAGATCGAAACCAAAAACGGATTCTCAGAAAGACAATTCGGCTTTAGAAAAGGTCTATCAACACTAGATGCCCTTGAGACTATAAAGAGTCATATAAAATCAGAACTAGAAGAAAAGAAGAACATATATGCCATTATGGTCACACTCGATGTTAAAAATGCTTTCAACTCAGCACCATGGCTGGGTATAATAAACGAATTAAAAAGAAGAAAAATAGCTCCGTATTTAATTAAACTTATATGCAGTTATCTGGAGGATAGAAAAATCGAGGTAGGAGAAAAGAGGAGTCTGGACATGAGTTGCGGCGTCCCACAAGGCTCCATACTAGGACCAACTTTATGGAACGTATATTATGATGATGTACTAAAACTGGACTTACCAGTAGGAATCAAAACAATAGGATATGCAGATGATCTGTCCATGGTAATATTGGGTAAATCAAAAGGGGAGGTGGAAGAAAAAATGTTGTGGTGTATGAAGAAAATGGATATATGAATGCTCCAGAAAGGACTGCGATTAGCTCCAGAGAAGACAGAAATTGTCATCTTAGAGGGAAGAAGAACAATAAAGGAAATAAAAATACATTTTGGAAATCAGGAAATTAAATCTAAACCGTATATAAAATACTTAGGAATACAAATGGGACACAATATAAGTATGTGGGCGCACATTAGATATGTTACAAGCAAGGCAGAAAAAACTGTTGCAATGCTGGGAAGATTAATGCCAAACATTGGAGGACCTAAAAAACTAAAGGAAGGATACTGGGAAGTGTGATAAACTCAATTATATTGTACTGTGCACCTGTTTGGAATACCTGGTTACAAAAAAATACCTGCAGAAAATTGATAGAAAGGGTCCAGCGAAAGGTAGCTATAAGAATTGCTTGTGCGTATAGAACGGTCTCCACAAGGGCAATCCAAGTTATTGCGGGTACTATACGCATACATCTACTGGCTATAGAATTTACATACGGCACAGAAAACAGAAAAACTGAAAAGAAATTAGCAACAAAAAATACCATGAACAAGTGGCAATAAGAGTGGTAAATAGGAACTGAAGTGGCACAATGGACAAAGAGGCTCATACCACAGATAAAACCATGGATCAACAGAAAACACGGAACACTTGACTTCTATCTAACCCAGTTCTTGTCAGGACACGGGAGGTTTAAAACCTACTTGCACAAAATGGATATTGTGAACAGTAATGATTGCTCATATTGTGGAGAAATAGATACCCCAGAGCACACTGTACTTTGCTGCTGTAAATAGGATGACATCAGAAATGAATGCACTAGAAAGATAGGAGTAAACCTAATAGTTGATAATATAATTGAAAAAATGCTAGAGAGCAAAACTAACTGGGAAATAATTCAAAAAATTATTGTAACTATTATGAAAGGAAAGGAAACAGATGAAAATAAAACAAAAAATAGATAAATAAACGGTTGCAGCCTGTGAAGTAATGCCGAGAGGTAGGTCCACAGAGCTGCAATGATATGCTGGAGGGGTTTTAGAGGGCGGGAGTCTCACAGTTGCCAGTGAGACTGGCCTGCATAATGCAATTCCTTCCGAGAAAAAAAAAAAAAAAAAAACTACTACTACTACTACTACTACTACTACTACTACTACTACTACTACTGCCGCTGCCGCTGCTGCTGCAGCACAGGACTACATAGGCGATAGCCAGCAAATTCAAAATATACACTTCATTTGTCATACAAATGTCTTAAACATATGACATTTTAATCAAAATTGTTAGAGCCATTTTCAGGAAAATCAAAATTTATGAAACATTTTCCATATAAAGGGTAATTTAAGGTGGGGCTATTTTCTTCAAAATCTTTGTGTCGCATCCTTGAAAGACATTAAACTTAAATACCAACTTTGGTCTTTAACCGACTTTTCATTTTTGAGTTATGCTGTCCACAGACTGACAGACACGCACACCCGCAGCCCCGCGCGCGCATCTGCACGCACACACACACACAAACACACCCCCACCTCCCACCCCCACACCCCCCACACACACCTTTTCCTAAAAATCTGATGTGTTGCACTCACATAACTTTCTCTGCTCTTGTACTAACTATTCTTACAAACTCTTATTCTTATATCGTCTTCGTGTTAGTTAAGATAAATATTTGTACAAATTATCTTATTGCTTATTTCCTTGTAGGTGCAAGGGGAATATTAGAATGCAGTGGGCTTTGTGCGATAGTCAGATCTTTTAAAGGTTTGAGATTCCGTTCTCTTTGCATGCTTAACGTGTAAAAAGAAGAGCTATTATGTTCCATTTCACAGAAGTTTTAAGTTTTCCAAAAGTTACACACATAACAAGGCGTATCTCCGAAATGGTTCACCCTACAAGAAAATTTATTTAGACATAAATTGTGTATTTTAGCAACATCTACATCTTTTGTATAGTATGATTTGGTCTATCTCACGGTTTACCAGTTATGCAAAAGTCATCTAGAGTAAATGCGACTACAGGGGCTGTACCCAGAAAATTCAAGATATGCATTTCATTTGCCATCAAAATATCTCAAATATATGAAATTTTAATCAAAATCGTTAGAGCCATTTTGTGGAAAATCAAAATTTCTGAAAAATGTTCCGTGTAAAGGGTAGTTTAGTGTGAGGCTCTTTTCTTTTAAATCTTTGTGTCACATCCTTAAAAGATGTTAAACTTAAATACCAAGTTTGGCTTTTAACGGACTTTTCATTTTTGACTTATGCTGTCCACAGGCTGACAGACACACAGACACACAGACTGACACACACACTCATGAACGTTTTTCTAAAAATTCTTTTTTTTAAGGATTCAGGGGGTCTCAAAACATATTTCCGATAAAATCTCGACATCAAATTTTTTGGTGGAATGTAATACTTCCTTCTACTTACCAGTAGAGAAAGTAAAAATTAAGGTAGTATGAATGACACATTTTGCACCCAATTACCAGTTAATTTGAGAGCACAAATGAATCATAAATGTTACAATGTTTAATTATACATGAATAAAGAAACACATCGCCCCCGCAAGTTGAAATGGTGACAGAAGGGACTTGTAATGCAAAAGAATAATGTGTAATTAGTGATTGTAAGGTAGTGTTATTCACAATTAATTCCAAAGTTACTTTAAAATGTGATACAAGCATAACACAAGAGGCAAAAATGACATGCCTACAAGGGTATACAAAAAAGTTCCTGGAAAACGACCAAATTTAAATGGTTGCAGACTGTTTCATTTGCTACCCGAAAACATAAAAACAGCAAAAGGATGTTCCTTTAAAACTAAATTAAAGAGATATCTAATTGAAATATCATTAAATCCATTATATACAATAGAGGAGTTAGGATCTGTTTAGTCACTGTTGATGAAAGCTAGAGTATGCAATAAATTTGCAGTATATAGTAATAGCTTATCACAATCTAATTGTAATTGTAAAAACTCTGTAAACATCTCTACTGACCGTGCTAAAGCTTGTGTATCAAGTAAACTGGCCATAACCATTATTGCTTATTGTTATTGTTACTGTTACTATTATTACTACTGTTTTTATTGTTGTCCGTGTTGCTGTTATTATTGTTATTATCATTATCATCATCGTCATCGTCATCGTCGTCGTCATCGTCGTCCTCGTCGTCATCATCATCATTATAACTACTACTATATTATTGTTACTGGGATATATTCTTCACCACTCTGTCCTCTATGTCATCTGCAAGAGGAAATGGATCGAGACCACCTTCAAATATGCCCGGCCACTTCTAGTGCCCCATCCATCAGTGAAAAATATTGGAGAGCAAGAGGATTAATGACTTCATTGTCAGAAATCCAGCATTAGCTAACAACATATTATTGTTACTATTACTGTTGTTAACTATTATTACTGTTACTATAATCACTAGTGTTTATAATCATCCATCCACCCGCCCGTCCCCCCGTTCGCCCGAGAAGACAAGGGCGAGAAGACAAGGGAGGGAGGCAAATAAATGTTACAAATGGTAAACTGAATGGTTGGCAGTTGAATCCTTATGGCGACTGATTGTATGTCAGACCGTAAGGGTATAGATTTCATATCTACATCATCTCTGACAAGCATCGCCATGCGCCGGAACACCCTCTTCTGGTGTAACATCACGCCGAACTGGGATGTATCCTCTTAGATCGAAAGTGTCTTGTGGACGCAACATAGTCTCTTGCAAACATATGACCAAAGGTTCGTTCGTATTGAGCAAAAACTCAAGCTCTGGCCATTGTATTCTAATGCCACGTATGTTCCATTGTTAGATAGCCGTGTTAAAATCTGTATGGGATAAGTACTGAAAGGTAACTCTGCATTACCTTGTAGTAGGCGGTAGTCGATTAAATTTAGCCCTTTTCTTATTTCTTGGGCTTACGCTCTTTTCAGAGGCTTTGTCCTGCCTCTTTGTTTTACTGGGGTTCTCCCAGTTTAGGCAATATCCTCCAGCTCCTTGTCCTCTAACGAGGACGACCGTTTCCCCATTGCGAACTTCGGTTCCATTGCCTCGAACCGATTTGAAACGGTAATCGGCGAAGATGAAAGCCGCCGATCATAGTCCAATCCAGAAGATTCCTCAGAAGAGGGTCTTCGAGGAGCTGTTCCTGGACTCTTTTTTCCCTTAGGTTTACTGGGAGCATTCTCATCACTATCTTTCAGGAAGTCGGATTTGTTGTAATTGGTCTTAAATTTCTTAGGTGAAGTATCATATACCACGGCTCGGTAGTCTTATTTGTAGAGCTCGATGCTTTTGTTGGCGACCTAGCTGAAGTTCTCGGTTCATCTACTGTTCTTGTAGAGGTTGATACGAGCTTAGGCGACGATGTTGAAAGCTTTGGCTTTGGACTAACTACGACGGTTTTGTCTGAGGTTGTGGCCCCGTCCGTATCGCTAGTTTGAGTTGCTATTTCCCGCCGTGGTACCGTTTTAGCTGCAACCGAGCTATAGGTACCGGCCTTCGGGATAGAGGATTGGTGCAAACGCATGAGTTTTCGGGCTTCCGAGAGGGACACCTTCTCTAACCCGTATCTCTTGGATGGCCTTCTCCTCCATAAAACGAGGGCATTCTCGGGAACTAGATGGATGTCTCCCCCTGCAGTTCACACACCTGGGTACTGTTGTAGATGTATCATCATGTGCGGTGCCTCCGCAGTCAGCGCAGGTAGCTTGACCATTACAAAAACTTCTTGTGTGTCCAAAGCGTTGACACTTGTAACATCTGGAGCGGGTTCGGTATATATGGCCCAACTTCAAAGACCTCATACCCTGCCTTAATCCTTTGTGGGAGATCTACCCTATCAATGGTAAGGAACAGGGTCCCTGTGGGCTGGTATTCGCCGTGCTCTTTCCGCTGAACTCGATATACCTCTGTCACACCTTGTTCTATTATTCTGCTGAATCTCCTCATTGGACATACCGTCCAAAGCACGAGTGTTTATCACACCGCGCGAGGATTCAGGGTCCTGTGCATCTCTACTTTAACCGGATAGCTGGCTAACAAATTGACTTTTAATATCTTGGCTGGCTGGGACGCTGAATTAGCTTCGACCAGGAGCGTGCCATTTCGTGGTCTAGTGCAGTTTCTCACTGGGCCATCTATTTTGTCAAGACCCTTCTATATTACAAATAGATTCACCGTAGTAAACTTCTGTCCTTCCTCTGTTCTAGTAATTAACAAATAGCGAGGACCACTCGACTCAGCTACTTCCTTTGCAATCATCTTCGCGTGTTTTTAAGGGATTTTTGTGCCTTGGGGCATTATTCCTCCACCATTGCAAATCTTCGATGGCATGCTCACTTCCTGGGCGCCACCCTGGCTTAAGTGAGTTCTGGCCTGGACCTTGCTTACCCTAGGGTCTCACCTCCTAGTGTATAGACAGAGGGACCCGATCGCCTTCAGAGTGCATCAGCTCATGCAATTGCCCCTCCCCGGGACTGACCTCTATCAGCGGATACGAACACAGATTCTACATGATAACTAGGGGCTTGGAATTACGCGGTTACCCAGTCACCCCTTGCATCACCCCATCCACCTACAACCCGCGCGAGGGTATCAATCAGACTGTGTTCAAGGAGGTATCGGGTGGGAGATCAAACACAAAAGTGGACCAAAGTTTGATTAGGCGTTTAGCAATGCTCTCTCACCCTTAGAGGAACCCAACCGAGAGTATGCCTCGGGACCCCGGGTGCGCCAAACCCGTACCTACCGTAGTAGGCCCATGTGGGATGGTGATGATACTGATGATGGCGACGACGGCGACGATGATGATGAAATATTTTTATGTATCTCGGAAACGACTCTAACAGTTATCACGATGAAAATGTATATTTGGAAAGGGTAGAATGAGACTGAAAAATTGAATGCCATGACCGGGATTTGAACCACGGATCTTTCGGTTACCGTCCGGCTGCTCTAACCACTAAGCTATCATGGCCAACGTGCCGATATGACATTAAATTCCCCAACTCACTCGCATTATTCCCGGTAAACCACACAAGGAGATCCCAATTTACTTTGAGATAACATACCTTAATGGCGACTTACAGTGCTATAAGTTCTTGTATGCCCCGGGCACTTCCAGTATATTTGGTATTTTTCATTTTAATAGTTGAAAATTGCGTGTTTTTTTTTCACTTTTTTTCAGCGGAGTTTCAAAACTATTTTATGTACATCTTCTATATAATGCCTGACAATGCCACCAATAAGCATTTAGTGGAGAAATAAAGTTCTAAAGTAATAGAAATGATCCGCGAATGAGGAAATTCAGTATAAAAAAAAAAAAAAAAAAGAAAAAAAAGGTTAATGTCTCACTTGGCATTCTTTCCTCTGTAGATCGAAACCCGTTTCACTGCAGTGTGTTAAATTTTGCATGTAAAACAGTTATATTAACACTACACACTAAACATTTTGAAACATTGGTGCAATTAAAAACAATGAACAAATAAAATAAAAAAACGCTAGAACATGTAAATTGTCATACGGTTTGCTCTTTCTGCATATTAAACATTACATTTTATGTTTTTAATTTGGCTGCCAGAATTTCATAAACCGAAGGCAGATACTTTTGTGGTCACCGTTAGGTGTAATGTTATTGTTGAGTAGTAAAGTATTTGCCTAGGTACGAATGGAATGGAAGCATCTGCTTTTGAGGGGGTACTGAAAATGTTACGTAGGTATTTATTAAGCGTGCCAGTATATATACGAATTGAATAAGCAAAAGAATGGAAACATAAATGATGCGCTAAAAAAAAGGTTGCTGTGTAAGAAGTGCTAAGCTGGAATATGCTACACATTCGCCATGCGCTGTTCATTTGTTTTAGTCGTCAATCGATTATTTTAGTCGTTCTCTCGAAGTTGAAAATGTCGCGTGAAGGCGAATACAATATTGACTGTGATAATGCAAATGACAGAAAATCGTATATTAAAGAAAGTTATGACTAAAAGAAAAAGTACGAACTCCAGTACAAAGCTATGGATCAGGAAGACAAGAATGGCGTAAAAGACCGCATTTTACATGACCTGGGAAAGTCCATAAAATTGGTGAGTACGTCATTTCGTCTGCTATGGTTGCTTTAGATGTCAGCAATTGTTACTTTAATACTTTGAAAGTTCACTGTTGACGTTGGCGTTATAGTTCGCTGTGTTGTTGCATTAACGGTTTTAATTGATCTGAGAAAGCAGTTACATCGCTAATGACGGAAAAGTGCAGTTATCATAAGTAAATCGATGACGTTATGTATTACTCATCCCGATCAGCTGGTTTGTATAGGCTTACTGAAAACAAAGTTAATGGTCATGCTCTAAATAACGACAATTTAGCCGCTGCAAGTAATAATATTTTCGAAAAGAAGGGGGAAAAACAAACAAAACGAAATAGGTACGCATTTCATACATCAATTTAATGTTTTGGCCTGAATAAAAACAGAACTCTGGAATAAAATAAATTAAGCACAAAAGTTGCATGTATGCTTACATTTTCTTTATTCACTCGCAGCATTGGGGTTGGACCAACCTATTTTACAAGTCACAGGCTGATGTGCATTTTTTGGTTGAGCATTATTTAAATACCTTTAGTATACTCTTTATGTATTGCTCATATTGATTTTCAAGTTTACCAAAGTCATTGAAACGGTTTCAGAGAACTTTACACAAGGAAAGAGACTATTTAAGTCCAATCTTGCTTTACCAATATCTGCTTTTTTACTCTTTGTTAATGTAATTTCAAATTCACCTGAGCTTCCTATAATATTAGTTGCACTTGTAAGACCTATATATTTGTTTACAAGGGTTGCACTTTCTTTGAAGTTCATACCATAAGAATCCAGCTGTTAAAGGGGTGTAAGTTTGCCTCTTTGTTGTGCTAGACAAATGAACCAGTAGCATTTTAAGTTTGACAGCATAAGTAGGTACTTAACATTAGCAAGAAACCTATGGAATTGAGTTGAATTTATTTGCCAGTATACTTGATAACAATATTTAGCATTGTCACTATAAATCTGGTGAACCGTACAGCATTTAATTTCAATGTATAAATGACTAAAAGACCAAAGGGAATTACGAAGCCTGGATATTAGTGCAAGAACATAGAGAAAGGATTATGAAGATGACTGATTTCTCATTACAAATTCTTGTAGAAAAGTAATATGCAGATGGTCAAAATGGAACAGATAGTGCCCAACGTTTGAAAACTAACACAGTACTTATGTTGTTTAGAATGGTATAGGGTGCATGTGATATTTATTTTTTAATTGATGTTTTATTTTCAAAATACAGCAGATATATGTTGTGGTACTTAAGAGTTTATATGACATTTCCAAATGGTGTAAATTGTTGCTGGTGATTTAGGTGGTAAGAAATATGAGAAGCAGCAATTTTCATCTCTTTCCATGATATTGACACTAGGATAAACATCACAAAAATATGTAAAATGTACAGTGGCAAATATTTGGGAGATAATGCCAAGAAAAACACTTCTTTAAGTTGTTGAATATTGAAATGTCTGTTTGAATGGAGTTTCAGTGCTGTGTAGGTGATAGCAAACATTTTATTTACGTACTTTGATTAAGAACACAGGGAAAAGTCCATATGTCCAGTTATTATTTATTTATACCAACAAACTTACTGTTGGTGTTTTAAAACATACAAGCCGTATGTGGGCAATGTTTGAGAGGTAGAATTCGAACTGGAAAATTCAATGCCACAGCTGGGATTTCAACCACAGACCCTTCTACCACCAAGTGGGTGCTCCAACCACTAAGCGGGGGGGTCTGTGGTTCTAATCCCAGCTGTGGCATTGAATTTTTCAGTTCCAATTCTACCTCTCAACCATATGTCCAGGCTTACGGTATCTTATTGGCATATTTACATTACAAATTCCTGCTTTGTATTGTGTCCTGGATGAAAGAAACTTAAAACATGTGAATTCTGTTTTAGTAATTGATTAGGTTGCACTTAAAATTAACCAGTTATCAAATTAATAACATAATTTGATTTTAAAACATGTAGACTAGTCGTTATTTTACTCAAGCAGTGAAAATAGATAGGTACTTCTTTTTTTCTGTTGTAATAAAATCAAATTGCTGAAAATGTGTGACAGTGCTGCTAAGACATCCTTCTCCTTCGTAAGGAAAGAGCATCACTTAACTGTTGAACATTAATGGGGCAAGCTTCCGCCAACCAACCCCATCGAAAAAAATAATTTTTTATCCCAAAATATTTGTTAGGCATGTATAAATATGCACTCAAAATTCTAGCTTCCAAAAATGCCTCAAACTGCCAAAAAAAATTCCCAAAGTTCTGCAAAAAACTGAAAATTTTAGAGATAACGCTCACAAAAAAAGGACTCTGAAATGCAGTTTCTGTACACTTCACCTCTACACTCTCCTTGTCCCTTACCTATCTCGATTTGATCCTCGAACCTAAAAAACTAAGCTAACCAAAGCTAAGCTAACATGGCACTCCCAAACATTACCAGCCGTAACGTAAACAATCTTCTACTACAGGTGACCAAAGTTGACAATAAATATCTTTCTCTGATGCAATATTAGGGAACTTTTTGACTATGGGGAACATTCTACAGTAGCTTTTATACCGTTTCAATGCCATTTTATTAACTTTTGATGGGGTTGATCTCCAGAAGTTTGGCCCATTAGTGTTATGACTTTAGCTAAGCTCAGTGTTGCCAGATTGATGTGAATCTGAATGAGTTACCTTTAACTTAATAAGCAAATTTGTATTAAAACTCTTTGAGGAATGAAAAACTGCCAAGTGATGGTGCCATTAAATTCCCTAGCACACTGTATTGCCTATCGATAACACCTATTCCATAATGTGAATTAATAGTTTATTTCTAAAAGGGGATAAGTAGTAGTTTGGAATTACATGCAGAATTAAATGTTGTGTTGTCATTACTTAGAACTTATTGGTAATATGTGGATATTATTAATTTGACTAATATAATTTTGGTGGTCAACATGTGTGATCTAGACAATGTCAAGGCTGGGGAACTGGAACTCACTGATTGCAGTCTGCTTGTGACCTTGCACTGAAAACTGTATGTTACGAGGTACTCAGAAAAAATTTAAGGTCGCTCAAGGTATCCTTTGAGTCACTGCAATAAATGATACACAATACATTTTGTGTATGTTTATATTAATTGCTTGAACATAAGGATATTAGCAACAACAGAAAACTCTATTTAACATTATTTAAGACAATTTATTATAGGATTGTTGGAAAACTAAAGCAATGTGCATTTTGGATAAGATAAGTTGTTTCTCAGGCAACTTAATTCCTATCTTTGCAGGTTGTGTGTGCAACAGGTGTAAGCTGTGATTCTGTTATACATTTAGCAGTTTCTGAACACAATTATCCTTTCCCTTGATTGGGTACTGCCAGTGTATTTTCCCATTGTTTCAGAAGCCAAGAATGTTTCTGTGTACAAGTGTCTACCATTATTATTTAAGGATAAAATTTGTCACATAAATATTAAAGGAAGTATATAACCAATACCTTCTGATGAGTGACATACATTGCTCTTGAATGCCCACTCTAATCAAATAAATGATTATTTTCCATTTTATTTCAGGCCAACCATTTTCACTTCACATTTCTCTAAAATGTTTAAACTTCCAGTGACTTCTATTAACAGTAAACACAAATCTCAATTGTGCAAAGTATTGAATATATTTTCAATGTGGAAGAAACAAAACTGGTGTTTTCCATCTTTTGAAGTTTTATGCTTTTAGTAATAAGTAATTAAAATTTAAATTCCATGGCAATAGCCTGCAAGTGTTGTCATGGTTGTTCTCTCCATCCTTGCACACAGAGCACAGTATTTGGAGTCCCCAGTCTGCATATGTACAGTTTGTGACAAGGAGTTACCACTTCTCAGTTGGCTCCCCTGGAACTTCTCAAGCTGAGTGGATACCTTTCCATGCCTCACAGCATGAAAAAAATTCCATGAGTATATTGGGTATATGAACTGGTTTCTCACAATGTGCAAGAACAATCATCTACTTCCTAAGAGCATCGAAAATATTCATCTACACTATGAACAACCTCTTGTTATTAACTGCATACATAGGTTAGTTTAGATTTCTGGCTTATGCTTTCTCTAGTTCAAGTTTCATTGTAGATATAAGTTTGTTCCACTCTTCTGCTAGCAATGGAAGCCTCTTTCAGGATAAAGCTGTGTGGTACTTTTGGCATACTGTAGTTAAGGAGGGAATGTATTGTGTTGCATCTTGTTCTTTTGATCCTAGAATGAGCCAGGCTCAAGGATAATAGAACTCGTCATACAACCATGCAATTTTTTCCCCAACACCTAAACGCAATCATTATAACAGAGTTAAAACTAGTGGTGTAAATAACTTATATTACAGTATTCCCTTATGCTGTAAATAGAGTATGCAAGTAATAACATTCTCAATTCCTTTTTGAATCTTAAACAGTCTTTTGGGTTACATAGTAATTTTAAAGCTAAAGGAAGACCATTATACATTTGTATGGCAGAGTAGCAGGGACCTTTCTGATAAATGTACAAGGAGTTTCATGGCCTGTGTTAGTCATTTCTGTGTCTAGTGCTGTTCTATGTACAAGAGAGTTGAATTTACAGATATAGCTGTTATCAACTACATAACACATAAGTGATAAAATGTATTGACTTGTATTAGAATACCCATCTTCTTAAATAAGGGTCTGCATGATTGATGGGTTCCAGCACCACTTAAAATACATAGTGCTCTCTTCTGTAAGACAAAGATCCTCCCACTTTGTACCGAATTATCCCAGAAAATAATACCATAGCTCATGACAGAATGGAAATAAGCAAAGTATAATGCTCTCAGAGCATTTTGATGTAGCAAGTCATACATGGATCTCAAGGCAAAACAAGCTCAGCTGAGTTTAAGAAATAAGTTGAGTGTATGCTTATTCCAGCTCATTTGTTCATCTATTTCTAAACCTAGAAACTTTGTACAACCTACTTTATTTATGGTGAAGTGATAAGTAATATTCAACTCTGGAATAATTTTATTCTTAGTTCTAAATTGAATATGTGGTATTTTGTCATAATTTAGAAGTAATTTGTTGGCTTCGAACCAAATGTTCAACTCCATAAATGCAGTTGTAGTTATGTTTAAGATTTCTTCTGATGACTTCTGAGATATGAGTACACTAGTGTCATCTGTACTAAAGTGTGTTGCATACTCAAGAAAATCAAACAGTGCCATTATTGGGATCTGGAAGGTAATAAAAAAATGAGTAAGTACAGGCAAAAATCTAAACCAAATTCAAATTACCACTTTAGCAATTAGCAATGATCGTATTCTATTTATTTTGTTCTAATCTTATACACTTCGAGCTATTCTTGAACTTGGGCCCTAGCCCTTTCGTCTTGGACAGTTCTCTGCAATACATTGTATACAATTGCATTTGTTACTGAACTTGTTTGAAACATTCTCATGTTACTGCTCTTTATTTATAGTCTTTCTCTTTCATTTCTATTTGCAGTAAATCCCTTTATTATTTATCTGCCTCTGCCCCCTTTCTTCATAATTTTTACCCCTCTATCTTTTTTTGTTTCCTAATATTTTCTATGATCACTCACTATTAACATTTTTCTCCTTTTCTTTCTTTCTCCCCCTTATCCTATTTCACACACTTCCTTGGTTTAACTTTTACAAATGCATAGTTAATTTGATTTAACATATCTTCCCTCCCTCTGTTACTGCTAACTACAAGCTTCAAAACCATTTGCCCTTTCTCGTCACACGGTGAAGTGTATCAGTTGTTGGTTTGTTCTTATCTTTCCACACATGATAGCTGCCTTTCTGATCTCCTCCCTTTTCACAACTATACTTAGCACCCGTTTCTTTGCCTTCCCACTACATCCACTGCTATGTCATATTTTTCACTCATATTTTTTCTAATTCTCTTTGGAATTGACCCCTTGCACTCACTCCTTCTTCTTCTTCTGCTCCTCCTCCTTTTCATCACTTCCTATCTCAGCTGGACCTTCATTCAAGGTTGTTTCTCCCTCCCGTGCTGCGCTGCCCAACATACGTGTTGCTTGCACATTTTGAAGAGTTCTCATTTCTTGATCATTCACCTCCCCACTTGGTGTAGTATCCTGTTGATCCAAGCTCTTCATATCAATTTTGTTTTCCTGGCTCATTGTCTTCTTTTTGTAAACCTCATTGTTTTTTCGCTCTGATGTCCCTTCTGTCATTTTTCCATTGAACCATAGCTGCAGACTTCTAATGTATGCTATTTTTCCTTGCATATGTGCCAATCTTCTTTGTTCAATTAATCTTCTCAGTATTTCTCTTTGCTTGTAAATTAAATCCCTCTTGATGTAGAAGTCTGTCCCTCACAGTTTTTTGACTTGTCTTATTACATCTTAGGCCAGTTGCATGCTAATGAATTCTACTAAGATGTTTCTTCTTCCTCTTCTGATGCTGAATCTGAAAGCTTTACAAATTTCATAGCATCTTATTTCCATCCCTAATCTTCTTCCTAAAAGTTCTTGTATCTCTCTTCTTGCATCCCTTCCTGTCCTTTCCTCAATTCCCGTAATTACTAGATTGTACTCTCTGCCCTTATCTTCCAGGTCCTCCACTCTTCTTCGAATGTTCACCATCTCATTCTTACCTTTCTCCACAATTCTATTAGTGCAGCCTGGGTTCAATCCCAGGCAACTGCATGTGGGATTTGTGGTGGACGAAGTGGTGCTGGGGTAGGTTTCCTCCGGGTTCTCCAGTTTCCCCTGCCATCTCATTCCACCAGTGCATCTTCATTCCATGTATCATCAGTGTCACTGCCTGCTGTGCTGTAGTAGTAAAAGCGGGCATAAAACACTCCAAAAAAATTCTATTAGCCTCTTCTTCTCTATCAACCATTTCTGTATGTCTCTTTCTAATAATGTATCCAATTCAAACAATTCTCTCATTGTATTATCAGTTGTTTCCCCGGCTGCCATGTTCGTTGTTCTCTTTTTTCTCTCACTTACGAGTGCTGTCACAAGACACATCTGCCTCCTTCCACTGCTGACTTACAACTCCCAATTAGCAATAATAAGAGCAGTTCAGAGGAGTTGACAATTTTACTGAAGTAGCAAATATGATTCCAGATACTGTCGCCTAAGTTCAATGACAATGCAAAATGTGGATGCAGATTACTTGTATATGCTGCCTGAATTTAATTTAGGCACAGTCCCACCACTTGAAGTGAAAAAGATTATGTCTACTTCTAAGCCAAAAACGTCAAAAGAATGGAATGAAATTCCACCTGTGCTAGTAAAAACATGAAAAAAGAATTGTGTGTACTGCTTGCATGGCTATACAGCTGGGTAATTGTTGCAGTTTATTACTCTCAATGGACTCGTAGAGAGCGTCGGACATTGTCAGAGGCTATTTACAATATTTATACAAATCAAAATTATTTTATACAAAAGAATTCATAGATTTAGATTTAGCCAAAATAATCACATGGAATTAATAGCATTGTCAATACACAAAACAATAAATACAATGTGATATAAATGCAGTGTATACCTACAGTGACATTGTTAATGCACAAAAACAGTAAATACAATGTGATATAATATATGTAATGTTAAAACTACAGTAATGTAACAAGCATGTTACACTTTCTCTGACGTTTTACCTTTTTAAGATACGGAACACAATAACTTCAAAAGAAAAAATTGCAAGAACGGAACACAATAACTTCAAAAGAAAAAATTGCAAGATATTTGATAATATCAAGCTGAAATTAATCACAACTCAATTTGTATAATAGAAGATTTTTTTTTATTTCTCACTTTAGAAACCTCCACATCAGGGATATGTACAGTAAATATATTCATTGTACACAGGAAACCTCAAGGCTAAAGACTAACACTTTATGTGAGGCCAGGATTTAGAAATTCCTGTATGGTATATGGCAAGTAAAATAATAATAATAATAATAATAATAATAATAATAATAATAATAATAATAATAATAATAATAATAATAATAATAATAATAATAATAATAATAATAAAAAACCTTGGAAAAACAGCAAAACAACAACTACTGAAACTCTACAATCTATCCTGGAAAACCACTGTACCTGCTGAATGGCGAAAAGCAATAATTGTCCCACTCTTGAAGAAAGACAAAACAGCATCAGAAATAAAAAATTATAGACCAATAGCTCTTACCAGCATAATAGCAAAAGTGATGGAAAGAATGGTGTCAAACAGGTTAAATTGGTTTCTAGAATCACAAAATTTAATATCCCCATGTCAAGCTGGATTCAGAGAGTTCCACTCTACAAATGAACAAGTCTTACTTCTCAGTCAAGAAATCAAAGACTCCTTCAATAGAAAAGAAGATAATTTATCAGTTTTTATTGATTTTCAAAGCGCATATGATTCTATATGCAGAACAAAACTACTAAAGAAAGTAAAAAAAATAGGGATACAAGGTCCAATGTTTTCATGGCTATGTCATTTCCTAACACAACGCTTTATTGCAACCAGATATGGAAGAAATATATCTGAATATAAACAAATACACCGTGGCTTGCCACAAGGTGCAGTGCTCAGCACTACACTTTTTAATATATTTATTAATGATCTACCACAACAAATACAAAAATCAGGCGTGAAGTGTGCACTATTTGCTGATGACTTGGTAATGTGGACTTCAAAACCAAAAAGCAAAAGTACAGAACTGGAAAAAGCCATGCAACAATCCTTAACCAACTTACAGAGGTGGACCAAAGAAAATTTAATGACTGTTAATACAACAAAATCAAACTACCAAATCTTTTCACTAAGAAAAAAACCACTAAAAATAAAACTAAATTTTGAGGGTCAACAATTACCAGAAACAAAGGAAGCAAAGTATTTAGGAGTTACATTTGATACCAAACTTACATGGACCAAACAAATAGAAAATGTAATACAAAGAGCAGAGAGGCGCCTTTCACTGTTAAAACGTTTAACAGGAATGAAGTGGGGATGTTCCAGAGCAACGCTTAACACAACATATAATATATATATATAAAACCGTTGTTTACTTACTGCAGCGAAGTTCTTGTAACAGCAAACACAAAAAAAAATTCAAATCTTTCAAAACCAAAGTCTGAGATTAATTACAGGTGCTATCAAAACCACACCAATAGCAGCTATGGAAATACTAACCAACCAATATCCCATTGAATATGAAATAGAAAAAGCGGCTCTTATTCAACATGAAAAGTTGATCAGACTCCCATTCAATACATGGCACAAGAGAAATTTTACACATACACTAAAGACTCAGGAGAGCTTTCTTTCCAAAATTCAAGATATCAAGAAGGATGTACACCTTCCAAATTCAAAGGAAAACTTCATATCTAAAGTCAATCCAACACATACATTAGACATCACATATTATTTACACCTGACAGAAGAAGTTAAAAAAAGTGATACTCCAACTAGTGTTCTAAAATTATTGGCATTAGAAACAATCCATACTAGGTTTCCAGAACATGAGTGGCTCCATATTTATACTGATGGATCATTTATATCAAACCAAGATGGAGCAGGTGCTGGAGTCACATGTCACCTCTTTTCCTATTACAAATCTTTAAGTTATGGAACTACTAACTTTGATGGAGAAATTGAAGCAATTCGAATGGCCCTACAAAATCTTTTGTATAGAATTTCACATTTTCAGCAAGCAGTTATTCTCTCAGATTCCAGGGCAGCAATTATAGCAATTACTTCCAAGTTGTCACCAAAAAACCAAACTATTATAGAATGTTGGAAGATGCTTAGCCATCTAACAGCACTTCAAAAACACCTAGTCTTCCAATGGATACCGGCTCACTGTGGACTGAGTGGTAATGAGAAAGCTGATTTTCTTGCAAAAAAGGGTACCAGCGGTGTACAAAAATCTATAGTTAATTTACCATTTTATGCAGCTAAAAGATTAGTCAACTCTGAATTCAAAAAAATTATTGCAAAATATTACTATGAAAAATCAAAGAATAAAAGATGGGAACTACCAAACATTCAAACAGTGATTCCTGAGTATCCTCGAAAAACAGCAGTTGCAATCTTCAGGTTGATTACAGGACATGATTGTCTGGCAAAACATTTAAACAGAATTGGGATATATTCTTCACCACTCTGTCCTCTATGTGATCTGCAAGAGGAAATGGATCGAGACCACCTTCAAATATGCCCGGTCACTTCTAGTGCCCCATCCATCAGTGAAAAATATTGGAGAGCAAGAGGATTAATGACTTCATTGTCAGAAATCCAGCATTAGCTAACAACATAAAAAAAAAATAAATAAATATAATACTTTGTACTGGAGTTTTTCTGGAAATAATGGAGTATGCTATAGTCCATCCAGTTCACAAAGGTGGAAAAGGTGAATTTTAAAATGACTGCCCAGTCTCTGTACTTTCTATTTTCTCAGTAATTTTAGGGAAAAAATGTTTAATTGTGATTATTAGCTTACAAAGTTCAGACATTCTTAGTAGTTCTCAGCATGGAATAGGAAAAACTTTTCAACTAGCTCTGATATTTTGGACTTCGTTAACAAAATAACTAATTTAGACAAAAAAAGACAAACTGCTGACTTAATCTGCGATATATCCAAAGTGTTTGACTGTGTAAACCACAAAGTGCTAATAACTAAACTCCACGAGTATGGAATAAGGTATGTAAACTTATAATTAAATCATATTTAGCATACTGTAAACTGAAAATAATATTTCACGGTAAGGCAGAGGCTACATTCAAGCTGGAA